>JAVRXN010000005.1:47345865-47945865 GCA_033556935.1 Timema podura | reverse complement strand
CAGATCTTGCTGAGAGGGAATCAGGTGGATTGTTCAACTCATGTTGCAATTAAAACTATTTCTTAAAGCCTAACTTATCTCACACAATGCTGCTTGGAAACAAACGAGTCTTCCAACTTGAGAATTTATGCTCCAGAAGTTATTTAGGTGCGTAAACTCTGACTAACATAGGGGAGATTATCTCGGAATATTAATACTCTATCGCTACGTTATTGGTTTATTGCTAAGATATTTACACAGATCTTTTGCTGAAGCACAGGTGCATCCAACGAGTAGAGGGGCAAACAAGGGATTTGAATTAACCCCCTCCCCTCCTCTTTCCCCAATAACACTAATAATGTTAGTAGAAATTTAAATAATATTAAGTATAGCTGTGATGTGTCGAATGTAGAAGCTACATTTTAAGACCAGGCTTCATACTTTAGCCTAATATTCAAAAGGTTTACCATTACACACAAAATGAATAGTTGGAAAAAAAACCACGCAAATAATAGCTTCGATACCATTTGCATTATTTAAATCTTTTAATTAATATAAAATTATTCCAAATAATTTCTAAAAGCATTTAATATTCATAAATATTCTCGGCCTTCAGGGATTAGTGGGCTGTGCAACCCCAAACCCGCTCTCTCCATCAAAATTCCGTTCTTGCTAAAGTAAAGTTCTTGATAAAGTAAATTTTATGAAAATATATTTTATTTTATCTTTTCCTTCCAAATCATCTTGAAATCGTGAAATTACACTCCTGACTTTTGGGATTCTTTGATGTATAATTATATAAAATCACAATGACTAATGAGTCGTTAATGTTAATGTAAAACAAAAACTAAAAGAACACTATTAAAACTTCACAAATCCTTTCTACTAAAGAAAAACAATAATTACCGTCAACTACGGTTAAAGTAGCCTTGTCACACGCTCTACCCCCCCCCCCCCCCCTTTTTCCTCACTCTACCAGTGCTGAAATGCCTAAATTTGAAAGAGTTGTTAGATGAGTTTGCCAAATACATGATAATACATGTGACTAGAATACCTAAACATAACTCACTGTATTTAATTAGTGTATAATTTAAAGCTTGTTACATAAACTATTATTTTACAATTAATTTTATATATATTTTATGTAATTTTACTTAAACTATACTAAATTAGCTTAATAAATAAACATTGTGATCTTGAATCTTTTTTCACTAGTTGGCACAATGCTTTGCCTGCTACACATGAAACAGCATGACCTGGGGTGTAAAAAACAGAACTCATTGGCCAATTACTAGTGAGCGAGCAGAAAGGAATGTGTTGCAACCCCCTAGACATTGGGCAAGGTCATTAGAGCCTCCCTAGCTTGCCTTAGAGTTTTCAAACTCCAGCTCTGGGTTTACTATTATGTTAATTAGAGCCTTTTGGATGAAGAATTACTTAAAACACAGTATTAAAGGAATATGAACCAATATTAGTTTTAAAATTAATAATTAATTACATGTATATTTATTAACAATTTAAACATTAGTGTTTACAGAGCTAGCACAGACAGCATTGAATTTAAAAAAACTATTCCATAACATTATGGGTAAGCGGCGCAGGACTAGCATGCCCAGAGGAAACGCCACTGTTTGATAGTTGGTATAATGTTTTAACTTGCTTGTGAGGGAGATATTGTGTTATGTTAATAGTTGGTATCATGTTTTTAGTTGAGCTATTACAACATGCATGTGAGATAGAGGTTGTCTTATTATGGTAGTTAGTATCATGTTTTTTCTTGTGATATTACACCATGCTTGTGAGTCTTAGTCATAGTCTTATGTTGATAGTTGGTTTCATGTTTTCACTTGTGATAGTACACTTTGTTTGTGAGATAGAAATCGGCTTATGTTGATAGTTGGTATCACTTTTTCTCTTGTGATAGTACACCATGCTTGTGAGGTAGAGATAGTCTTAAGTTGATAGTTAGTATCATGTTTTCTCTTGTGATAGTACACCATGTTTGTGAGGTAGAGATCGTCTTAAGTTGATAGTTAGTATCATGTTTTCTCTTGTGATAGTACACCATGCTTGTGAAGTAGAGATCGTCTTAAGTTGATAGTTGGTATCATGTTTTCTCTTGTGATAGTACACCATGCTTGTGAGGTAGAGATCGTCTTAAGTTGATAGTTAGTATCATGTTTTCTCTTGTGATAGTACACCATGCTTGTGAGGTAGAGATCGTCTTAAGTTGTTAGTTGGTATCATGTTTTCTCTTGTGATAGTACACCATGCTTGTGCACAGGATCAAATACGCATGGTAATGTTGGGTTGGTGGCCCAGGTTCACACTCCGGTTGGAACCTGAGTTGGCTGTAGTCTGATCCAACTCAGCAGCGTGTGATAAGATCCAGGAGTCTTGTTTAAAATATGTGTTGCCACTCTCGTCTGAAAATTCATAATTTTGTGTAGTATATATATATATATATATATAACTTGAGGGGGAAAAAAGGTTTATTCAATTTCACACATTTTCACATTATTACGTATTTACTCAATTTTTTACTGGTTTTGCTAGATATTTATGTACATATTTATTTAATATATATACATCACCGCGTCTTACGACCCGTTCAGATTATACGCTTATGTACTAACTACGCTAGTGGTTTTAGGGATAAGAAAGGTTATATTTAAAGGACGTGTACCCACATTTGCATGGAGGAGAGTGTAAAACTATTTTGTAAAAACTTAGTACACCCAACAAAGATTCAAGCCTCGATCTCCCTGTCATTGATAGTCTAATCTACTGTGAGAATGACATCCTAGATTATGCGGCCACCAAAGCGAGTACATACATATTAATTGAAACGGAATTTAATATTTTTATGGCTGCAAATTTCTGAATGATGTAGTAGAAAAACCCTTTTCAAAATATACATAGGTACGTACACTTACTTTTTTAACGAGTTGTATTACTAGTTTGTTTTACACCCCTTAAATTTTCAATTAATTAGTGACTTAAATTTAGCAGCATTAAATTATATTAATGATTTTATAAATCATACAAATACTACAAACTTTCATTGAAATCTCCACTGTTGCTGGCTCTCTGAAAACAAGTGAACATCAGACCACTCCAAATTTTTTTAGTCAGTTTCCTAGAATTCTTTTTTTTTTTTAGATTAAATGTTTGATTTGCACACACTAGTTGGAATTAACATTATACTTATACATATAGACATGGCTGGTCTAGTTTGCTTTTCAAAAGACCGTTCTACCCACCGTATTATTGTGACAGACTTCACATTACATTCTCTAGATTGATTTTTGGGTTCCGTTTTCGTCATTTGTTCCTTGCTCTGCCGTTTTATGACAGTTTTTTCCCTCTACCAAAAACCAACGGAAAAATGAGCTAGCAACATCCAAGAAGTATCATTTTTAAAGCACGTCAACTTGTGTTTACAAACTTACACGCCGTGCAAGAGACGTGGTGCTGTTGCCACTATCTGGCAACGCCGCATTCTCTACCTTTCCCAGTACGAGAAACGTCAGACGGAAACTAATCCTCCGACAAGCCAACATACCTGACTTGTACCTGTACCTTCCTAACTGCCATCCCTTCAATGGATACTAGTGACGGCATAATCGAGTAATAATCGAGTGACTCGATTGTGTTGTGTAATCGGGAGCACTCGATTCTTCTGGGATTACTCGAGTAAAGTTACTATCACACGACACACTATACTAGCTAGTACAATAGAAACTGGACTAGAGTATTCACACGCTGCTAGTTTGGTACTAGGTTATAGTGCAAATATTTATGGAACGTCAGAGATTAATCTTGGGTGCAGCAGCTGCATTAATTATGAATAATGATATTGAAAACTATGATCGAGGGAGCGTAGGAAAAGAATATGGACACGGGACTGGCTGGAAAGACGAAATAATGGTCGCGGGATGCTAAAAATGATACATTCGGGGTGACACTAACGTTTAGTATTTCCCTAAATTTGTATTCACTTATTTATGATGTGGTTAGAAGCCCCTAAGCCCATGGGTATCCAAGTACAGTATCCTTGATACACAAATGTTCTTTTTTAGGCCTACGCACACTTTATATTCTAAAAAAGCAACCACCCTAGGTTGGTATGCTATCAAGTTTATTTAGATTAAAATTGGGTCTGGAACACAGTTTTTCATTTTTAGATGACATGTTTTTAATTAAATATATTGTCATATTGTGGCAATTTGGTATTATATAAATAAGGATGTTTAGAATAATTTTCTACCAACAATAAAATCACATCCGATGACCATGTTGGCGCCATTTCTACCGTTTCTCTACACACAGTCTCAGCGCGCATTGATTGGTCGAATTACACAGACTAGTGTCGGAA
Source organism: Timema podura (assembly GCA_033556935.1). Classification (NCBI taxonomy): domain Eukaryota; kingdom Metazoa; phylum Arthropoda; class Insecta; order Phasmatodea; family Timematidae; genus Timema; species Timema podura. Next base: position 47,941,508 of record JAVRXN010000005.1, on the reverse strand, counting down.
CTAGTACGAAAATAGCGCCTGTTCTATCTTTACAACTAGTATGGTAGCCAGTAACAAGAGGCAGAACCAGTATATTTTTCTTGATTCACACGACGCTAGATGATGACGTGCTAGCTAGCACACTGGATTTCAAGTACGAGCTAGTGTCGTGTGATAGAGTTAGTTTCATGTGATAAGGGTATAACTTTACTCGGACCTTATTATTCTTTTATTTTCTCTTTTCTTACCAGCTATGTGAGAATTGACCTTATTGGCTGGACTGTGTACCTTGCTATTTCCATTTAAAAGGCATATTCCCATAGAGCTCATTTTTCACCATCAGTTTCTACTGCTGCGCAAAAGTGACCCTTTATGGTTTAAATGTTGCACATGCATTTTCAATACAAAATACTCGCAGATGTAGAGTACACAATCGAAAAGCAATCTAACTAGGCGTATCATATTTCCGGTTCCTTTTAAAAGTACTCGATGAAGGTTACTCGATTTTTTTTTTACTCGGAACCTTGGCAGTTTTATTTCCACAATCGCAAAAAACGAAACTAATTACAGTCAACTCTCGATTCTACGACCATTCACGGTTCCCTGGAGAAGGGTCGTTATTTCGAAGGGGTCGTTATTGGAGTTTTAACCGATTTTGTTTCGCCCCCGACCCTCATACACAAAAATTGCATTTTTTTGAAAACACATGAAAAAATACCTACCTATTTCTTAAAGAAGTCCATTATGGAGGCCTGCTTCTTCTTAGCGCCAGTTTGCTCGACGAAGTCTCTCACATTATATAACTGGAACCACAGCTCTTCGCTAGCACCCTGGAGCTTAAGTGCTTTTGAGAAAACGTCCCCAGCTTTCAGAACATCTTTCATTGTGGGGATGTCTTCAGGCTTTTCTTCCATTTCTTCCTCCCCCTCTTCATTGCTGGACTCCTGCTGCTCCTTGATTATATCGGCGTTGTCTAGGGTGCCCCAAACTGTGATGCCATCATCTGCTGATATGTACTCCTCATACGTGCAGTCTAGGGCTAATCTCTGCCACGTTTCCTCGTCGCACGACCGAGTGAAAGTCAGGGGGGCAGACGAAGGTGCTGTTGATGAGCCAGGCTGCGGTTCCGTGTAGAGGCTTGGCTGAGAACTGGAGTTGACTATCGGTGGGTCGTCTGGGTCTTCGGCGCTGGCAGTGGCGGGTAGCACATATACTGCAGTCCCTTCGTTGATTGGTAGGACAAAGCGTGCGTGTCGGAAGCAATTGGCGATTACCACCGGACTCACGGCCCTCCAGCTGACGACGATTCCCTCCATGGCCCTGAACACTTCCCACTTTTTGACCTCTTTGCCCATGTCGAGATTCCACACCATACTCCAAACAAATATCTCGCGGAACTTCACCTTCACTTGCTGGATTATCCCTTAGTCCAGGGGCTGAAGCATTCTGGTGGTGTTCTTTGGCAGAAACACTAGCTCGATGTTCCTGAGTTTGTCGAGAGCAGGATGTGCGGGGCAATTGTCGACGAAGAGCTTTCTATTTGCGGCGTCCATCTTCGAATCGAAGCCTTAAAGCCACCTCGTGAACATCCCCAAGGTCATCCATGCCTTCTTATTAAAACCATAGTCACAAGGCAGAAAGTTTCCCCTGAAACCTCGGGGTTTCTTGAACTTACCGATCACGAGGGGGCTTCGTATTATCGCCGGCGTCCATGTTGAGCATAGAAGAATGGTGAGGCGCTCCTTGCTCCTCTTTGCACCCATGATCTTATTCTCTTCCACAGCAAGAGTGTGATCTGGCATGAGGTTGTAAATCATCCCCAGCTCGTCAGCGTTGTATACATCTTGAGGCTGATAGCGCCTAAGGATGTTTCGGAGCAAGGGCATCCACTCCCTCACCGGTGTTGGGTCGACCGATGCGCTTTCACCGACGACCTTGTGTTTATATATGCTGTGATGCACTTTTAAACGCTCTAGCCACCCACTTGAACACCTAGTTTTCTATACCCAACCCCAGGGAATATTCATCGGCTTTTCTCTGCATCATCGGTCCGTTTATAGGCACGTTTTACGCTCAATGCTGGCTAAAACCACTACAGCATAGCTTGCTCCAGATTCGCGTGCGTCGCACCCTTCAAATTTTTGGCCTTTACATTGTGGCCTTCCCTCTGCACGGCATTCACAATTTCTTCTCTCATTTTGAGAATCGTTCAAAGTGTCGACTTCGGGATGCCGTGCCGCCGCGCAATCTCCGTCTTTGTAATCTTCTTCTCATCCACTTCCTGGATTATCTCGTACTTCTTCATGAGCGTCAAGAAGGTCCTCTTTCCACTCGTTTTGTTGAAATTATAAGTTCGTATCAAATAAAAAAAATAGCGTGGGTCGTCAAAAATCGTTCACAAAATCAAACCAAAAACGTAACCTAATCGAGAATCTAAATAACAATGGCAACAAGCCTGGTGGGTGATGTAGCGACAGTCGCGTGCGGGGAAACATTGTCTTGCTTGTGAGAGGGGGGTGGACAGAGTAAAGTGCTATTGGCTGGCATTGATAGGGTGGTGTCTATTTTTATACCTGACCTAGCCCAGTTACTAGTAATACAGCGTTCACAAAAATTAGCTCAAGTGCAACAAACACGTTTTACGGCCCATTTCCTTAAAATTTTCGACCTTTTTTTTTCACATTTTTCACGGTTCCCCAAAAAAAGTCGTTACTTCGAGAGGGACGTTATTTCCGGGGTCGTAGAATCGAGAGTTGACTGTATTTTCTTTCTTAATTGTTTTATTTATTATAATTTCTCCTTAGTAAAATATGATTATTTATAAATTGGAACTATTTAGAGTAAGTTACAAAAAAAAACCTGTTTTCACTTTTAAAATGGTACATTTATTATCAACTAGCAATCCCGCACGGCGTTGCCTGTGACCCACTGGGGTATAAGAATTATAAAATTTATATAAGCCTCTTCTTCCCCCCCCCTCCTCTATGGTGCCCGATTTCAAATGGAAACGTTAGCTCTGAAACGTAATTCTAAATCAGATTAAAAACATTTTCTTCAAAAATTTGTTAAAAATAGCCTAATTAAAAAAGCTAATTAAAAATTTTAAAATCCGGCTTTGAGGTACATTCAGAAAGACCCCCTTCCGTCCACCTATATTAAAAATTTCAGATCTCTGCGTGCCGTAGATTTGGCTGGGCATCGCACACAAACAAACACACACACAAACAAACACTTCCTTTTATTATTATAGATATATAGATTTCTTTAACTTGAATGTATAAAGAAAAGTTTAGTTTATTAAAAAGAGCACAAAACTTTTTTTTGTGAGACTTTTCTTAAAACGCATACTTTCATATTGACTGTACATGCAACGTGAAACCTGAAAATAAGGGGGTGGAGGTCACTGTCAGTGTCGACAGCCTTCCGAATTCCATTGCAAGACTCCCGAGTAATGTTTGTTGTCCAATCTATTGGCACGGGACGATTCGAGTAGATGATTCGCTAAAAATTACTCGATTATTAGAATTAATCGATTGTGCCCATCACTAATGGATACATTCCTTTATAAAGTACAGGCAACCTGAAAACTTGTCACACGTAGTTTTAAAGTGTTTTCCCCAAGAAAGACATAAAAATAATAGATTAATAAAAGGCACGAAAAATATTTAATTACATAAAAATCCGGACCCTAGTTGTAAGTTCGAGTTAATTTGTTTTACGTTGTGATTATTTTCGCGCACTTTATTCGTACGGTCGCCCGGATTCTAGGAAGAGATCTTGGCGCTTGTAACCAGATCGTTAATTCAATATTTAATAAACTTTTATTTAATTAATTGATTGTGTTGAATCTCTCCGAACCCGGTTTCTGTGTAAAAAATGTTTCCAGTTAACACGGAATTGCCCGATTATTTTTTTACTCGTGGTTCAGTGCTAGTCTTAGCGAGTAGCAGACAGCTTAGTCGCCACGACCACAATGAATTGCATGCCCAGCTAAATAAAAGAGGTACCGCGCCCGCGTGGACAAAAACGCCAACAAAGTTGTTAACATCGTCATAAAATACTTTCATAATAATATTCTCAGCAGAAGTGAGAGAGTCAAGATAAAGAATATTAATTTTTATCTGCGCGGGGAGGTGCAGGAGGATGTTGCTATAAATACAGGTGATAATTAATTAATTATTGCGTTATGTTTGTCCCTGATAGGTACTGGACTGTTGCGTTATGTTTGTCCCTGATAAGTACTGTACTGTTGCGTTATGTTTGTCCCTGATAGCCACTGTATCATTGCGTTATGTTTGTCCCTGATAGGTACTGGACTGTTGCGTTATGTTTGTCCCTGATAACTACTGTATCATTGCGTTATGTTTGTCCCTGAAAACTATTGTACCATTGCGTTATGTTTGTCCCTGAAAACTATTGTACCATTGCGTTATGTTTGTCCCTGATAGGTACTGGACTGTTGCGTTATGTTTGTCCCTGATAGCCACTGTATCATTGCGTTATGTTTGTCCCTGAAAACTATTGTACCATTGCGTTATGTTTGTCCCTGATAGTTACTGGACTGTTGCGTTATGTTTGTCCCTGATAGCTACTGTATCATTGCGTTATGTTTGTCCCTGAAAACTATTGTACCATTGCGTTATGTTTGTCCCTGATAACTACTGTACTGTTGCGTTATGTTTGTCCCTGATAGCTACTGTATCATTGCGTTATGTTTGTCCCTGATAGCTACTGTATCATTGCGTTATGTTTGTCCCTGATAGGTACTGGACTGTTGCGTTATGTTTGTCCCTGATAGCTACTGTATCATTGCGTTATGTTTGTCCCTGAAAACTATTGTACCATTGCGTTATGTTTGTCCCTGATAAGTACTGTACTGTTGCGTTATGTTTGTCCCTGATAGCTACTGTATCATTGCGTTATGTTTGTCCCTGAAAACTATTGTACCATTGCGTTATGTTTGTCCCTGATAACTACTGTACTGTTGCGTTATGTTTGTCCCTGATAGCTACTGTATCATTGCGTTATGTTTGTCCCTGATAGGTACTGGACTGTTGCGTTATGTTTGTCCCTGATAACTACTGTACTGTTGCGTTATGTTTGTCCCTGATAGCTACTGTATCATTGCGTTATGTTTGTCCCTGATAGGTACTGGACTGTTGCGTTATGTTTGTCCCTGATAGCTACTGTACTGTTGCGTTATGTTTGTCCCTGATAGCTACTGTATCATTGCGTTATGTTTGTCCCTGATAGGTACTGGACTGTTGCGTTATGTTTGTCCCTGATAGGTACTGGACTGTTGCGTTATGTTTGTCCCTGATAACTACTGTACTGTTGCGTTATGTTTGTCCCTGATAGCTACTGTATCATTGCGTTATGTTTGTCCCTGATAGGTACTGGACTGTTGCGTTATGTTTGTCCCTGATAGCTACTGTATCATTGCGTTATGTTTGTCCCTGAAAACTATTGTACCATTGCGTTATGTTTGTCCCTGAAAACTACTGGACCATTGAGTTATGTTTGTCTCTTGCTTATAACGCTAAATTAATTAACATAGTAAAATGTTTTTAAATATTTTATTTATTAATTTTGGGTTATAAAAATAGTTGATTGAAACGGAAAATAAATTATATAAAATAGTTTAAACAAAAAAGAAAGGGAAAATGTTTCAAAAGTGACATTATCGTATTTATTGTTTCAAAGGTCAGACCAAAATGAAATAAGCCTACATAATATATAAAGTTATTTTATTTAAAACGACAGTATTATAGTGAATAATTTGAAACGTAGGATCTGTGAAATAATTGCAAAGTGTATGTGTCAGAATTATTTTGGATGTGATTCTTCGGTGCAAAGCAAACTGGATTGGACACATCCTTATGAGGAACTGTCCTATGCACGCCGTCATAGAAGGAAAGGTTGAGGGAAAGAGGAGCTTAGGAAGAAAGAGAATTCAAATACTAAATTTCTTGAAGGAAATAAGAAAATTCTGGGAGCTGAAGGAGAAGGCAGAGGACAGGGTGGAGGTCTAAGTTCACTGACAAACGGAATGAACCTGTCGTAAGACAGAATACCTACTACTACTACTACTACTACTACTACTACTACTACTACTACTACTAATAATAATAATAATAATAATAATAATAATAATAATGTGTTATTAGTTTGATAATATCGTTTTTGAATTTCTTAATGGTGTTTGTATGATTAATTATAAAGTGTGTGTGGCAGTGATATATTATAATATATTTAATTTACAATTTTACCTAATATATTTTCTAAATTTCTTATTGCGTGTGTATTGTGAAAAGAAGAAACCTATTTGAACCCCCCAATATTGTTGTGTTAACCGATTGGCTAGGCATAAGTCTTGAAAATATACGGTATGGTACTAATACAAACAATAATAAGATAATTTTGTTTAGTAGGATATGTTTATTACTTTGGATATGTTAAAATTAACATACAGATTTTAATCGTTCAACTTTTGTATTCAAACATTTTAAAGAGAAAAGCTTTAGTCAAGAAATAATGACGCATAGTTTCAAAATAATCTTAGTTAAAGAGGTGCTTGTGTTGAATATGGGTCTTTCCTGGGCTAACTTTTAAAAATTTCAATTTTGTTCCCATGAAAAATGTCTTTCCAAACCCAGTCAACAAGAATGAAGACAAGAACAGCCTATAAATCTAAAAGCTATGTCTGCATATTCTAATTCAGAACAGGGTGAAAAGTATATCAACATAGCCAGGCTTTCTTTATATTTACACAGTTTAAATCAAGTAACTACAGAAATTATTATAAAAAGCTACGGGACTAGTACCTAAAGTCTAGGTCCTAAACACATACTGTGGAGAAACTGTGATTATAAATCAAACATCACTATTATTCACACAATGCTGTTGAATAGTGTGTTTGTTATACTAAGACAATATTCTTATAGTATTTGTTTGCATACTAAACTCGAGTCTTAAAAATATATGTCAACCACTACATATGTCACTTTTCTAATATAGGAAATAATACATTACTTAACACCGTCATCCCAGTCACAAGGATATGGAAAACCTAATGATACTAAAATAATAATTATTTAAAATTATTTTTTACTAACAATTACAGTATCAAAACTAACCTAAGTCAAGTGTTGTTGATGCTTAAAAGGGTAGATTATGTTGATAGCTATGCTTAAAAGGGTAGATTATGTTGATAGCTATGCTTAAAAGGGTAGATTATGTTGATAGTTTAAAATAATAAAAAGGATAACTACTGGATATAATAATACTTTATTAACACGGTACTTACCAACAATTTAACCTAAGCTTTAATACATAGATAAATTAAAATTGCGAACAGTAGCTTAGTTTTTTTTAGCGCCGTGTCGTACTGTCTATTTGGTTTATACGTCTATGCATTAATTACACTAATGTGCTGGGGATGAGGAAGATTGAATGTAGAAGAAGTACACCCAAATTTGTTTGGAGGTAGAGTGGCAAACTATTCAGGTAAACCACCTTCACTGCAACCGACCGGGATCGAACCCTGATCTCCCCACCATCGGCAGCCAGTCTATTTCTAGAGTAGTGCCTTAGACCATATGACCACAGAAGCGGGTAGTAGGTTAGTAATCAACTAAACAATATAATGGTGGTCAGAAAAAAAGACACATATATTAAAATGTAAGGTATCATGAATAAAAACTAATTCTCGTTATTAAAATTTTTGCTATTTGTTTAGTTGTTGAATGAAAAACAACAAAAGTTTTCAAATAGGCCTACCTAAGCTAATAATAATTTTAGTAACTTAATTATTTGATTCTCCTTTTTTTGGGAGTGGAATGAGGGTGCTAAACTAATTATATAAAGACACTTTATATATATATATATAAACGGGTAATGGGTGAAATCTGGATAATGTTGAAATTAGCCAAGTGCGGGAAGATAATGTCAGTAGGGATCATTTACGGTCCTCAGGGCGGAAGTGACGTCATAATAGTGGGGTGGGTAGTTTTTGGGATAGGGCCTTATACATAGGTACGGTTTTCAGGGCAGAGAGGGGAAGGTAGGGGAGGTATCGTGATGATGTGTTGGAGGTGGGGTGGGATGGTGGGGGGTTGAGGGTTTATAGCTCGCGTGTGTTGGATGGTTCTGCGGGGGGAAGGGGGGCGGGGCGTCATAATAGTGGGATGGGTAGTTTTTGGGATAGGTCCTTATACATAGGTACGGTTTTCAGGGCAGAGAGGATAGACCCCTTATACATGCATATGGTTTTCAGGGCAGAGAGGAGAAGGTAGTGGTGGTATCGTGATGATGTGAGGGAGGGGGGGTGAGGGTTTATAGCTCGCGTGTGTTGGATGGTTCTGCGAGGGGAGGGGTGGCAAGTGACGGCGACCTCGGGAGGGTGTTTTCTCTCTCTCTCTCATAGATATAGGCCGCCTCACTTAAACATGCATACGGTTTTCAGGGCAGGTGTGAAGGGGTGGAGGGGGGGGGTGGCAAGCGACGGCGACCGCGGGAGGGTGTTTTCTCTCTCTCTCTCGGTGTTGTAGATATACCTTAAACATGCATACGGTTTTCAGGGCAGGTATGAAGGGGTGGAGGGGAGGGGGTGGCAAGCGACGGTGACCGCGGGAGGGTGTTTTCTCTCTCTCTCTCTCTCTCGGTGTTGTAGATATACCTTAAACATGCATACGGTTTTCAGGGCAGGTAGGAGAAGGTAGAGGAGGTATCGTGATGATGTAGGGGAAGGGGGGTGGTGGGGGAGGGGCGGGGGGTGGTGGTGGCTAGAATATCGAAGACGGGGAGATCGAGGTTCGAATCTCTGTCAGGTGAACTGGGAGTGGTTTTCCCTAAATGGTTTTCCATTCTCCCTCCACGCAAATGTGGATTCACTTCCTCTAAATTCAACCTCAACAATTCCTAACACATTAGAGTAATTAGTACATAAGCGTATAAACCAAACGGGTAGTAATATGCGGTGCTAATAAAACCTTCTAAGTCAGTTATGGCTCTTAGTATATTATTCAACAATCAATCGCTAAATGGTTTTCCCATTCTCCCTCCACGCAAATGTAGATTCACTTCCTCTAAATTCAACCTCCCCCCCCAATTCCTAACCCATTAGAGTAATTAGTACGTAAGCGTATAAACCAAACGGGTAGTAATATGCGGTGCTAATAAAACCTTCTAAGTCAGTTATGGCTCTTAGTATATTATTCAACAATCAATCCCTAAATGGTTATTCCATTCTCCCTCCACACAAATGTGGATTCACTTACTCTAAATTCAACCTCCCCCAGATTCCTAAAACATTAGAGTAATTAGTACGTAAGCGTATAAACCAAACGGGTAGTAATATGCGGTGCTAATAAAACCTTCTAAGTCAGTTATGGCTCTTAGTATATTATTCAACAATCAATCCCTAAATGGTTTTTCCATTCTCCCTCCACGCAAATGTGGATTCACTTCCTCTAAATACAACCTCCCCAATTCCTAACACATTAGAGTAATTAGTACGTAAGCGTATAAACCAAACGGGTAGTAATATGCGGTGCTAATAAAACCTTCTAAGTCAGTTATGGCTCTTAGTATATCATTCAACAATCAATCGCTAAATGGTTTTCCATTCTCCCTCCACGCAAATGTGGATTCACTTCCTCTAAATTCAACCTCCCCCAATTCCTAAAACATTAGAGTAATTAGTACGTAAGCGTATAAACCAAACGGGTAGTAATATGCGGTGCTAATAAAACCTTCTAAGTCAGTTATGGCTCTTAGTATATTATTCAACAATCAATCCCTAAATGGTTTTTCCATTCTCCCTCCACACAAATGTGGATTCACTTCCTCTAAATACAACCTCCCCCAATTCCTAACACATTAGAGTAATTAGTACGTAAGCGTATAAACCAAACGGGTAGTAATATGCGGTGCTAATAAAACGTTCTAAGTCAGTTATGGCTCTTAGTATATCATTCAACAATCAATCCCTAAATGGTTTTCCATTCTCCCTCCACGCAAATGTGGATTCACTTCCTCTAAATTCAACCTCCCCCACAATTCCTAAAACATTAGAGTAATTAGTACGTAAGCTTATAAACCAAACGGGTAGTAATATGCGGTGCTAATAAAACCTTCTAAGTCAGTTATGGCTCTTAGTATATTATTCAACAATCAATCCCTAAATGTTTTTCCATTCTCCCTCCACGCAAATGTGGATTCACTTCCTCTAAATTCAACCTCCCCAATTCCTAAAACATTAGAGTAATTAGTACATAAGCGTATAAACCAAACGGGTAGTAATATGCGGTGCTAATAAAACCTTCTAAGTCAGTTATGGCTCTTAGTATATTATGCAACAATCAATCCCTAAATGGTTTTTCCATTCTCCCTCCACGCAAATGTGGATTCACTTCCTCTAAATTCAACCTCCCCCCCAATTCCTAACCCATTAGAGTAATTAGTACGTAAGCGTATAAACCAAACGGGTAGTAATATGCGGTGCTAATAAAACCTTCTAAGTCAGTTATGGCTCTTAGTATATTATTCAACAATCAATCCCTAAATGGTTTTTTCCATTCTCCCTCCACGCAAATGTGGATTCACTTCCTCTAAATACAACCTCCCCCAATTCCTAACACATTAGAGTAATTAGTACGTAAGCGTATAAACCAAACGGGTAGTAATATGCGGTGCTAATAAAACCTTCTAAGTCAGTTATGGCTCTTAGTATATTATTCAACAATCAAACCTTTGGTTGAAAACTACGCTACGAGTGTTATTATCAATAATGTCAATCTCTATTAAACCTTATTACTGATTTTAATATTTGAAAAATGATACCTGAACGTTTAATTTGGTGCATTTGATATATTTATATACAACCCACCAACCCCTCCATAGACATACACGCATTTACCCACACATATAGTTAAATAAAAAAAACTATATTGATATATTATTACATCAACTTTCTAGTGGAAACCACCCTCGAGTAACCAAACTTTATCTTTATTTGTACATACAATCCCATACACATCATAAACACAAACATACATAAGCCACAACACACAATCTAATACTTAAAATACACAAAACACAAAAATCACATAAACCCTGAATCCCATTGTGTGTATGTGCGGGTGTGTGAATGTTCATATGTGAGGATGTGTGTTTGTGAAGATGTATGTATATGAGGATGTATGTACTGTATGTGAATGTGATTGTACAGTCTGAGCGATTTGTTGACAAACTCAAAGGACATGTTATTATACAAACATAGAGAAAGCTACTCGTGCGGTCGGCGGTAGGCTCCCTACTGATATATCGGCTCTGCTCGTAAGCAGATGAAATAAATAATAGCGTGGGCCTTGGATAAAAGTGGACTGATTATTAGGAAAACTTTTGTTTTTTTCAGTTCCTAATTACCCCTCCCCCCTCCCCTCCACCTCAACTCCATGGCTGAGTGGTCAAACATTAGTCCTTGGAGGGCCGGCCTCGGCTACTGATTTAGAGGTTCCAGGCTCGATTCTTGGAGGTACCATATGTATTTTTCCCGAAAGGGTAACTGTACCTATAATCACCATGATAGAATTAACTATGCGTAAGATAAGTATAAGATTTCCACAAGATCTACACCTCCATAATCACTATAATCACGTTATCTCATCGCTAGTATGACGTGTAGATACCTCCAAGGTATACCCTGGGCAACGTTCTCTTTCCACAGAGCGGCTAAAAGTCTACATACACGGCGACCGAACTAGATACTGCACCTCTCAAAAGGTCGGGTGTATAGTACTGTATTAGACGTAATGTTCTGGGTAAAATTAGTGTGTGTAAGTCCTGCTATTAACTATGAACTATCTAGGAGGAAAGGCCGGGTGTATAGTACTGTATTAGACGTAATGTTCTGGCTAAAATTAGTGTGTAAGTCTTGCTATTAACTATGAAATATCTAGGAGGAAAGGTCGGGTGTATAGTACTGTATTAGACGTAATGTTTTGGGTAAAGTTACTGTGTAAGTCCTACTATTAACTATAAAATGTCTAGGAGGAAAGGCCAGGTGTATAGTACTGTATTAGACGTAATGTTCGGGGTAAAGTTACTGTGTAAGTCCTGCTATTAACTATGAAATATCTAGGAGGAAAGGCCGGGTGTATAGTACTGTATTAGACGTAATGTTCTGGGTAAAGTTACTGTGTAAGTCCTACTATTAACTATAAAATGTCTAGGAGGAAAGGCCAGGTGTATAGTACTGTATTAGACGTAATGTTCAGGGTAAAGTTACTGTGTAAATCCTGCTATTAACTATGAAATATCTAGGAGGAAAGGCCAGGTGTATAGTACTGTATTAGACGTAATGTTCTGGGTAAAGTTACTGTGTAAGTCCTGCTATTAACTATGAAATATCTAGGAGGAAAGGCCGGGTGTATAGTACTGTATTAGACGTAATGTTCGGGGCTAAAAGTTATGTGTAAGTCCTGCTATTAACTATGAAATATCTAGGAGGAAAGGCCGGGTGTATAGTACTGTATTAGACGTAATGTTCGGGGTAAAGTTACTGTGTAAGTCCTGCTATTAACTATGAAATATCTAGGAGGAAAGGCCAGGTGTATAGTACTGTTTAGACGTAATGTTCTGGCTAAAATTAGTGTGTAAGTCTTGCTATTAACTATGAAATATCTAGGAGAAAGGCCGGGTGTATAGTACTGTATTAGACGTAATGTTCTGGGTAAAGTTACTGTGTAAGTCTTGCTATTAACTATGAAATATCTAGGAGGAAAGGCCAGGTGTATAGTACTGTATTAGACGTAATGTTCTGGCTAAATTAGTGGTAAGTCTGCTATTAACTATGAAATATCTAGGAGGAAAGGCCGGGTGTATAGTACTGTATTAGACGTAATGTTCTGGCTAAATTATTGTGTAAGTCCTGCTATTAACTATGAAATATCTAGGAGGAAAGGCCGGTGTATAGTACTGTATTAGACGTAATGTTCGGGTAAAGTTACTGTGTAAGTCCTGCTATTAACTATGAAATATCTAGGAGGAAAGGCGGGTGTATAGTACTGTATTAGACGTAATGTTCGGGTAAAGTTACTGTGTAAGTCCTGCTATTAACTATGAAATATCTAGGAGGAAAGGCCGGTGTATAGTACTGTATTAGACGTAATGTTCGGGGTAAAGTTACTGTGTAAGTCCTGCTATTAACTATAAAATGTCTAGGAGGAAAGGCCAGGTGTATAGTACTGTATTAGACGTAATGTTCGGGGTAAAGTTACTGTGTAAGTCCTGCTATTAACTATAAATTCTAGGAGGAAAGGCCGGGTGTATAGTACTGTATTAGACGTAATGTTCTGGGTAAAATTACTGTGTAAGTCCTGCTATTAACTATGAAATATCTAGGAGGAAAGGCCGGGTGTATAGTACTGTATTAGACGTAATGTTCTGGGTAAAGTTACTGTGTAAGTCCTGCTATTAACTATGAAATATCTAGGAGGAAAGGCCGAGTGTTAGTACTGTATTAGACGTAATGTTCTGGCTAAATTAGTGTGTAAGTCTTGCTATTAACTAGAATATCTAGGAGGAAAGGCCGGGTTATAGTACGTATTAGATATGTTCTGGGTAAGTTACTTGTAGTCTGCTATTAACTATGAAATATCTAGGAGAAAGGCCGGGTGTATAGTACTGTATTAGACGTAATGTTCTGGCTAAAATTAGTGCGTAAGTCTTGCTATTAATATGAAATATCTAGGAGGAAAGGCCAGGTGTATAGTACTGTATTAGACGTAATGTTCTGGGTAAAGTTACTGTGTAAGTCCTGCTATTAACTATGAAATATCTAGGAGGAAAGGCCGGGTGTATAGTACTGTATTAGACGTAATGTTCTGGCTAAAATTAGTGTGTAAGTCTTGCTATTAACTATGAAATATTAGGAGGAAAGGCCGGTGTATAGTACTGTATTAGACGTAATGTTCTGGTAAAATTAGTGTGTAAGTCTTGCTATTAACTATGAAATATCTAGGAGGAAAGGCCGGGTGTATAGTACTGTATTAGACGTAATGTTCTGGGTAAATTACTCTGTAAGTCCTGCTATTAACTATGAAATATCTAGGAGAAGGCGGTGTATAGTATGTATTAGACGTAATGTTCTGGCTAAAATTAGTGCGTAAGTCTGCTATTAATTATGAATATTAGGAGGAAAGGCGGTGTATAGTACTGTATTAACTAATGTCGGTAAGTTACTGTGTAAGTCCTGCCATTAACTATGAAATATCTAGGAGGAAAGGCCGGGTGTATAGTACTGTATTAGACGTAATGTTCTGGCTAAAATTAGTGCGTAAGTCTTGCTATTAATTATGAAATATCTAGGAGGAAAGGCCAGGTGTATAGTACTGTATTAGACGTAATGTTCTGGGTAAAGTTACTGTGTAAGTCCTGCCATTAACTATGAAATATCTAGGAGGAAAGGCCGGGTGTATAGTACTGTATTAGACGTAATGTTCTGGGTAAAATTAGTGTGTGTAAGTCCTGCTATTAACTATGAAATATCTAGGAGGAAAGGCCGAGTGTATAGTACTGTATTAGACGTAATGTTCTGGGTAAAGTTACTCTGTAAGTCCTGCTATTAACTATTAAATAATTAGGAGGAAAGGCCGGGTGTATAGTACTGTATTAGACGTAATGTTCTGGCTAAAATTAGTGTGTAAGTCCTACTATTAACTATGAAATATCTAGGAGGAAAGGCCGAGTGTATAGTACTGTATTAGACGTAATGTTCTGTGGTGGGGTAAGGGTTTATAGCTCAAGTGTGTTGTATGGTTCTGCGGGGAGAGGGGAGGGTGGCAAGCTCTTTCGCGGCGGAGACCGTGGGAGGATGGCCCTTCTCTCTCTCTCTCTTACAAGGGAACATAGAGATTAAGGTGTACTGGGGAGATATTTATTGATCCTGTAGGCTAACAGATATAATGTTTCTCTCCGAGACCTCACACACCTCAGGTATCTCGATAACATCCGGGGTTCTCTTACACCGGTGGATGACTTCCGCTCCACGACATGTGTTTTTTTAGAACGTGTGGGAACTGCGAATATCTCTTTCTAAGGGTTGTAATATTATTTTCTCGGCTTGGTGAAAGAGCATCCCTTGATTTAATCATGCTGGTAAACGGCTCGCCAGACAAGGGCTAAGAACGCAGGTTGTGGGAACAGTATTAATCATTTCACACATGAACATCTGTGCGAGTTGAACTATGAACTTTCTGGCACAGGGAAATTAAGAATTAAGGTTAAATAGTATGGATTCTTTAAACAATACATAAATATATTCTGTACACTGAGTATTATAATAAAATCTCTTCCTCTATCCCTTTTTTTATACTTCCATACAATGATTATTATAAATCTTAAAAGGATACTCTCTATCTCTCGGCCTCTCTCTCTCTCTCTCTCTCTCTCACAAGGAAATTAGGAATTAAGTTTAAATAGTATGGATTCTTTAAACAATACATAAATATATTTTGTACAGTGGGTATTATTGTAAAATCTCTTCCTCTATCCCTTTTTTTATACTTCCATACAATGATTATTATAAATCTTAAAAGGATACTCTCTATCTTTCTCTCTCTCTCTCTCTCTCTTACAAGGAAATTAGGAATTAAGGTTAAATAGTATGGATTCTTTAAACAATACATAAATATATTTTGTACAGTTAGTATTATTATAAAATCTCTTCCTCTATCCATTTTTTTATATATCTTCCATACAATGATTATTATAAATCTTAAAGGGATACTCTCTATCTCTATATATTCTCTCTTTCTCTCTCTTACAAGGAAATTAGGAATTAAGGTTAAATATCTTCTGTAAAATCTCTTCCTCGATCCTTTTTTTCATCTTAACGGGATCGTAAACTTAAATGAATAGTACAGCCTCTTATTTCAGGTATCTCCGAGCTTGGTGGAGTTACCTTCATAGCGGACTCCATAGGTCTTATCGTGTATCCTTCTAGTGAATGACAGTCTGTGTCCTTCTAGTGAATAACAGTCTATATCCTTCTAGAGAATGACAGTCTGTGTCCTCCTAGTGAATGGCAGTATGTGTCCTAGTTAATGGCAGTCTATATCATCCTAGTAAATGACAGTTTATATCATCCTAGTAAATGACAGTCTGTATCCTAGTGAATGACAATCTGTATCCTAGTGAATGACAGCCTGTATCCCTCTAGTGAATGACAGTCTGTATCCTCTACCTAGTGAAAAAATTCTCTGTTCTCATAGTGAATGTTAGCCTCTGTCCTACTAGTGAATTAAGCATGTATCCTAGCGAATGACAGCATGTATCCTTACAGTTAATGACAGTCTGTATCCTAGTGAATGACAGTCTGTATCCCCCTAGTGAATGACAGTATGCATCCTAGTAAATGACAGTCTTTATCCTTCTAGTGAATGACAGTCTATATATATCCCCCTAGTGAATGACAGTATGCATCCTAGTTAATGACAGTCTATATCATCCTAGTAAATGACAGTCTTTATCCTTCTAGTGAATGACAGTATGCATCCTAGTTAATGACAGTCTATATCATCCTAGTAAATGACAGTCTTTATCCTTCTAGTGAATGACAGTCTGTGTCCTCCTAGTGAATGACAGTATGCATCCTAGTTAATGACAGTCTATATCATCCTAGTAAATGACAGTCTTTATCCCTCTAGTGAATGACAGTCTGTATCCCCCTAGTGAATGACAGTATGCATCCTAATTAATGACAGTCTATATCATCCTAGTAAATGACAGTCTTTATCCTTCTAGTGAATGACAGTCTGTATCCCCCTAGTGAATGACAGTATGCATCCTAGTTAATGACAGTCTATATCATCCTAGTGAATGACAGTCTTTATCCTTCTAGTGAATGACAGTCTGTATCCCCCTAGTGAATGACAGTATGCATCCTAGTTAATGACAGTCTATATCATCCTAGTAAATGACAGTCTTTATCCTTCTAGTGAATGACAGTCTGTGTCCTCCTAGTGAATGACAGTCTGTAACAGTATATATCCTCCTAGTGAATGACAGTATGTATCCTCTAAGTGAAATACAGCCTCTAGCACTGTCAGTATAGTTCCACTGCTCACAGAACTAGTAGTAAGAATATGAAGGGAGTAAGGTCCGCTGTTCACAGAAATACTAGTAAGACTATGATAATGGTAAGAACATGGGGAGGGGAGTAAGGTCCACTATTCACAGAACGACTAGTAACGGAAGCAGGTGCTGTAGGATGGGAATCTTGATAACATCCGGCCTCTCTTATTTTGCTGGATGACTTCCGCCCACGACATGGGATTTCAACGATAAATTTTGGTTCACCAGACAAGGCTTAGAACTTAGGTCGTAGGAATGGTGATAATCTTTTCCTCGAATCGGTTCACACGTGAACATCTGCGCGAGATGAACTATGAGCTTTCCAAGTCATTATACTTCAACCCTGAGAAGATTACGTGATGATCTGACGCGGTCAAAGTCACACGCTCTGTAGAGGGTGCGGCTCGGAATCCTCTCGGCCTTATATATAGAGATCTACCCCTTCTAGGTGAAATCATTAGTTACCATCTACATTCTAGAGGAGAATATCTCAGCAAACAGCAAGGCGTTTTCCCTCATTATACGTGATAGAGTGGTTCGCTATGTTGATCGACCTAATTTTAGCCAGAACATTACGTCTAATACAGTACTATACACTCGGCCTTTCCTCCTAGATATTTCATAGTTAATAGCAGGACTTACACACACTAATTTTACCCAGAACATTACGTCTAATACAGTACTATACACCCGGCCTTTCCTCCTAGATATTTCTTAGTTAATAGCAGGACTTACACAGTAACTTTACCCAGAACATTACGTCTAATACAGTACTATACACCCGGCCTTTCCTCCTAGACATTTTATAGTTAATAGCAGGACTTACACAGTAACTTTACCCCGAACATTACGTCTAATACAGTACTATACACCTGGCCTTTCCTCCTAGACATTTTATAGTTAATAGCAGGACTTACACAGTAACTTTACCCCGAACATTACGTCTAATACAGTACTATACACCCGGCCTTTCCTCCTAGATATTTCATAGTTAATAGCAGGACTTACACAGTAACTTTACCCCGAACATTACGTCTAATACAGTACTATACACCCGGCCTTTCCTCCTAGATATTTCATAGTTAATAGCAGGACTTACACAGTAACTTTACCCAGAACATTACGTCTAATACAGTACTATACATCCGGCCTTTCCTCCTAGATATTTCATAGTTAATAGCAGGACTTACACAATAATTTTAGCCAGAACATTACGTCTAATACAGTACTATACACCCGGCCTTTCCTCCTAGATATTTCATAGTTAATAGCAAGACTTACGCACTAATTTTAGCCAGAACATTACGTCTAATACAGTACTATACACCTGGCCTTTCCTCCTAGATATTTCATAGTTAATAGCAAGACTTACACAGTAACTTTACCCAGAACATTACGTCTAATACAGTACTATACACCCGGCCTTTTCTCCTAGATATTTCATAGTTAATAGCAAGACTTACACACTAATTTTAGCCAGAACATTACGTCTAATACAGTACTATACACCTGGCCTTTCCTCCTAGATATTTCATAGTTAATAGCAGGACTTACACAGTAACTTTACCCCGAACATTACGTCTAATACAGTACTATACACCCGGCCTTTCCTCCTAGATATTTCATAGTTAATAGCAGGACTTACACAGTAACTTTACCCCGAACATTACGTCTAATACAGTACTATACACCCGGCCTTTCCTCCTAGATATTTCATAGTTAATAGCAGGACTTACACAGTAACTTTACCCAGAACATTACGTCTAATACAGTACTATACACCTGGCCTTTCCTCCTAGATATTTCATAGTTAATAGCAGGATTTACACAGTAACTTTACCCTGAACATTACGTCTAATACAGTACTATACACCTGGCCTTTCCTCCTAGACATTTTATAGTTAATAGTAGGACTTACACAGTAACTTTACCCAGAACATTACGTCTAATACAGTACTATACACCCGGCCTTTCCTCCTAGATATTTCATAGTTAATAGCAGGACTTACACAGTAACTTTACCCCGAACATTACGTCTAATACAGTACTATACACCTGGCCTTTCCTCCTAGACATTTTATAGTTAATAGTAGGACTTACACAGTAACTTTACCCAAAACATTACGTCTAATACAGTACTATACACCCGACCTTTCCTCCTAGATATTTCATAGTTAATAGCAAGACTTACACACTAATTTTAGCCAGAACATTACGTCTAATACAGTACTATACACCCGGCCTTTCCTCCTAGATAGTTCATAGTTAATAGCAGGACTTACACACACTAATTTTACCCAGAACATTACGTCTAATACAGTACTATACACCCGACCTTTTGAGAGGTGCAGTATCTAGTTCGGTCGCCGTGTATGTAGACTTTTAGCCGCTCTGTGGAAAGAGAACGTTGCCCAGGGTATACCTTGGAGGTATCTACACGTCATACTAGCGATGAGATAACGTGATTATAGTGATTATGGAGGTGTAGATCTTGTGGAAATCTTATACTTATCTTACGCATAGTTAATTCTATCATGGTGATTATAGGTACAGTTACCCTTTCGGGAAAAATACATATGGTACCTCCAAGAATCGAGCCTGGAACCTCTAAATCAGTAGCCGAGGCCGGCCCTCCAAGGACTAATGTTTGACCACTCAGCCATGGAGTTGAGGTGGAGGGGAGGGGGGAGGGGTAATTAGGAACTGAAAAAAACAAAAGTTTTCCTAATAATCAGTCCACTTTTATCCAAGGCCCACGCTATTATTTATTTCATCTGCTTACGAGCAGAGCCGATATATCAGTAGGGAGCCTACCGCCGACCGCACGAGTAGCTTTCTCTATGTTTGTATAATAACATGTCCTTTGAGTTTGTCAACAAATCGCTCAGACTGTACAATCACATTCACATACAGTACATACATCCTCATATACATACATCTTCACAAACACACATCCTCACATATGAACATTCACACACCCGCACATACACACAATGGGATTCAGGGTTTATGTGATTTTTGTGTTTTGTGTATTTTAAGTATTAGATTGTGTGTTGTGGCTTATGTATGTTTGTGTTTATGATGTGTATGGGATTGTATGTACAAATAAAGATAAAGTTTGGTTACTCGAGGGTGGTTTCCACTAGAAAGTTGATGTAATAATATATCAATATAGTTTTTTTTATTTAACTATATGTGTGGGTAAATGCGTGTATGTCTATGGAGGGGTTGGTGGGTTGTATATAAATATATCAAATGCACCAAATTAAACGTTCAGGTATCATTTTTCAAATATTAAAATCAGTAATAAGGTTTAATAGAGATTGACATTATTGATAATAACACTCGTAGCGTAGTTTTCAACCAAAGGTTTGATTGTTGAATAATATACTAAGAGCCATAACTGACTTAGAAGGTTTTATTAGCACCGCATATTACTACCCGTTTGGTTTATACGCTTACGTACTAATTACTCTAATGTGTTAGGAATTGGGGGAGGTTGTATTTAGAGGAAGTGAATCCACATTTGCGTGGAGGGAGAATGGAAAAACCATTTAGGGATTGATTGTTGAATAATATACTAAGAGCCATAACTGACTTAGAAGGTTTTATTAGCACCGCATATTACTACCCGTTTGGTTTATACGCTTACGTACTAATTACTCTAATGGGTTAGGAATTGGGGGGGAGGTTGAATTTAGAGGAAGTGAATCCACATTTGCGTGGAGGGAGAATGGAAAAACCATTTAGGGATTGATTGTTGCATAATATACTAAGAGCCATAACTGACTTAGAAGGTTTTATTAGCACCGCATATTACTACCCGTTTGGTTTATACGCTTATGTACTAATTACTCTAATGTTTTAGGAATTGGGGAGGTTGAATTTAGAGGAAGTGAATCCACATTTGCGTGGAGGGAGAATGGAAAAACATTTAGGGATTGATTGTTGAATAATATACTAAGAGCCATAACTGACTTAGAAGGTTTTATTAGCACCGCATATTACTACCCGTTTGGTTTATACGCTTACGTACTAATTACTCTAATGTTTTAGGAATTGTGGGGGAGGTTGAATTTAGAGGAAGTGAATCCACATTTGCGTGGAGGGAGAATGGAAAACCATTTAGGGATTGATTGTTGAATGATATACTAAGAGCCATAACTGACTTAGAACGTTTTATTAGCACCGCATATTACTACCCGTTTGGTTTATACGCTTACGTACTAATTACTCTAATGTGTTAGGAATTGGGGGAGGTTGTATTTAGAGGAAGTGAATCCACATTTGTGTGGAGGGAGAATGGAAAAACCATTTAGGGATTGATTGTTGAATAATATACTAAGAGCCATAACTGACTTAGAAGGTTTTATTAGCACCGCATATTACTACCCGTTTGGTTTATACGCTTACGTACTAATTACTCTAATGTTTTAGGAATTGTGGGGGAGGTTGAATTTAGAGTAAGTGAATCCACATTTGTGTGGAGGGAGAATGGAATAACCATTTAGGGATTGATTGTTGAATAATATACTAAGAGCCATAACTGACTTAGAGGTTTTATTAGCACCGCATATTACTACCCGTTTGGTTTATACGCTTACGTACTAATTACTCTAATGGGTTAGGAATTGGGGGAGGTTGAATTTAGAGGAAGTGAATCCACATTTGCGTGGAGGGAGAATGGAAAACCATTTAGCGATTGATTGTTGAATGATATACTAAGAGCCATAACTGACTTAGAAGGTTTTATTAGCACCGCATATTACTACCCGTTTGGTTTATACGCTTACGTACTAATTACTCTAATGTGTTAGGAATTGGGGGAGGTTGTATTTAGAGGAAGTGAATCCACATTTGCGTGGAGGGAGAATGGAAAAACCATTTAGGGATTGATTGTTGAATAATATACTAAGAGCCATAACTGACTTAGAAGGTTTTATTAGCACCGCATATTACTACCCGTTTGGTTTATACGCTTACGTACTAATTACTCTAATGTTTTAGGAATTGGGGGGAGGTTGAATTTAGAGTAAGTGAATCCACATTTGTGTGGAGGGAGAATGGAATAACCATTTAGGGATTGATTGTTGAATAATATACTAAGAGCCATAACTGACTTAGAAGGTTTTATAGCACCGCATATTACTACCCGTTTGGTTTATACGCTTACGTACTAATTACTCTAATGGGTTAGGAATTGGGGGGGAGGTTGAATTTAGAGGAAGTGAATCCACATTTGCGTGGAGGGAGAATGGGAAAACCATTTAGCGATTGATTGTTGAATAATATACTAAGAGCCATAACTGACTTAGAAGGTTTTATTAGCACCGCATATTACTACCCGTTTGGTTTATACGCTTATGTACTAATTACTCTAATGTGTTAGGAATTGTTGAGGTTGAATTTAGAGGAAGTGAATCCACATTTGCGTGGAGGGAGAATGGAAAACCATTTAGGGAAAACCACTCCCAGTTCACCTGACAGAGATTCGAACCTCGATCTCCCCGTCTTCGATAGTCTAGCCACCACCACCCCCCGCCCCTCCCCCACCACCCCCCTTCCCCTACATCATCACGATACCTCCTCTACCTTCTCCTACCTGCCCTGAAAACCGTATGCATGTTTAAGGTATATCTACAACACCGAGAGAGAGAGAGAGAGAGAAAACACCCTCCCGCGGTCACCGTCGCTTGCCACCCCCTCCCCTCCACCCCTTCACACCTGCCCTGAAAACCGTATGCATGTTTAAGGTATATCTACAACACCGAGAGAGAGAGAGAGAAAACACCCTCCCGCGGTCACCGTCGCTTGCCACCCCCTCCCCTCCACCCCTTCACACCTGCCCTGAAAACCGTATGCATGTTTAAGGTATATCTACAACACCGAGAGAGAGAGAGAAAACACCCTCCCGCGGTCGCCGTCGCTTGCCACCCCCTCCCCTCCACCCCTTCACACCTGCCCTGAAAACCGTATGCATGTTTAAGTGAGGCGGCCTATATCTATGAGAGAGAGAGAGAAAACACCCTCCCGAGGTCGCCGTCACTTGCCACCCCTCCCCTCGCAGAACCATCCAACACACGCGAGCTATAAACCCTCACCCCCCCTCCCTCACATCATCACGATACCACCACTACCTTCTCCTCTCTGCCCTGAAAACCATATGCATGTATAAGGGGTCTATCCTCTCTGCCCTGAAAACCGTACCTATGTATAAGGACCTATCCCAAAAACTACCCATCCCACTATTATGACGCCCCGCCCCCCTTCCCCCCGCAGAACCATCCAACACACGCGAGCTATAAACCCTCAACCCCCCACCATCCCACCCCACCTCCAACACATCATCACGATACCTCCCCTACCTTCCCCTCTCTGCCCTGAAAACCGTACCTATGTATAAGGCCCTATCCCAAAAACTACCCACCCCACTATTATGACGTCACTTCCGCCCTGAGGACCGTAAATGATCCCTACTAATGTCAATATTATCTGGATAAACTTGGAAAAACATTATTCAATCACCTCTTACTCAACATTATCTGGATAGAATTGACTTTATCCAGGTTTGGACTTTACTAGTAGAATATATATATATATCTCAAGTGTTTTATATATACAGCCATCAGAGGTACATTATACTGTTCAACTATTAAATAGGTGACCTGGTGGTCTAGGGGTAAGGTGTCAGACTTCTGTGCTGAGGGTCCGGGGTTCAATCCTCGGTCCCGTCACAGATTTATTTGAATGCAAAACCCTTCCTTCACCTATGACAAGATGTGTATTAATCACAACTTGTGAATGTGAGGAATGCCAGGCCTCCACCGTAGTTCGGATTCCACGTTAAACTGTATGTCTTCCCTTTCGTCTCACAATTACCCTACCATTGCACATTAGCGTAAGTGCGTATAACCCGACCGGGTAGTAAGTTAATAATAATATTAATAATAACTATTAAATAATAACACACGTAGGAGAAGGAATAAAAGGGGGGGAAAAATCATTTTTTAAACCTAAATTTTTTAGAATTATTTTTAAAAAAAGTTTATTGAAAATTGTTCTTAATTTTTACTGTTACAATTTTTATTGTTTTAAAAACTTTGCTTGTCAGTGACAGCTGATTAACATATGGTCTTTCAAAACTTGTTTTGGTATAGGGATACATTATAGTAATCTAGTAACTTTTCCGGAAATATTCTACTCTTCTTCCTATGGAAATCAGACTTTAGGTTAATACCACACAGAATCTATACTGTGTACAATAACTAACATAACTAGTAGCTCCAGGCAGAGCATTAGTGTTGTGAATATTAATTAAAGCGGAGTGAAGGAGCACGAGCTAAAATACATATTTTTACAGTTTATATAAAATATTGCTTCAGTAGATACGTTTAATTTAAATTTTCCATATTAAGTAACCCCAAAATAGTACGTTATGTTAGGCGTTTGACATTTTGTATTTGGATACCAGCATGTTACACCCCTCTCTCCAATATTTCCTTACAACCACAGATAACTTAAAGGTAGGGGGAGGGTTGCAAGCTACATATATACAAAAAGGGAAATTAAATTCAAGATTAAATAACAATACCATAAACGGTTTATTCAAAGCAAAAACAAAGCAGAGTTCTTTACATGGTCTCAATGATCGTACTGAGTTCTGTGGGAAATCAAAATAGAAATAGTCATTTCGCGCAGTTAACTAGAGAGAAACTTCCCTCATACTTGACATATCTTACAATCAGATGGGCTAGTCTTGAAGAGACAAACAACCCATTGTGTTGATACGAATACATTAATAAATTAATAAATCAATTAATAAATTTGTAAAGTTTATATAAGGGCCTTATGGGCCTTATTACATTGTTCCAAAGGCGTCTGACTTACTACTATAAATACAGACTTCAACAAATTTAATAATAAATATAAAGTATATTTATTAAACATTTTAAAATACGCGAGAGTTTGGCTAACAGACTTTAGTCAAACTCCCTCGGGACTATCTGACCTAGACTCAATGTTTAGAAACTTACATTTATTTGCGAACTCAAAGTAAATAAACTATTATAAACAAAGCCTAGCGAAAACATTTGAACAATGTTCTACTATAAGATTAATCACTAATATAATTTTATCTGTAAAAAAATTTACGTTACAAAGTTAAATTTAATATATATTCGTTATAACAAAAAATATCTAAACAATAATTAGCTACGCTAATTCAAAATGAAATATTTATAAACATGTCCAGCACAAAATTATCTAATAGTTGCGGTTATTTAAAAGATCAAGAAAAACAGCTGACTCTAGCGCCCAAGTGACGACAGACACAAAAATAGAGTTTCATATTAAAGTTTAAAGTTTGTTAAAGAAAATTATTGTGCAAAAAATCACAACGCCAAACATGGCTTACACAAAAAGTTTAAAGTTTTAATTTTAGAGTTCAATATATACGTTGCCATAGTTTACGTCCGTAGTTTATCAAGGTTTGTCCTGACATAGTGCTGGTCCTAGGACTATGTTCCTCCATCAGTGTCGAACGAATAGTCATCTTTACAATACGTGTTCATCACTTTAAATAGGGTTTTTTCAAAGCCGGAAATCAAGGTTGGGGAAAGAACAATTTTTTCGGTGGCGTTGTTTAGAAGAAATGGAGCGTCACGTAGCTTTGTTGTCGTTGCCCCATCCGTCTTCGGGAACATTCCTTCTGCCATCGGATGTTATTTCTGTAGTACAAGATTCCGCCATCAGAGGGCAGGTGGGTAGTATTCCACTTGACAATGTTAGTTCGGCCCGGTCTTCTTCAGTGTTAATTGAATCTATCTGGCGTGGACTTTGACTGTAGGGATCTCGTGGCTCGCGTAGTCAAATCCATACTCAGCTTCTACCCAGTGTTGCTCGTTTAGGTGGTCGCTCTAACCACAAGAAAGATTTGGTGAGTACAGAAACAGAGTATTCTACTATTCTATTTAATTGATAATGATTAGAGTTGTCTATTACATTGTATCAATTTACGAGAACTACAATAGAGAAGTGTACTATTGTAGGGATTAGGTTATTTCGAGAATATTATTTGGAGCGGGTAGTATGAATCCAGAGGCGAGTTGTGAGAAGGTTTACACGGGGGCGAGTCCTATTGTAACACAATGTTACACATGCAATTTGGCACCGACTATCTCTACTATGACCGTGTTTGAAAACCATCAGGACACAACTGACATCCCTTTTGTGTGTGTTTGTGTGGAAGGGGAGATGTGGAGGGGGGGATCTAAATTAATCGAAAAAACATGTTTTGGATTTGTTTCGAAAATAGCGCGTTTTATCAAAATAAGTCTTAAACAAATAATGTTCATCATACAATTATCTATAATAAAGGTCAACATAATGTTTGTGATATAATTAGCCATAAGCCGAAAATATTGATTTTTAATACTTTGAAAATATTGATTTTTAATACTTTAAAAATATGCAAAAATTCTACGCGCCAACCTTTTCCCACCTTTAGGTCACTAACAGGAGATCTGGCGTAAATGATAAAGAGGAACAAAGGTCATAACTTTATGTATGGTACACTGCTCTTTATTAATTTAACTGCTAAAAAGTAAAACAATTTAAAAAAAATTAACAAAGGAATTGTGCGTGATACTGTCTTCTGGAGATTAACTATCATTATCAATGAAAAAGGTCTATAAGGGATTGACCAAAGGAAACAGGGTTTTACACCTAATGTATTTTATTCTTTACATTGAACAAGAAATGAAGTAGTTCGTGAAAGTTACTGTATTGTACACATGGTCCGTCACAGGCACACAGTAATGAACAAGGCAGACCATATCCCACACACTGACAGTTCTTTACACACATTGACTTGCAGTGGCAGCAGATCAGTTCAGAACATTATTTCAAAGCTTCTGGAACTGTTGTCCATGTTAGTTCGTATCCACAATAGGGAATATTTTTCCATCCAAGAGACGTAATTTGTGGAATCAGCATTTGGCATTCAAGGCGCTGTTTCCAAATCGTTGTTTGCAGCAGCATACGCTTGGAACGAAGTTTTAAGGCATCTTGTGTGGGTGGGATAGTCTCTATCGATCGGTTTTTGTGTGTGTAAACAGTATCCTATGACATTTATTTACATTTTTTATAGTGGTTGTAGTGTCATATTGTATTGTAAAACATTTGATTATGTCAAAATCTTGGTATTCTATTTCCATAGTGTTCGACAAGTGTTGAATAATGGAGTCATTTCATATATTTTCTTCCAAACATTCCACGCATTGGTTTTACCAAACCCATAGAACGCTGACATGGTGTCATCTCCCATGAATGCGTGGTAAAATGGTAAAGCTGATTGAATGCCATCTGAAATGTATACTAAGAATGTAGTAAGTGAGAAAATGTTTTGTCCTTCCCACTTCCAAATTCAAACCAGAGGTATTGCAAGCCCAGTGACTTTAACTCCAAAAAGGTAGCTGCTGCAATAATTACAAAGTCAGAATCAATTGTAACAATTTAAACATACTTGTGACAAGACTGAACACAGTTTTTAATGTGTAACCGGATTCTACCATCTACTTCTTCATGATTGCATGGTGCAACACCATAGCTATTGAATGTCCCATTACCAGATATGAAGACTTGATCTTCTTCAATGCATACCAGTAGCTTTCTATCTGTTTCATAACTTGCTATCGTTTTTTCAAGAGTACGAAAGAGTTGTTTCTTATTGTCATAATCAAGAAGAAATTTACTATAAATCCTTGGGAAAGGTGTACTTGGCTTGGCAAGCATTCTTTTTCCAGAACCTCTTTTGGTTCAGGTATCAGATTTACTACTCTAATAAGGATATCGATCAAAAACCATGTCAAGTATTTCAAATTTCTAAAGATGAAGTTTCACTGCTGGAAAGAAAACATTTTGTGAGAAGCCATCGAAAATCATTGATGACCTAGGATCCAACAAGTGTACAAAGTTTTCGCCATCAACAACACAAGCTGTGCAGTGACTCAAGGAATCATACTGACTTGTGTGCTACACAGTTCATTATATCCAAATTCTTGGATGTGTTTCGTAGCTTTCCTAACTCACTGGTTTATGGTGGAGATAAGTGGTTTTCGCGTGCAAATGGTGTAGCTTTATCTGCTCCTCGTAGCTCATTGGTCACATACAATTTACAACATGTTTGAATATTTTCTTAAAGCCTTGAGTTGTAACTGTTGTTTTAATTCGTTTGTCGCACTCTTTACTCTAAAAATATTCAAATTGCACCGTTGTATAACTGCAGGTTCAGACACCTTACCTTCCACACGTCTCTCCTTTGTATAGGTTTTATAATAAGCTGCCCTTTTCTTCTTTCCACCGCGTACTGGTCTTTCAGCTTCTTCTGACCATCTCATTTTGCTGATTCTGGTAGAGAGTACATTTTCTTGAAAAGGATTCCCGTGTTGTTTAAAAGTACGAACAGAGTCACTAACATGTTTCTTGAAGGTTTATTCATAAAAATTGGTTTTCTCTCTATGGCTGTTGTCGTTAGTTTGAACTGAATTCAAACCTTCATATAGGGACGGTATTTGAATCACACTTGGCCCAGCGACTATCCACTTCAGAAGTGCAGATGGAGATTGCAGAACAACTACTGCTCCTGCCACTACTTTTGATTTATTTGTTATTTTGTCCATGTATCTGGTCATCAGTAATTGCAGTAAACTTTTAGTTTGATTTTAGACTCACAAAATTCTCTTTCATTAAATCAACTTGAATTTCAGGGTGAGGACTTTGTAGATCATTCATTGTTTTAACAAACACGGGAAGCCATCTTGCGTAGTTGGTATGGTCTCACGCAAACATCCATGGATAGTTTGTTGAGTACGCTTGTATAGTTCTTGAAGTTGGCTTCACGTATACTTTGTATAAATGCAAGCAAGAGAACCTCAAGTTTAAGTGTTGTAAAGTACTGTGTGCTTGTAACGAACAACGTACACAATAAATACAATACCTTTTACGAACTACTTTATTTCTTGATTTCTTGTTCAATGTAAAGAAATACATTATGTGCAGAACCCTGTTTCCTTTGGTTAATCCCTTATAGACCTTCATTGATAATGATAATCAATCTCCAGAAGACAGTATCGCCCACAGCTCCTTTATTAATTTTTTAAAATTGTTTTACTTTATTACAGTTAAAATAATACAGAGCAGTGTACCATACATAAAGTTATGACCTTTGTTCCTCTCAATCATTTACGCCATATCTTCCGTTAATGCCTTAAAGGTGGGGACAAGTTGGCGTGTAGAGATTTTGCATATTTTAAAGTATTAAAAATCGATATTTTGGCCGAATTACTCATCAAATCACAAAAATGATATGAATCTTTATTATAGATAATTGTATGATGAACATTATTTGTTTAAGACATATTTCGATAAAAGGCATTGTTTTCGAAACAAAGCCAAAATATAGTTTTTAGATTACTTTTGTCCGCCTCCCCACCCCTTTAGGATGTAATATCAGTTGTGTCCTGTTGTTATTTGAATTAGGTCATAGTAGAGATAGTCTGTGCCAAATTGCATGCTGGCACGAAATATCTCCGACAATTCTTAGACTAACAGATCGGGCTTAAAGTCCTTGAGGCATTTTTGATACACTTTTGAGATAAATATTCGTAGGAAACTAAATAAAATGTATCTGCTGGAGTAATATTTTATTTGTTTTGGCTGGAAATGTGTTTTACTATATAAAAAAAATTAATGATACGGCGTACCACACAGACTTTCTCTCGCTTTTATCCAAATAGACATTTACTAAAAACTCGTAAGATTTGTGAAACGAAATAACAAGTCCATACATTGTTGTAGAAACGATACACCAAAGATCATAAATGAAAATATAATATACACTTTTATTTATTCTATGACATTAGAAACTAGGAACATTGTTTCATAAAAATTGAGCAAAGAGAAATATCTTTGTCCACCAAAGAGCATTAGAATCAAATTAATTTTCACACCTGAACATTTGCTTATAGCTCAGAAATTATTGGTTTTATAAAAATATATTTCAAATAAAAGATTTTTATCTTTAATAATACTACAACTTTACTCTGATAAGTTATTTCGTATCTCAAATAGTTGCTGAGAAATGATGAAAATTGTAAGTTTTCGCCATATAAAGTATTACCCTCAAAGTCATTTTCGTGATAAAATGAAAATCTCCATTTTTTTTATTGATAAACAGTGTCTAGATATGTAATTTAATCAAAATCGTTAGAGCAAATTTTGAAAAAATCTGTTATTTTCTCTTTTTGCCCTTCAGTAAACTACCCTTAAATTTAGGATTAGACATCTAATTTAAAAGAAAAACTCGTGGAGACCTTATGAAAAGCCCAAATATCAAGTTTATTCCCAATCGGTCATGTAGTTTCGGTTCTAGACCAAGGTATAGACAGACAGGCGTAATTGCGAAAACCACTTTTTTGGTTTCAAAGGGTCATGAAACGTCGACATTATTATCAAAATCTTGAGTTAGATTTTTTTTTTTTACGATCATGATATTTTCTCTACGAGGTGTCTAGAGTAAGTAAAAATGTAAAAATACGGACCATCAACTAGCTACCCCTTACACCCCCCTCTAATAATGGCAAGATGAGGTCCAGAGTGTACTGGAACAGTAGCCATTCTGTTACCTCTGCTCTGATCCAATTCTCCACGTCTCTCACACCACCGAGCTCCAATGAACTATATTTTCGCGGTCCGTGATGTATTTATTGCTTCCCGCTATGTTGTAATCTTCTCCCTCTGACAGCATTGTTCCTTCTCGTTATCTCGGGATGTAGGAGAGAGGGTGAATCTATAAACACACATACACACACACACACAGTGCTGTGTTAATGCTTACCACGTGTTTGAGGGAAAATACTATTTAATTGCCTCTATTTACGAGTATTAATTACCTTAACGTCGCTACCCCCGATCCGTGGGCCTAAATTTTAGGATGGGCTTGGTGAGATGGGTAGGTAGTGGCAAGTAACTGTAGGGTTCGTTTTGATCTTGTCTATTCAAATATATTATTTGCGCTCCTAGTATATAATGTAGAATTTAGAACTTATTGATAGATTTTAGAAGAAGGTGCTCATTCTATCAATGTCCCTACTCATCATTCCGTGTCCTGACCCATCTTAGGTACTATAATTCTAGCTGGTGTCGAAGGTTACGTGTCGGTTTCTGA
Organism: Timema podura; assembly: GCA_033556935.1. Classification (NCBI taxonomy): domain Eukaryota; kingdom Metazoa; phylum Arthropoda; class Insecta; order Phasmatodea; family Timematidae; genus Timema; species Timema podura. Next base: position 47,910,169 of record JAVRXN010000005.1, on the reverse strand, counting down.
CTGAGTTTGTAGTGGACACAATAAATAACCGGTGGTCACATTGGACGAGAGTGGTCAGGTGTTTGCGTGTTGGTAGTCGGATGGATGGAGGAGTTGGCTCTTCCTAGTGACTACCCAATCACGAGGAAGTCAGAAGCTCAGCCTCGGGACAGCTCTCTCCTCCCATCTTTTACTAAGTGACACCAACCTTCGTGCCCTCTCACGCACCATCTTTCCTTCATCACCATATCTCATTGAGACAAGCCGTCCGGAGTTGCCCAGCGGGGACCTCGAGGAGGTGCCCTGACCAGCTATCCCCGACTCACGGATACGCACGGCCAACCGCTTAGTGCATGTCCAGGAGCCTCGCCCCTCACATACAGATGACCTTATCGGGGTCTTAGCTATGTCGGACTCCAGCGTCTGCACACATTGCCCAGGGGCTGCCCCGTGGACACGCCCCGACAGGATTTTTAGAGATCTGCCAATACCGGAAGGTGGCAAAGACAGTCTGTTGCTCGTTTATATGAAACGTGCGCGGGCCCAGATCGAGTCCCGGCCACTGTACGTCGGGCCGGTACCTTACGACTGAGCACCGTGACCCGGTTTGGGGGGAGACAGTGAAAGTTATCATCAAGTTTGTATGTCTTTTATATCATGGGATGGTTGCATGGGATCAAACAGCATATACTTTTTTTTTGTACTGCCTATTGAATGATTTAACGCATAGTTAGGCATGTTTGAAAGTTCATGCAGAACATTTAGTTTTTTGTTTTGGTTCTGTTATTTATTTATTGCTTGTTTATGTTACAACCCATATGTGTTAAACTTAATGCAGAACAATGTTATTTGTATTTTTATTTGTTGGTTTTCCATTGCCATGTGTTTTTTTGCAACTCAGTTAAATTTTGTGGTGCAGCTGAGTGCTTGGAGACATTTCTTTAAGTTCTTGCAGTTTCTGAAAGTTTTCAATATATTGTCAATCTTCTAGTCTCTTGTAGTTTCTGTTTTTCATCTCTTTGAGCCTGGCCGTTGCCGTTTTTGTAAAGCAGCTTCATAGTCGTCTTCTTTCATTGTCCACACAAACTTGAAAATATTCGTCTGTTTCTTCCCCATGCGTGAGTTGATCTTGTGGTTCCATCCTTCCCCGGCATTGTCAGTTCGATGTCTCCCCTGTGACGTTCCACGTTTTGATAGGGATGTTGTGATTCTGGAGCCACTGGTCAGTGAAATAGTCCAAGAACATTGTTAATCTGTCGTTTTGAGGAGCATTATCCATGACAATCATCCAACCTTCATCCATATAGTCTTGAGGTATCAGAGATAATGTTGCACACATTTTAAGCATTTTGCGAACAAATTCATTGTTTTTGAAGTCCAATGTCAATCCACAAGCTTGAATTTTTCGCCATAGGCACTGACTGAAATTAAAATTACAGCTATATATTTGAGCGTTTTGTAACTCCTCATTCACAGATTGCATAAGTGCAATCTCCAAGTCCATCTTAATCAATTCTGGACTCCACTGTGGATAACAGTTCTTGACTGATTGAATGAGACTACTGTAAGTGCTCCTTTCCTTATCCGGAATCAATGCATATACTACGGGAAGCACCCTAGTTTTTTCTTCTGTGCTGCCGAGCTCAATATGAAAGGTGTAAAGCTGTTTAAATTGCTGTGTACTGCTGAAAAATGTCCCGTAAAAGAAAAAGGTTTTCCCCTCTTCTAAAAGATTGTTTGCTTCTTCACCTGCAAAAATGAGCAGTTCCCATCCAATGTTTGATCATATTTCAAGAAACATGAAGTGTCTGGTAGTGCCAGTATATCTTCGGGAAAGTGGTTTTCCTCATTTCTTGTGGTATTCTGCTCAGTTTCCAGTGCTGTCCTTCATAGTTCGCACAGTTTACCTTTCACGTTGTTGTATTTTGGAATTGTAGTAACAAAGTCTTAGCCCTGAGTGTAGAGATCCTTCGTTTCATCTCTGAAAATTTCGTTCACGGGAACCAACACTTCGCCTTTCGTGCGTTTTCGACAATTTTCCAATCTCTTCTTCACCTCAATCTCTGTCACATCGGGTACACAAGTGTGTGGTACTGATTTCAAAATAATTATTCTATTACTACTGATATCAGTAGTAGTTTTCACTGATCCACGGCACTTCTTTTTCTCCTTGTCACACACCCAGCTGTTAGGCCTATGTTGACGATACTGGTAACCATCGGCGATTAGATTAGGTTTTCCCCTTCTTAGTCGTAACCACTGTAACTTCACCAGCACTGATATTGATCATTATGTCACTGTCTAACTGCTCTGGTCAATTGAAGAGAGGTCAATAACAACCATTAGCTCAGCTTCGTCTGCTCTGAACACCTTGTTGTTTACAACATAAGCCACCCCCTTACCCCCTATCCATGGTTCAAGGTCTTCTTGTCCACTTTGAACACCTTGTTTGCGCACTCACGATACTTGTTCGCTACGAACACGAAATAGGGCTATCCCTTCCCAACACGTACGCAGCCGACACGTAACGATGTCGAACACCCGACCGCCTGGCACTGCGCGCCTGTGCTCTATCTCACACTGTTAATGGGGGTTGGATCGTCCTCCTCCGCACAGAACAGGGACTCACTCTGTAGGATATTCTCCACACAAGTTGATGTAACTTGATAGCTGAGTATGTAGAGCACTTTGGAGTAGGGATGTGGTATCAAAAGAAAAGTATCTATACTCTACTCATTAAAAGTATCGGAAGGAAAATATCGATACCGTACTAGTATCGAAAGAAAAGTATCGATAACAGTAAGTATCGGTATCGAAATTTTAATTTGGAAATATATATTTTGTTATTCTCTAGTAATAATAATAATTTCAACTTTTGCATCATAATTATATTTTCATATGTATTCAAACACTGAAAATTATCATGGTTTTTAATAATCTAAAACAAATTTTACAAGATGCTTTTTTGTTATCCAACTTTTAAAAAACTTCCATAATTCACTTCTTGGAGGTGCCATTTTTTAACTACATTCATCGTTTATATACTCTATTGAGATAGATTATTAACTATGGACAAAGGATAGAAGAATGGACGCCCTCTCCTGCTTTATCTACTTAAGCAATGCACATAAACTTTTCTGCTTCGTCTGCTTGTTTGAAGCATATTTTAGTTGACTGAGTTCATTGAGTTCTACAAAATCTTATTTTGTTTAGTTTGTGATGACCGTGCTTATTGATAAAGGAAGGGGTAGTAGACTGGTCTCCACTCACCCGATCAGGTATCAGGCTGTATTGGTAAACAAAGATGAAAGAGCATCTATGAATTATGATGAGTTAAAAGAGAATGAATGCTAGAGTTGCAGAAAATGATTGAGAATTGAAATAGTTTAATTTGTTCTTCCTCCACAGTCCATCCTAGTAAAAATTTAATCACAACATGTGTGAAGATAACCAAAAAGTCGTTCCTTTCGATACTGATCAGATACTGGAGTGTGAGTACTAAAATCAGTAAAAGTATCGGAAAAAATTATCGAGTAAAAAAAATACTAGTATAAAAAAAAAGTATTGATTTTTTTTCACATCTTTACTTCGGAGTAGCCTCCTAACAACTAGTGTCCTTGTCCGCCCCCCCCCTCCCTCAAAAGGTCTAAAAACTCACTGTTATATACCCAAAGAGGAAGGGTGTTTCCCCTAAGTTACTAGTTTTAACAATATTCTCTGTATGCTATTTGACAAAACAAACTATGTTTTTAAAAACATGACCTGGTACGAATACGTGACTGCTGAGTCAGGATAGTTGGCAGTGTTAGTTCTTAGGCTTACGTAACTCTTGCATGCTCTAAATTACCTACGGCTGAAAACTTTGGCATTAATTTAAGTTTCACCATGCCTGGCCATATTTATACTAACAGGTTAGGTATGAGGAAGGTAAAATTTAACGGAAATGTTCCCGAAATTTTCTTTGAGGAAGAGTAATAAGCCGTTTACGAAAAAAACAAACGTCAGTACACCCAGCTGGGATTCAAACAACGACCTCTCTGTTACCATCAAATCAGATTACTCGAGATTGACGGTTTTGCCAGCGTGGCCACCCAGTGTAGGTTTTCTATGTTTAAGCTACAAGAGATTAAATTTTTTCATAAAAATATGGAATAAAGTTTAGAGAATAATTTAATAGAAAAGTGTTTAAATTATTTTGAAGAAGGAGGTTAAGCAATAATAGAGGATAGAGAAACGAGGCTGACATGAAAACGGGTAATAACCAATTCAATCATGAATATTATGTTCATTTCTGTCGAGAGGGATATTTGGTGGATAGTTAGCCTTGAATGGACTTCTTTCAGCTCTCTTTGATTTCACTTATAATGAGAAGGAAGTACAGAGTTGGGCAGAAATAGCCGACGGTTTTAAAACAGTAACTACACACGCTTCCGATAGGCAGCGATGCCACGCTTGTGGGAGATAGGACAGATTTTGAAGTTTAGTTTGCCACGGAGCGTTGGAGTTTGCTGGTCCGTATTGCTGCGGTAGAGTTATTTATTAAAATCAACTCCATTACTACTATTCAACGACACTTTCGGCGACAGTTTAACCGAAGGGATGCACCACCACGCAACTCAATCCTTCTCTGGGTTTCAAAATGGTAAGAAGAAGGATGAAAAACAACCAGGCAGGCCAAGATCTGTTCTAACAGAAGAAAATACTGCTCGAGGGTTAGATTCAATCACCCGTAGTCCAAGACTATCGATTAGTCAAGCATGTTACTGCTCTAAGCCTACCAAGTCGAGCTATTAGACGGATGCTAAAGGATTTAAAATTCCATTCCTACAATATTCAAGTGGTTCATTTACTCACAAATTAACACAAAGAACAAATAATCAACAGTTGTAGAGTTCAGATAAATTTGCGAAACGATAACCCTGAAATGCTGAACAATAGCTTTTATTTGAGTACAGCTCATTTTCCCCTTGATGGAGCAGTCACTAAACAGAACTGCCGCTACCTAGTTGCAGAAAACCACCGGGAAATTCATCAGCGTCCTTTGCATAGTGCTAAAGTTACAGTCTGGTGTGCTGTCGTCTTTCTGCATAATGGGGCCTTATTTCTTTGAAGGGGATGGTGGTCACACAGTAACAGTCAATGCCAATTTACACACAAGCACGATTGAAACGTTCTTGGTGCCAAGACTCAACACTATCCCTCAACGGGAGTATCCTTGGTTCCAGCAAGATGACTCCTCCACAGCCCACACGGCTTGTGTCAGCATGGCTGCTGTCCACAACATGTTTCAAGGCCGTGTGATTTCTCGATTCAGAGACGTGAACTGGCCATCCTGTTCTCCTGACCTGTCTCCACCCGACTTCTTTCTTTGGGGTCACTTGAAGGGTGTACACCAGTGGCGTGTGGTCAATTCTGGGCAAAGGGAAGCAGTGAGGCTGCAATAAAGATGGTCTGATAAACCATAGTTTAATTTGGTCCTTCCTTGCTTATTTTTTTAATTTTTTTTTTTTTTAGAATTTAAAGTAGCTTATTTTGGGGATAAAGGAAGGGGGCGACACAAAATATGAATGGAATAAAACAAGATCCTTGGCGATCTTAAAAATATTCCTCATTCATTAAATTATATATATTAAATAATAATGTGAATTCAAATAATAATAATAATAATAATAATAAAATAAAAAAATTACTATTGCAGATGTTTTGTGTTGGGTTGTGGCCTGAAAATAGGTTTGACCTTTGGCATGCCTTTTAATAGCTTTGCAAATATTATTAATACCACTGGATCCAGATTTATTCTACACTAGGGTGACATTTTCCTACCCATGCCAATCCGGGACAAATGTTATAAAATAGAATCATTAACAGTAACAGCATTAAACGTGTTTTTACTGTGAATAAAAATTATCACAATAAATATTCACAGAAAGTAATCAAATAACCAAGGAAGAACTTATGGAATCAGTACTAAAAATCATACATATACAGTATAAAATATAAGCATAAATAATTCTTACTCGAGGAACCAAAATTTTATATAAAAATACTTTATTATATTTTTCTGAATGAATTTAAAAAAATCGTCATTGCTTTCAATTTTGTTTTGGAACTCTTCACAGAAGTACATTCAATTACATCTTGTTATAATCATTGCTTTTAATGTTTCGACGCTCATTTGTTGTTTTTCTGCGCTTCACAAATTATTAATTATGTAAAAAATTCTTTCTGTGGCTGCAAGTTGTCCCTGGAATGCTTCTCGCTAACTTCTCGCCTCTGCCGATGTTCAGTGGGTGAACTAAAAAAGACGAATATTTCTTTTATTCTATTGTATTCTGACTCCTGAGGTCTAGTCTAGTGTATCAAAACGCGCGATAAATCTGACACGCGTTGACAAAATAATTTAATCAAATAAAATCTAGTATATTCAAAACAAGACGATTCTCAAAATACGGGACGTTTTCCGGGACATTTACAAATGCGGAACAATGTGCTAAAATTCGGGACTGTCCCGGAAAATCGGGATGAATGGGTCAGCCTATTCTACACGCCATTATCGTTAGTAAATAGTAAGGTTAGCTATATAATTTTCCTCCAACCCAACACACCGATAATTAATAAACATTTTCATAAAATTGAGTATTGAAATGTAAAAAAAAAAAAAAGTTGCTGCGCCTAAAAATGGAGTAGGTCTGCCTGTTTTAATTATTTTCTTTTTTTTTTTTTTTTTTTGTCAAGAGACCAGGACGAAAAACTATGCTTCAAAATATTATTTATAATTTTCGACACAGCAGCCGTCCTCTTACACTGCTGCACTTGTTGACGCACTTGTCGTTCTACTACTGTACACAAAAAACTAATCACTTCCCTTGGATGATCAAACAAGCGTCAATATTCTCGTAAAATAAAACTAAACTTACTGTAAGTTTGTGATAAATGCTTTATTTTGAAGTATAATGGCTATAATTATATCTAAAAACATTAAATATTGCTAAAAACAACCTAAAAAATTACCTTTTAACAGTATATTAGGTACGATTATACATCATTCACGAAAGTAAATTGAGCCAATACTCGCCTAGGGAAACGCTGCTTCCTTTTCACCGATGAGGGCCGGACGGAGCCGGTGTGGCAGGATATATTTAGACTATGAAATTTTTAGGTAGTGATTCTTTGTCAGTGCCGCCTGTCAATACCGCCCTTTTTGTTTTTTTTAATCTCTTTGTGGCTTTAACATTATTTTCCTCTTTTTTTCCCTTTTTAATGCTTTCATTGAATAAACGCCACAGGTATAAACGGACAGATGCACTGAACGATCTAAAAACACGCATTTCCGAAGAAATTCAAATCATACCGTAGGATATGTTGCAGCGGTTGATGATGAACTTCAATAATCGACTTCATTAGTGTCTGCAGTCTAATGGAAACCACCTGAAGGTCATAGTTTTTAACAAGAAGTAAAGAAAGGAGAAGAAACGAAATCTCCCTTCCTTTTAGTGTTTAGTACAGTATTAAAAATTTATAATACCGTTTATATGTTTTTTTATTAATTTTTAAAACATGTCAAGTATTTCTGCGCAAACCTGTACCTGCCAGATCTCTATGCTTTCACTTATTACGAGAAGGATGTACTGGCCAGATCTCTTTGCTTTCATTTATTACGAGAAGGATGTACTGGCCAGATCTCTTTGCTTTCATTTATTACGAGAAGGATGTACTGGCCAGACCTCTTTGCTTTCATTTATTACGAGAAGGATGTACTGGCCAGACCTCTTTGCTTTCATTTATTACGAGAAGAATGTACTGGCCAGACCTCTTTGCTTTAATTTATTACGAGAAGGATGTACTGGCCAGATCTCTTTGCATTCATTTATTACGAGAAGGATGTACTGGCCAGATCTCTTTGCTTTCAGTTATTACGAGAAGGATGTACTGGCCAGACCTCTTTGCTTTCATTTATTACGAGAAGGATGTACCTGCCAGATCTCCTTGCTTTCAGTTATGATGAGAAGGACGTACTGGCCAGATCTCTTTGCTTTCAGTTATTACGAGAAGGATGTACTGGCCAGACCTCTTTGCTTTCAGTTATTACGAGAAGGATGTACTGGCCAGACCTCTTTGCTTTCATTTATTACGAGAAGGATGTACCTGCCAGATATCCTTGCTTTCAGTTATGATGAGAAGGATGTACTGGCCAGATCTCCTTGCTTTCATTTATGATGAGAAGGATGTACTGGCCATATCCCCATGCTTTCAGTTATGACAATGATGAAAGGGATATATTAGTCAAATATTCTTGTTTCCGGGTTGACTGCGTTTTTTTACAGTTTATTATTTCAAATTTGCTCTGACTAAGTTGAGTTGAACTGACTGGATCAGGACTAGGGAACTACAAGCGACGATTGATTCTAGGGTAAATTTACAAACTGGCCTTCTCGCCCCTATTTGATGTGTTGTTTTGTTCTCGTTTCTACATATTTGTATTTATTTCTCACTCTTACACTAGAGAGAGAAACTGTCGTTATCAATAATGTAGGGAGGGAAAAGTTTTCTCTGCAAAAAAAGTTTCAAAATTTGACATGAGCTAGAAACTAGGTCCTCGTCGTTGAAAGTTTGAAAATGGAACATATGAAATGAAGCAGGCGGAACTTTTAAATAACTCAGTTATAGCGTGAGATTAGATTAAATATTTAAGGCACTTTTCCTAAACACAAAGTATCAGCAACACACAACTTTCAAATTATCTCAATAATAATCTTAACCACTTCGGTGGCTAAATGGTCTAAGTCAATACTCACGCAGTAAATTAGATTGTCGATGACAGGGGGGATCAAGGTTCGAATCTTGTTCGGGGGTTATTTTTCCAAAATTGTCTTTCACTCTCCCTCCACGTAAATGCGGGTACGCTTCCTTTAAATATAACCTTTTTCATTCTGAAAACCATTAGCTTAATTTGTACTGTACACAAGTGTATAACCTGAACAGGTAGTAAGACACGGTGCTAAAAAAAACCTCTCTTCACACCTGCACCGGTGGGCACACAGTCTTAAGGAGAAATATTAATATTGTATGGTCTGTTACTTACAGAGAGGTCGAGGTTCGATATAGAGCTGGGTGTATTTAAGATTTTTTTTCAGTGGTTTAACACTTCCGTTCCAGGGTAATTAAATTAAATGCCCTTTAAAATTCCACCTTCCTAATTTCTATTCTGAAGGAGTCGGGTTTTTTTATTATAAATAATAACCAGGCAAAACAACTTCACTTAATATGAATATTGGTTATTTGTAATATATTAGATATGTGAAGCTTATCAATATGATTTAGGTAGAAAAAAGATTTAAAATAAAAGTTGTATATAATTCACCTCGTCTTACTAGCTATTCGGGCTTTACGCACAAATTAATGACGATAGAATAGGGACGAGGAAGTTGGATCTTTAGAAAACGTGAACTGGCATTAGCGTGGAAAGAGAGTGGTAAATCAATTAGAAAAAAAAAGTAACACAAGCTTTTATATAATTGGTCAATATAGAGACACTGACTAAGGGCCAGTTTCATAGTCAGATTTAGTACGCCTAAAGTGCGGCGCTATACTAAATACAAGACGTCACCTACCTGAAATTGAATGGAATGAGCCAGTTTTATATGCGAAACTGGCCCATTACATTTTGGTCTGGGTAGGTGTCGTCCTGTATTTAGTATCGACTCGCACTTGAGGCGTACTAAATCTGACTATGAAATTGGCCCTATAACTGAGCTTGGGGGAGCTGGGAGCAGGAAAAACAGCCAATAACAAGGGTTGCAGTGAGCTGCGTGGATACGTAAGTAACGTGACCTTGGAGCGGAAAAGAAAAGAGGGTGGGCAACATCTGACAGTGTGTCTAAAGCCTGGTGCATGCGACGTAATTTCTTGTACAAGATCTTTGTTACAAGTTTTACTCAAATACTGCTCACACGGTACATGCCATATTGTAAATATACGACAGTGACGTGTCGTGAAGTGTTGCAAGGGAAGCAGACCTTGTTAAAACTGTACCTGTGATACGTTCTCGCCCACTTGGCCCCCATTAGACCAATTATACATATGTTCTGCTCCACATGCGGATAGGGTTGACCATATGCAAAAATGAAAAAGGACAACAATTGTGAAATCAATTGAAATGGAGGACATCTAAAAAATATATAAGCGGTGGCGACTCGTGACTCGTGAATAAACCTTAAGGTTAATTTTTTTTGTAATTATGTAGACAACAGCTTACCTGGTTTTACCGACCTTATACTATCCTGTATTTAACTTACAAACTACACTTTAAAAAAGTATAAGAAGCATAACGTTAATAAAAGTAAATAAAGATATAAGTTATAAAAGTAAAAGTGTAACATTGTGTTACAATAGAACTCGCCCCCATTCAAAACTTCACACATAACTCGCCTCTGTATTCATACTACCCGATCCAAATAATATTCTAAATTATTCTAAACCCTACAACAGTACACTTCACTATTGTAGTTCTCGTAAATTGATACAATGTAATAGACAACTCTAATCATTATCAATTAAACAGAATGGTAGAATACTCTGTTTCTGTACTCACCAAATCTTTCTTGTGGTTAGAGCAACCACCTAGAATAACAACACCGGGTAGAAGCCGAGTATGGATTTGACTACGCGAGCCACGAGATCCCTACAGTTGAAGTCCACGCCAGCTAGATTCAATTAACACTGAAGGAGACCGGGCTGAACTAACATTGTCCAGTGGAATACTACCCACCTGCCCTCTGATGGCAGAAAAATGTACTACGGAAACAACATCCGATGGCAGAAGGAATGTTCCCGAAGACGGATGGGGCAACGACAACAAAGCTACGTGACGTTCCATTTCTTCTAGAACAACGCCACCGACAAAATTGTTCTTTCCCCCACCTTGCTTTCCGGCTTTGAAAAAACCCTATTTAAAGTGATGAACACGTATTGTAAAAATGACTATTCGTTCGACACTGATGGAGGAACATAGTCCTAGGACCAGCACTATGTCAGGACAAACCTTGATAAACTACGGACGTAAACTATGGCAACGTATATATTGAACTCTAAAATTAAAACTTTAAACTTTTGTGTAAGCCATGTTTGGCGTTGTGATTTTTTGCACAATAATTTTCTTTAACAAACTTTAAACTTTAATATGAAACTCTATTTTTGTGTCTGTCGTCACTTGGGCGTTAGAGTCAGCTGCTTTTCTTGATCTTTTAAATAATCGTAACTATTTGATAATTTTGTGTTGGACACGTTTATAGATATTTCATTTTGAAATAATGTTGCTAATTATTGTTTTGATTTCTTTTGTTATGATGAATACATATAAAATTTAACTTTGTAACGTATGACGTGTAACGTAACGTATTGTATGACAGATAAAATTAAATTAGTGATTAATTGTATAGTTAAACATTGCTTAAATGTTTTCACTAGACTTTGTTTATAGTAGTTTATTTACTTTGAGTTCGCAAGTAAATGAAAGTTTCTAAACTGAAAGTATAGGTCAGATAGTCCCGTGGGAGTTTGACTAAAGTCTGTTAGCCAAACTCTCGCGTATTTTAAAATGTTTAATAAATATACTTTATATTTATTGTTAAATTTGTTGAAGTCTGCTTTAGTTGTTATAACTCAGACGCCTTTGGAACAATATAATAAGGCCCATAAGGCCCTTACATAAACTTTAGTAATGTACTCTTTTCAACACAATGGGTTGTTTGTCTCTTCAAGACTAGCCCATCTGATTGTTAGATATGTCAAGAATGAGGGAAGTTTCTCTCTAATGAACTGCGCTAAATGACTGTTTATTTCTAATATGATTTTCCACAGAACTCAGTACGATCATTGAGACCATGTAAAGAACGCTGCTTTGTTTTTGCTTTGAATAAACCGTATATAGTATTGTTATTTAATCTTGCATATAATGTCCTTTGTATATATGTAGCTTGCAACCCTCCCCCTTCCTTTAAGTTATCTGTGGTCGTAAGGAAAGGTTGGAGAGAGGGGTGTAACAATAACAACTCACTTGGTTCAAAGTCAAAGGTTATCCACCGTGAAATCCCCCCCCCCCTTCCACACACACACCAGTAGACAAAAATATTATAAATAGCTTCTTAACATTATCTGGAACACTATACATATTAAGGCATACTTTTCACAGCTGCCTATTTTTGATCAAATTTCTTCGTTTCTTTAAGAGATAACTATAAAAATCCATGCACTTCATATTCTTAAAATTGTATTGTGTGAGTAATAGGGCCTTCACTAACTCCACATTAAGTTTATTCCGCTCCTTGGATGACTGAGCATTTATCAGTTAAAAAACCCTCTCGGTGTTTGCACTATGAGCAGAAATATAAAAATGAAATTCACATATTTTAAGTAGTTCTGAAAAGCAATCTATATTGGAGCAAAAATTAAAAAGAACCCTCCATTGTTAATGCAGCCTATGTTCTTCGATGAACTTAATCCCTATCTTTTCACATTCAAGGAATTAAATCAGGCTGCAAAATTGTTCTCTAGTTTTACGTTATCAATAATAACACCTCTTTTTTATTCAAGAACTCAATAGATGGAATCATATCCTCATATTTGTACTTTTCATATTATTTAAGAAACATCCAGTCAAAACACTTAAACTCATCCAACGGGCGAATCCATTTTTCCAAATATTCCAGGTATAATCTGTAAACTTCTATAAATTCGTCATAGATGCTTGCGTTTCTTCGTTTGAGCCATTTGCTTCACGAACAAGCTGTGTCACTTTTAAGGGCACGAATTTGTCATCAATTATGTTTCGCAGCAAACGCAACATTGATTCCAAAATGTCCAAAATTTCCAGTATTGAATTCTCTTCCTGCTCTACAGATGCTAGGTTTGCTTGAAATACAGACATCAAAGAATGCGTGAACCACAAGTATATCTCCGAATATGGATTAAAAAAAATCTTCAGTATGTAAAGCAGCATATTTTGGGAAAAGAAAAAATATTTTTTGAGAGCAAGAAATGTTTTCAACAGTATCTCTCCTGCTGGGAACAAACTTAGCCTTCTTGTTTTGCTGTGATTAAGTAAAGATTCATAGTAAATTTTGACGTAGTACAAAACTTTTTAGGGCTTCAGTTCTCACTGTGTGAATAGGAAATTGATTAAATTTTTTCATTATAATTGACTCCACACAGGACAATTGCCCCGGGCCTCACATTCCATGGGGCACATTTCCCCCAAAAATTATTAAATAAATTACAGTTATGTTAATATTCTAAAGTTTGCATCAAATAGTGTACAGACAATTAACAGCAATAAGTATCAGATTTGTGATATTATTCCATTCTAGATTCCTGAAAATTCTAACTTTATGTAATTTAAGGTTTTCGTTATTCGAGTAAGGCGCTGCAGTACAATAGGATACGCCACCATTGTGCTACCATTGTCGGTCTACAGACAACCAACAGTGCAATGGTACAGAGAAGAAAGTAGTACCGAGTACGTTTCAATATATTATAACGGCTTAGTGATAAAACTGAAAACTGCCGTAAAAAGTGGGGCCTAAGATCTTTTTGCCACAGTCCTCACATTTTCTTAAGACGGCCCTGACTCTAGTCTCATTAAGTTGACACTATGATGAAGGTTGTTGTGAATAATGTGGGTAGAACATCCATTTCGATTCTTGAGATTTAGCTTTAATAGAGTATAAATATCACGGCCGGGATTTCTATTAATTCCTCCAAAATTAACATTTTCGCTATTTCCTATAAAGGCAACACACTTTGAAGACAGCCCGTGATGTTCAAGAGTCTGTAATAAATAGTTAGATATTGTCTCCGAATTTTCATTTTACATACTACACAAATAAAGAATTTTTGTTTCAATTCCGTGGCCAGCCCAGTGTTATAGTGTTGAACAAATATTGGGAAAAGTTTTTCCGAGACATGATTGCTAGCGTCTTTAGCATTTGAAACGAAGGTTGTATTTGGCAAAGTCTCACCAATTTTGGAAAATGTATGTGGAGCTAACACGAGATTTATAATAGTTTCAGTCTTGGTTCTAGCAAATTTTAGGCTTTTGGCCATTTCTGAATCGTCAAATATTTGTCGTGTCAAACTAGCCGTACAGTCCATCGATTTGTAAGACTGGTGGTGTTTAATGGGCAACTGAAGATAATGGGGTGAAACATATTGTGACTTTTTATGAAGAAGCTGAAACTCAAACCATCTTCTTGTGCTTCTCAGTATCAACATGGCGATTCAAAGAAATGTCACCCTTGTTGATGACATCAACGTGACATTCACAAACGAGACATTTAGCGTCATAGTCATCGCGACTTTTCACAAAGAATGGGAATTTTGTCTTTAAAATATCAGTAAATTTGCACTTTCGCTCATTAGAATTCATCACTATAGTATGACACACACTCGTTTATATAATAAGGTATTGGTTTAAAGAGCGATTTGAAAACTGAAAACTTTACACGTTCATAAATTTCTAAAACACAAAACTCAACAATAACAAACCCACGGCTTCTTTGAATTCCAAATCTCAACTGGCACCAAATCAGAGAAGCCACTGCTAGGTTACAGACGTATGGCGATGTTGAGTTGCCATACAACGGTAAATAGAATGAAATGCTCGTGCGATTGCCACACGAATGAAAAGGCCTCTCAGCACTGTACACCAAACAAGGTGGACATCTAAAGCTAGATGTAGGACATTATATTTCAATTGAAGAATGAGGATATGTCCTCCTTAAGGATACCAAATGTAAATACTCTCGCTACTCCACCCAACACATGTCAGGATGGCTTAGTGGGATAGGTAGGCAGTGGCAAATAAATGAGGGGTTCGTTTTTATCTTATTTATTGAATTATATTAGTTACTATACGAGTGTATACATATTATGCAGGTTTTAGACTAGGTTGATAGAGTTTAGTGAAAAGTCCTCGTTCTATCAATATCCCTACTCAGGAGCTCCACCCTTCATCCATCTTCGTTGTTATAACTTTGACTAGTGTAGAACACACGTCTGCTCGACTATGCATGGTTGTTATATAACTCACACTTTCAAGATGGTTCGGGGCGTTCTCCTCACAAGTTACTGTAACTCGGTAGTTGATTATGTACTTCAAGGTAGCCCCTTAACAACTGGCGTCCTTCCCAGCCCCCCCTTAAAAAAAATCTAACGCACACTAAAGCACACTGTTATATACCACCAGAAGACCGGTGTTTCCCATGAGCTACTGTTTATGTAGATACTCTATGTTATGCTAACTGGCAAAACAATCTCTGTTTTAAAAACATGACCTGGTGTGAGAGCGTAACTGCTGATTTAGAACAATTGACCGTACGATTGATCAGGCTTACGTTATCCTTGCATACCATATGCATACTATATTACCAAAGGTTGTAGACTATGACAATACTTTCTTAAATCATCCCTAAAGAGTATCATTGTGAAAAAAGGATTATTTAAAAAAATCCTTTTTAAATAGTTGAAAATATTTACAGGAGCCTAATCTCATTTATATAGTTTGTTTTTACCAAATGTTTTGCTGTTAATAACTCTACAATCTTTCATATATAAAAGAAGTAAACATCTAGCACAGAGGTTCCCAAACTTTTACACTAAGGGAGCCCTTGCACCCAAAAAAATAAAAATGCTGGAGCTCTTATAAAAATGTTACACTAATATTATGAACATTCAACAATATCAGTTAAATTTGACAAGTATGCAAGTATAAAACAAACGGAAGACATCACACGTTCTGGCTGCACCTTTATTCATATTTGAAAAAAAAAAAAAAACTCCTATTTACCGATGCTATTTTATAGTGTAAAAAACGGATAAAGAATATTGCAGGATTGCCTCACGGAGTTTCGAGATAACAGGCGGAGCCCGGTTTGGAAAACGCTGTTCTAACAGAATGAGTTATCCAACTCAAAAGTTGTGCATTAAAAATGGTCGATATAAAACGTGTTCTATTTCCTACCAGGTATACCAGATATTGTATGCAAAGAGTTGTTTTAAAGCATTATCTTGATAGTAAATTCTGTCATGTGTACCGGAATTAAAAATGAAGTAAGCATTTATTTTTGGTAAGGGGGCGTTTTGGAGCACAATCAACTATTTTAAACCTGTTGGTGGCAACTGGAGTAGCAAGTTGTTGGTAAATTTTATAAAACTGACTTGATTTAAAAACAATTGCTCACTATAAATTTCAAATTAATTTATTCTACAGATCGGGGACAAAATCCACCCGGGACGTCCTCAAAATTCGGGGATTAATGTTCACCTTAGCCAGGTGGTAAAAACATAAACAAATACTCACCTAGTTCAGCCTTTGATCAGGGTCATACCAGGGTCCTCTAGAATTAGAATTAATTCTTCCAGCCACTTCGCTGCGAGGACCATAGCCACGACCTTAAAACCCGGATAATAGATTACACTACTTTTTTTTATTAAATGTTGACATAAAATTATGATCTGTATTTATAAGATGGATGATAAATTTGTACAAAACAGTTTTACATAGATAGGTATACTTAAAAATACAGTGCAGTATTCATGGATTATTTTCTGCTTTACGAAAGTTGTTATTGTTATTAGCACCACGTCTTACTACCCGTTCGGGTTATACGCACTTACGCTAATGTGCAGTGGATAGGTGATTGTGAGATGAAATGGAGGAAGTACAGTTTAAGGTGGAATCGAACCACGGTGGAGGCCTGGAATTCCCACATTCACAAGTTGTGACTAATACACGTTTGTCAGAGGTGAAGGAAGGGTTTGGCAATCAGATAAATCTGTGTCAGAACCGAGGATTGAACCTCGACCCCAGCACAGAAGTCTGACTCCCTACCCCTAGACCACCGGGTCACCTACGAAAGTTGTTGTGTTTTTCCTTATAACAGAACATGCAAGAATAACCTGAGTGGGGAAATGGTTCGGGAGTTCACCACGATAGGTATAGTGTAGATGGATAAACTGTAATCGTTGAGAAATTTAGGAAATGGTTTCATGCAAAATAAAATGCTTCACAAATTATAATAACGGCTTTGGTGTAATATGGGGAGTACATTACAAACAAAATATTTTGATATTTCAAAGAAAGAAACAAAAATATTCAATAACGAACTTTGAACAAAACTTGCTCTTCCTAATGTGGCGGAAAATGTATTCATTGAACTCCTGATTAATTAAACAATTTATCGTATGTTTTATTATTTTTTGAGCAGGCCTAACCTTCAATGAACATTTCGTGTCTATTCTTATTGTAGCACAGCGTAAATAGTCACTGTTATTATTACCTTCATAACTATCATAATCATGATACAAATTAATTATTTTACTTACCACTTTGTTAAGATTATTGTGTTGATATTTTATTATTAATGTGAATGGCGTCAAATATGAGGTAGGGGTTTTCAAATAGCTAGAGTTAAAATTCACTTTTAGAATTAACATTCGAGCTGTAAGTTTAACGGGACTTCAAAAATAAAGGTTTCATCTTTTTATTTGCTGTTTCTCAGCAATCATTAATATCAATTAATTCCGTTTGTGTGTAGACTACACAGAAATTAAGGTCCACTCCATTAATTGTATGTAATTCGATAGATAGGGCCAGTTTCATAGTCAGATTCAGTACGCCTCAAGTGCGGTCGATACTAAATACAAGGACGACACCTACCTGAAATTAATGGAATGGGCCAGTTTCATATCAGGATTTATTCTGCTAGGAGTGCGTCCTGTATTTATATCGACTCGCACTACGTACTGAATTGACATGGAAATGGGCCAGTTTTTCTATAAGCACAACTTTTGTAGCTCAAGTGCGCTGTATTACTATATATTATCACAGCGTCACTACCTGAAACTTGTAATGGGAATGGGTAGTGTTGTGATATGAATTGGGGGCACCTACCATTTTGGCCCTACCGGTAGCTGGTTCCGTTCCGTGTATTTAATATCACTCGCAAGTTGAGGCATAACTAAATCTGGCGACTATGGAGAACTGGCCCTCAGAGATTTTATAACAACCATACTTTGTACAAGCACTGTAGAAGTTTTGGTATTTATAAATGTTTATGTATGAAACAAACCCCCTTTGCTTATAAACACATTACCATAACAGTTAAGGTCATGTTTGCAACGCTCTACAATTAAGGGGAGAGGTGAGATGTGTGATCTGTCCTCAAGAAGGGAGGGGGAGTACATATGACGTGGCTTCTGGAAGGGAGGGTAAACGAGTGACGTAGATTCTGGAAAGGAGTAGAAACGTGTGACGTGGCCTATATGACTAATTTTTTTCCTGAGAATTGAAGAAATTTTATTTTAAACAGTCAAAACCACTGTATGTATGCATCTACTACTCGACACAGAAAACACCTCATCTCGTGGCCAGCGCTGCAATCGCTCTAGAGTAAGGATGGGAAGGGTGAGAGGAGCGTTCTAGTACAGTCAGTACCAAATGGCAAATGGGACAAAGTCCTTCATTGTGAATAGTTGGTTTAGCACGCTTATTTGAAACCATTTTAAAAACACTTTAGTGTCCTTGTATTTATAGTTGATTAGGTATCCGTAATGTTTATCAAAAAAGGTAAAAATAAAGTAAAGTAAAAACATTCTACACAAAACTACTGAAAGTCCTAAACTATCGACTTACCCGCCCCTCGTAAGCTGACCGGAGTGTACACCCAGACCAGCAAGATAAGACTGATGACTTTATAAATGGTCTCCCCCTACAAGTAGTTGACATTCTTTCCGCATGCAATGTATACTGTGTCGAGTAGTATATGCATATTTTGCCCAAAATATGCACTAACATATGAAATATATAATAATATGTACAAGAAACCTGGGTAAGTTTATTAGATGTCACATAAAATACTTTTTTTTTTGTAAAGTTGGTTAATCAATAATTTCAAAGGAAACAAACTGCATATATTATGCAAAATCCGCTGCATACTTATTTGTCTGTAAACGGCGAACATTCGTAATAAGCATGGAGCCTGAAATTGACAATAATTGAGACCCACAAATTCCTCCAAACCAGGCGTAGTTAGCTAACGCGCTAGTTTACTGTTGAGCTAGACAGCTGAAGACGGGGAGATAGAGGTTCGAATCCCGCTCGGGTGAACTGGGGGGAAGGGGGGGTCCTAAATGGTTTTCCACTCACCCTCCACGCAAATACGGGTTCACTTCCTCTAATTAACCCTTCCCAGTTCCTAACTCATTAGCGTAATTAGTACTTAATCATATCACCCGAACGGGTAGTAAGACGCGGTGCTAAATAAATAAATAAAGTCCTGCAGCTGCATTTATAGTTATAAATAGTTCATACACGTTACTGAGGGAAGGTGACCTGGTGGTCTAGGGGTAAGGTGTCAGACCTCTATGCTAGAGTCCGGGGTTCAATCCTCGGTCCAGCACAGATTTATCTGATTGCCAAACCCTTCCTTCACCTCTGACAAGATGTGTATTAATCACAATTTGTGAATGTGAGGAATGCCAGGCCTCCACCGTGGTTCGGATTCCACGTTAAACTGTAGGTCCTCCATTTCATCTCACAATCACCCTACCATTACACATTAGCGTAAGTGTGTATAACCCGAACGGGTAGTAAGACGCGGTGCTAATATTATTATTAATAATAATAATAATAATAATAATAATAATAATAATAATAATAATAATAATAATACAACAGCTCAGAGTTCAGAAAAGTCGAACATCAATAAAGGCGCTTCACACAATGTTTCCTGGTCACCTTGTTTGACGATTTGGGAACAGCTTTGGACTTTTCTTTGGGGGGTGGAGGTTGGAACAAATCGACAAGAGACATCGCATAAAAACATGTCAAGATTCTAGACGCGCATACAAGGTATTGCATAATACATTGGTGGCCTTCTTAAGAACTTTTTTTTATTCCAAGGTATGTAGAAAATTGTCGATATTTTATTGTTATTTTAAGTTTGATTTGAAGGCATTTAGTAGTTAAAATAGTAAGGATATAATGTTATTAAATATGTCAAAACTTTAGCCCCAGCCTATATCATTCCTATTTTTATGTAAATTATCATGGGTTGGATTCATGGAGGTCCAAAAGTTGCAAGAACAAGTGGTTGGACCACTCTATTTCCACAGTACAGTAAACACAAGACACTGCTGATAAACCTAGGCACGAATTTTTGGACAGGGTTACGCCATTCCCACAGTAAACACAAGACACTGCTGACAAACCTAGGCTCGAATTTTTGGACAGGGTTACTCCATTTCCACAATAAACACAAGACACTTCTGGCAAACCTAGGCACGAGTGTGTGGACAGCGTTACTCCATTTCCACAGTAAACACAAACGACACTTCTGGCAAACCTAGGCACGAGTGTGTGGACAGGGTTACTCCATTTCCACAGTAAACACAAACGACACTTCTGGCAAACCTAGGCACGAGTGTGTGGACAGGGTTACTCAATTTCCACAGTAAACACAAAAGACACTACTGACAAACCTAGGCAAGAGTGTGTGTGGACAGGGTTACTCCATTTCCACAATAAACACAAGACAGTGCTGACAAACCTAGGCACGAATGTGTGGACAGCGTTAATCCATTTCTACAGTAAACACAAAATACACTTCTGGCAAACCTAGGCACGAATGTGTGGACAGCGTTACTCCGTCTCTACAGTAAACACAAAATACACTTCTGGCAAACCTAGGCACAAGTGTGTGGACAGGGTTACGCCATTTCCACAGTAAACACAAGACACTACTGACAAATCTAGGCACGAGTGTGTGGACAGCGTTACTCCATTTCTACAGTAAACACAAGACACTGCTGGCAAACCTAGGCACGAATGTTTGGACAGGGTTACTCCATTTCCACAGTAAACACAAGACACTACTGACAAACCTAGGCACGAATGTGTGGACAGTGTTACTCCATTTCCACAGTAAACACAAGACATTTTTGGCAAACCTAGACATGAGTGTGTGGACAGGGTTACTCCATTTCCACAGTAAACACAAAATACACTTCTGGCAAACCTAGTCAAGAGTGTGTGGACAGGGTTACTCCATTTCCACAGTAAACACAAGATACTTTTGGCAAACCTAGGCACGAGTGTGTGGACAGGTTTACTCCATTTCCACAGTAAACACAAGACATTTTTGGCAAACCTAGACATGAGTGTGTGGACAGGGTTACTCCATTTCCACAGTAAACACAAGACACTGCTGACAAACCTAGGCACGAATGTATGGACAGGATTATTATTCAAGATAAAACTAGTGCTCGTGCCCTTTGATGTGTGACATATTACCGACAACCTACGTTATATATTTGCAGCTCAGCGAGTACCGGGCATTCGTCGTAAGCTCATTGAATCACTCATCCACACTATTAGGTAATAGCCGAATAAAAACTATTTGTTGATCGGTATTCGCGGAATCCCACTTTTATATAACTCTTTTAGTGACATTAATTAAATTCGAATGTTTTTAAAAGGAAATAAATTGCTAAAAATAAACAGTTATTCACTATATTACCTAGAAATAATATAGGAGGATGCCAGCCAAAATTATGAAAATGAAGTATGTAGGGAAAATAATATTTAGCACCGCGTCTTACTACCCGTTCGGGTTATATGCTTAAGTAATAATTACGCTAATGGATTGGGTATTGGGAAGGTTGACTTTAGAGGAAGTGAACCCGCATTTGCGTGGAGGGAGAGTGGAAAACCATCTAGGAAAAACCACACTCAGTTTACCCGACCGAGATTCGAACCTCGATCTCCCCGTCCTCGGCGGTCGAGCTCAACACGACTAGCGCGTTAGCCAACTACGCCACCGAGGCGGGTATGTAGGGAAAAGACCGCAACGGAGGCCAAGAAAGAGATGGGAGGAGCAGATAACAGAAAGTGCTCAAGGGAGAGGATAAATGTGGAAGAAATTAAAGGAGGATAGAGGAAAATGGAAGCATTTTACTAAGCTGACCCTACCACAGGCTAGAAACAGTTGATGATGATGATTGATACAGGATTATTTATTTCTCAAACTTTTACTGACGCGTGATTACATACATAAAAAAAGTTACCATGTCTTACTACCCGTTTGGGCTATATGGATATGTGCCAATTGCGATAATGTGTTAAAGATGGACAAGGTATAATTTAGAGGACGTATACCCGCATTAGCATAAAAGGAGAGTTAAAAACCATTTATGAAAAACCACCCTCGTAGCAACCAACTGGAATTCAAACCCCGAACTCTTCGGCATCTTCAGTCTAGTATATTGTGAGGGTGACGCCCTAGACAATGCAACCATCGAGGTGGATATCAAAAATTAGTCATCTTTAAAATTGTCTGTGAAAAAGTGTAATAAATTCAAAAATGTGTATTTTTTTAAAAAGTGATTAAAAGCTCTATACTATTATAGGTTAAAACTGCACTTGTATATCAAACTGATAGTGCCGGGTTCGATTTCAGACATGTACAAAAAAATAAATCATTGTGGAAACTGGGGTTTGCAATTTCAGTGATAAATTAAAAGTTGGAGGAATGGGTGATGTGTGTGTTTTAGAATTATTATTATTATTAGCAGCGCGTCTTACTACCCGTTCGGGTTATACGCACTTACGCAAATGTGCAATGGTAGGGTGATTGTGAGATGAAATGGAGGACCTACAGTTTAACTTGGAATCCGAACCACGGTGGAGGCCTGGCATTCCTCACATTCACAAGTTGTGATTAATACACGTCTTGTCAGAGGTGAAGGAAGGGTTGTTTTTGAATTAAGTTGGTTTTGTAAGTTGTGGCAATATAACTAAATAGTCCGTTCAAGGAGTGAACATTAAAATACCATAGTATAATAATAATAAAATAATAATTTTTTCAGCTACTTATAAGTAAATTACAAATATGAAAAAGTTTTCATTCAGTAATTCACACCTAATAAAATACTATCCAATCATTTCACAGTGTAGGCAATAAAGCCAAATATTAGTTGATCGCCAGAAAAATAGATGACCATAAATTGTTTGTTATGAAAATTAATGGATTACACTTTTTGACACTTAAATTTATAATTAATTTTGAGTGGCCAACCTCTCTCTATCAGGCCTGTTCTACCGTCAAATGGGAGTGGCCATTAGAGGATGTGACTATCATTTAAACATTTTATCGTAAAGTAATAATGGCCCGTTGAACTTAGGTTTATAGACTTACATACAAGCCATTTTATATTACAAACAGTATAACTATAGTAGTCACAGGCTGTGAACATGATATTATGGTACAAACTGTCCAACTATAACATTTATATACTGGACTGGTGTCCCCAAAACAACACTTAAGTCCCGGACTGTTGTCCTTGAAACAACACTTATGTCTCGGACTTTGGATCTGAAACAACGCCTATGTACCGGACTATTGTCCCCGAAACAACACTTATGTACCGGACTGTTGTCCATAAAACCACACTTAAGTCCCGGACTGTTGTCCCTGAAACAACACTTATGTACCGGACTTTTGTCCCTGAAACAACACTTATGTACCTGACTTTTGTCCCTGAAACAACACTTATGTACCGGACTGTTGTCCATAAAACCACACTTAAGTCCCGGACTGTTGTCCCTGAAACAACACTTATGTACCGGACTTTTGTCCCTGAAACAACACTTATGTACCGGACTTTTGTCCCTGAAACAACACTTATGTACCGGACTGTTGTCCATAAAACCACACTTAAGTCCCGGACTGTTGTCCCTGAAACAACACTTATGTACCGGACTTTTGTCCCTGAAACAACACTTATGTACCGGACTTTTATCCCTGAAACAACACTTATGTACCGGACTTTTGTCCCTGAAACAACACTTATGTACCGGACTTTTGTCCCTGAAACAACACTTATGTACCGGACTTTTGTCCCTGAAACAACACTTATGTATCGGACTTTTGTCCCTGAAACAACACTTATGTACCGGACTTTTGTCCCTGAAACAACACTTATGTACCGGACTTTTGTCCCTGAAACAACACTTATGTACCGGACTTTTGTCCCTGAAACAACACTTATGTGCCAGACTGTTGCTGTCCCCGAGTTGTGGAATAAATATTAATGCAATTTGAAATTCATGTGGTTTAAATACAAATATTATAATACTCAGTTGATAAAACGTAAAGTTGTAAAATTTGGCAACATTACTCATCAGCTTACCCATCTTAGCATTTTTATTTCTTAATTTTTTTCTCTAACTATTGCTCTAAGTATACCAAGGTGATGTCATATGTACTGTATCCATTTACTTTCATACACATAAATTATTGAAACTATTCATATACATAGAAAACATGGACTATGCGAAGTGTTAGCTATACTTTCATTTTATCACCTTGCAGGAAAAAAACAAATGTTCATTACTGTCAACATTTATAACATTTTCTTATATATTATTGTTATTTTATAGATACTGATACCTATCAAAAGAAACAGCTGCAGATCGCATGACTTAACGTATGAATACTTGAAAGTGGATCTAGTAGCTGTTCCACCTGTCAGATAAGGTTCTTCCTATGATAGATCTAGTAACTGTTTCAGCTATCAGATAAGGTTCTTCCTATGATAGATCTAGTAACTGTTCCATCTGTTGTAGCATTTGGCTACAATTAAAGAAGATACAAGTCAGAGGCATATAATCAACTTACCCCCTTTCACCGTTCCAGCACCTCTTGACAACAGTTCAGACATACGACGAATACACAACCGATTATAATCGCGGCGCGTGATGGACTGACCAAGCCCACCAAGGTTCAAACGGCGGCCACTAGAGGTTGCGGGATACTAGACCTTTCCTAAGAGCTTAAGAAAGGAAGTGATGCCTGTTCTAGTCTATCGGAGAACATTCCAGTGCTTTGGAGTTCATTATCAAAGATATGTTTGTCACGCCTATCCCCCCCTTTTGTGATCCTAATATGTTCCCCCACCTAGTTCCTTGCCTTCCATGTTTCTCTGGGTTTTCAAGCATATATAATGCCGGTATGGCTACATACCGGCACTCTTGGACTTGACTCTGGATAGGAGAATACGTAGCCTTGGCTACGCTTTTGATAAAATGTAAGAACAAATTTCTTTTAGGATTAAACTATATTTTTTATTTATGTAACCGTTTCAAAATTCACTTTTGGGCTTATTATATTTAATATTTTTATGGGTAAATTAATAAACTTTGGAATTATAGATTGAAATTAAATTCAATGATAATATTATGAAATTAGTCAGAGACTATGATATTGAAACTTATGTTTATTTTGCTAACCTCGATATATGTTGAACGTTGAATATTACTGTTTGGTCTGAAAGATAGACGAAAGAATTCGTTGTAATAAGATCTGATATTGCGATTTGTTTAGTGAATATTACCTTTGTGAATTTTCATCCTATACTTTACAATAATGGGAAAATTAACTTATTATTTGGAATTATATTGCAAGTTATTTAGTTCTTTCTTTATATTATGTAACTGCATTTAGGATTTTGTCTTATAAAGTTGGAATATGAATTGAAGCCTTTTTGTAGAATAATGATTGATGATGAAAGTTTTGAGGACTTTTTCGAATCCTGTCTGGTTCAAATAATTTTCTTTTATATATGTATATGCGACTAGTGGGATAGTTATAATTTTGTAAATAGTGTTGTTTTTACTCAGGCTATATAACATAACTTAATGAGTAAGTTTTTTGTGTGAACAGATGGTTAAAATAAATGTATTTATTTTCTCTAGCAAAATTTCAAATGCTATGATACATTTAACCTTAATATAATCTTTATATTTACCTTTCATATAATGATTAATGTTAAATATTTACACACTTTACGACTATCGTAATTATTTTTTTGCTATACCATCATATATGGTTGTATATGTTGAAATACATACATACATATATTTAATTATATTTTCTATGAATAAATATAAAAAAAATCATTTCATGGTTTTTTTGTTAATGTTATCAATTATTGAATGTACCCTTAGGATATTTGTTTATTTACTTATTTGTTTATTTATTCTTTATTCTTTTTGGCATCTATATATTTATGAGGACGGCCGTCTAACAATTATTTACGCAACCAGATGAGTTGCGTGCTCTGAGTTACAGGTGTCTTCTCAGACAATTGGAACAATTACTCTAACAACTCACTCTGATTGTGTTTATATATATATTTGTTTAACTATTTGAGCCTTCTATTTTGATTGGTTAGGTAAAGGAGGTTTCACTGTCAGATAAAGTTCTTCCTGTGATAGATCTAGTAACTGTTCCATCTGTCAGATAAAGTTCTTCCTATGATAGATCTAGTAACTGTTCCATCTGTCAGATAAAGTTCTTCTTATGATTAGATCTAGTAACTGTTCCATCTGTCAGATAAATTTCCTCCTATGATAGATCTAGTAATTGTTCCATCTGTCAGATAAAGTTCTTCCTATTATAGATCTAGTAACTGTTCCATCTGTCAGATAAAGTTCTTCTTATGAAAGATCTAGTAACGGTTCCATCTGTCAGATAAAGTTCTTCCTATGATAGATCTAGTAATTGTTCCATCTGTCAGATAAAGTTCTTCCTATGATAGATCTAGTAATTGTTCCATCTGTCAGATAAAGTTCTTCCTATGATAGATCTAGTAACTGTTCCATCTGTCAGATAAAGTTCTTCCTATGATAGATCTAGTAACTGTTCCATCTGTCAGATAAAGTTCTTCCTATGATAGATCTAGTAACTGTTCTATATACCAGATAAGGTTCTTGCTGTGAAAATCGGGCATAACAATTGAATGCCAACTTCCCTCCATCAGTGCTTTTATAAAGACTGTCCCCGGAAATGATAATGAAACTTTAATGTCCATCCCCTAATAGCGATATTACAGATTAGCATTAAACTTAAACATGTTAGTTTTCCATGGAAACAGTATTAGGCGGATGAATTGTAAGTACATTCGCAAGAATCCAGTCCCACAAGGATGATGGTGCTGTTGCCACATTTATACTCTGGTCCATTTAAGTGCTAAACGAGCCAATCTGTGGGTGTGGATATGCCTCATTGTTTCCTCCTTGGCTGGAAGACAATGCTATGTTTAAGGAGGCTTGTCCATTTCTTAAGAGACCGTAGTTACATACCAGCTGGGGCCTGAAAAAATGGATATATTTGTTATTCGAATAAGTGAGCCGGTTGCTCAGATTCTATACACCCTTGTCTATTAGAGTTGGTGCTGTCCTTGGTTAAGTTAATTTGAAAGTTATGCGACAACACATTCCTTTAGTTAGAAAATGAATGTTAAATATGCCATTACCAATTATCAAAATTCCTGTTTGAAAATAGCTCAAACCCATTTGTGCACTGACTTCTTATTTCTCGTCTCCTATAGATGGCAAAGACAACACGTATCAGGTGAGTAAAGGTCTTGTTATTTCTCGTCTCCTCTATCTGGCAAAGACAACACGTATCAGGTGGGTAAAGGTCTTGTTATTTCTCGTCTCCTATAGATGGCAAAGACAACACGTATCAGGTGAGTAAAGGTCTTGTTATTTCTCGTCTCCTCTAGTTGGCAAAGACAACACGTATCAGGTGAGTAAAGGTCTTGTTATTTCTCGTCTCCTCTAGTTGGCAAAGACAACACGTATCAGGTGAGTAAAGGTCTTGTTATTTCTCGTCTCCTCTAGATGGCAAATACAACACGTATCAGGTGAGTAAAGGTCTTGTTATTTCTCGTCTCCTCTAGATGGCAAATACAACACGTATCAGTGAGTAAAGGTCTTGTTATTTCTCGTCTCCTCTAGTGGCAAAGACAACACGTATCAGGTGAGTAAAGGTCTTGTTATTCTCGTTCCTATAGATGCAAAGACAACACGTAAAGGTCTTGTTATTTCTCGTATCCTATAGATGGCAATGACAAAACGTAACACGTGAGTAAAGCTTGATTACACGTTCACCGAAAATTGAAAGCAGAATCTGCCTCAGTGGCGCAGCAATTCACACGCTGTAAGTATGTTGACCCATGATGCATTGCAACTTTAACTATAAACAGTTGATTATCACCAAATTTTATTATCTAGTGTACAAACCTATATTTTAGTTCATTTCCTGATGGACGTTTTCAAAATATAAAGATGTGTCGTGGCACAATCCAATAACGAGTTATTTCAAATTTCACAAAGGCCAACTAAACCGTCTGCTACCTTCTGGCTGTAGAGCGCATGCGTTGTCAGATGTGCTTGCGCACTTATTTGAGAAGGTTGGCTCTGAGATTTGATTGGTTCTCCTGTGCCGAAGATCTCAGGCAGAGCGGACAAAGTAGAGTTTAGTTGAACTAGAGGGGGAGAGCTCGCGCCGATTAGGGGAAATCTTGTGATTGGCTTACTGTAATTCACACGTTCGCCGAAAAACTAGCGCAGAACATAAACGTGGTCACGTGACGCGCTCTAAGCCAATCACAAGATTTCCGCTTAATCGGCGAGAGCTGTTCTGCTGAAGTTCAACTATTCTCTACTTTGTCCGCTCTGCTCGAGATGTTAGGCACAAGAGAACCAATCAGATCTTAGAACCAACCATCTCAAATTAGTGCGCAAGTGCATTTGACAACGCATGCGCTCTACAGCCAGCCAGAAGGTAGCAGACAGCTGCGTTGGCCGTTGTGAGGATATATGAAATAACTCGTTAATGTAAAGTGTTATATTGACGTATTGGGTTGTGCCACGATACATCTTTATATTTTGTAAACAAACATCGGACAATGATCTAAAATATATGTTTATCCATTAGAAAATAAAAAATGTTGATAATCAGCTGTTTTAAAGCGTTGCAATGCATCATGGGTCAACTTAAAGTGTGTGAATTACTGCGCAGATTCTGCTCTCTATTTTTCGGCGAGCGTGTGAATCAAGCTTTAGAGCTCATCATGACCGTTTCTGTTCTGCTTTAGTTTTTCGGCGAAAGTGTGTATCCTCAGTAAAGGTTTATTTTTCGTCTCCTATAGATGGCAAAGACAACACGTATCACGATATTTGGGCGTGGTCCTCTCTTGCTTCCTCGGAACAGAGCCCATTAGTTTGAAAGTGTGTTTGAAGCCGCCCATTACTCATACCCATTAGCAATTACAACGGCTCATTGACTGCCAATGGGGGAACAGGACCTATGCTCGCCGACCAATCAACGCAGTGGCAAGTGATGAAAGGGCTCATTAGACGCTGGGACAGTGCGAAGTGCAGTGCGGGCGCGTTAAGAGGATCCAGTGGCGACTGTAGACACAATACCCGGGAGGGGAGTGTTTCAATCTGAAGGCAACAATGGCGGTTCCGTTATTATAATACATAGCCGCTGAGTCGCGCTTTGAAAACAATTCTGATAGAACAAACTCGGTGACAAAAGAATGGCGTTGAGTTGGGGAACATTTTAGAACACATTTTGGCCAAGGGGAATTCCGTCGTTTATTAAAACTCTCGAACATAAATAATAGTTTTGTCTATTCTATAGCAACAATAAAATGATAAGAGAAGACTTAAGGTGCGACAGTAGGGAGTGCAAGTATTTTTACAGTTTTTTTTATAGAATATACATTTTTTGGCCAAAATAAATCAAATATATCTCCAGTAGCAACATATAGTTTAGTTTTCTGCATATGCTAATATCAACAGATCTTGAATATTGGTCAAGGGGGGCCTGGAATTTTGTCAAAACTTTTTAAATAAAGAGAAAAAGTTTTGACAAAATTCCAGGCCACCCTTGACAGATATTCAAGATCTATTGATATTAGCATGTGCAGAAAGCTAACTCTATGTTGCTACTGGAGTAATATTTTATCTATTTTGGCCAATAAAATGTAATGCTATAAAAACTGTAAATTACTCGCGTTCCTTTTTGCCGCACCTTAATAATAGTCAGTGTTGAAATTATTTATTTTTCAGTGAGGCAAGGGTATATATTCAATAGAAGCTATTGTTGCAGAGTGGTATGTTTATATTATGGTTTAGTGACACTCTTTATAGGTTATTATAACATAAAACGTATCATATTACACTTATATACAAGCAAAGTTACAAAATTTACAACAATGAACACATTTTAAAGCATAAGTACAACACTACAATATAAGTACTTTCGAACTCTAAAGAGAACAAATCATAAGTAACAAAACGTTGACAGTGCTATTTAAATAGATCGCATCACTAACAAAACACGTAGAATATCTAGTTACTGATTCCACCGCTAGTTTGATTCTGAACCGGTGTGATTAGGTTTTACTTGAATATTTTGCCAACAAGTTGTTGCTTTGTTTGGACCGTGTTTGAGGGCGAAGCGGCTAGTGAAGTGTTTGGTGAAAAGGAGTTTTCTGTGATGTTATTGGGAGTAATATGGTAGTGTTTCAAGGACAGGGTACCTTTCACACGGCCGACCTCTAAGCTACATTGTTGTGTCACTACAGAACCGTTGAGATACCGTCCAATTTTCACAGGAAGGGCCTTATCTGACAGCTAGTAAAGTTATTAGAGCTACTTTTACGTATACATACGTCAAGTCGTGTTATCTCCAGCTGTCACTTTTGATAAATATTATCACCACCTTTAATAAACAAATATACAGTAAAATGTGATCAAGGTTTACCGCATAAATTATTATTGTATTTTCTATGAAAATTGGACTGTAGTAATCGCACAAGAGATGCTAATGTGATGTTATTTTTGTTAAAATAATTACTTATAAAATATAAATTTAATAGTCAGTTGACTCAATTCTTCAAATATATTAATAACGTTGACAATTTTACTGTTTATTTGTTTTAAATTTCATTCACAACTCCTAAAGTTTCAAATATTCATTATTTATTCATTTACAATTAAAATATATATTATACATATAATCTACTTACCTTTATTTAACTATATTAAATCATCTTTCTTTATTTTGATTCATAAACTACCAACCCGCCATGTTTATATTTTTTTGTTGGTAGGTGATTTTAACGCTATCTGCTTTAGAGAGTGGTTTATTTCGGAACTGTTATGATCTTAATTTATTTTATGTTCTTGGAGGCTTATATAACATCTGGCTGTCATTTGAAGAAATAATTGCCCTTAGTGGAAGAGATTATTATTCTCGTTTTTTTTAGTGCCAAATTTAAATTAATTTTAAAGATTACTTATGTTCATATGTCAAAATTATGTTTAATTATCTTTATAGTAATACTTTCAATATTTAAATAGTTAAGATTGTTTGTTTTATTCTTTGTTATAAATCTCGGCGACTATATTTTCTCCTAGGCCGGAGATTGTTTATTTAAAAACAAAAAGAACATGTTTGTGTTTTGTTAAAGTTTTTGTTTGTTGACTCGAAAATTGTTTTGGGAAGCGTAAGGAAGGACCCGATCTGGGGATCCATTAATTATATTTTGTTATGGTTAATTGTAATTTTTATTAGCCAAAACTTCACTAAAAGTAAGGATTAACCTTTGAAGGTCAAGTGCAAGTTTACAAGGAAGATTTTGTTGAAATTTAAGGCCTGGAATTTAATTGTTGACGAAGCCTTGGGTCAACATTCGCAATAGAGCGGACATTTTTGGGTGAGATCAAATTCATCTATAATCATCCTGTTCAGGGTTTAAATAATTGACTATAATACCTAAAATTATTAAAGAAGGATAAATAACTTCAGTTTTCAAACCATAAATATTACAGTTTGTCAACCTCAGAACAATATTTTGTTTATTAAAGAATCATAAAATTATTGTTACATATTATAAAGGATAATCTTTTTTTTTAATCGTGTTATTTTATTTAAAGAACTATTCCTGTATCAATATTTATATATGTATATATATATATTCTTTTATCCTCACAATTCAAGTGAGAGTTTAACATTTTCAAGTATTGCTCAACAATACTTCTATTAATTTTATAACATAGGAGGCATGCCTTACTAGGTAGGGTTTATTTAAGGATATCATTCACAACAATAATTACAATCAATCTTTAAATTTAATGGTGTCATTTTTTTTATTCATTACATCAATGTACATTGTATATTTTTTTAACTTGCATCTCATGTATAGATATTCTCAGTAGATTGGATGTTCAGGGCAAGAATAATAATCTGCTTCAGGAAGTCTTCGGTTGTAAGTGTCCAACTTGAGTTAAAACTTTAGGTAAAGTCCAGGGGTCTTGAGAGAAAGGGTTTTCGTCTGACCACTGAGCAGTTTATGGGGATAAATTTGTTTAATGATAAAAATCTACCTACTTCACAAAATAAAAGTGGTTGGTAGTTGGCGCCCAACATTATATATATATATTATAAATAAAATTAAATAAAATTCGTATATTCATACATTCATAAATAATAATAAAAATATAAAAATAAATATATATTTTTTTTCCCCCACACTAAATGTAGGGATTTATTGATCTTGAAAATTGTTTAAATCCTCGGTTAAACTATATTGTATATTGACGTGGGAATTATAAGCACGTGGAATTCCACTCAATAAATAATCAAAATATTTTAATAAATAATAATATGTATATTTGAAATAATCAAAAAATAACATTTTAATAATTTTATAAAGAGCGTTCATGTAAAATATAAAAATATGTGTATTATTTTTGTATCACTGTTTATTCACTGTTCACTTTTGTTTCCACTGTTTAAAATGAGATAGGCCTAATTAATTGAATAAAAGAAAGACCATTAAATTTAAAGTAAAAATAACTAATTAAAAAAATTAGTGAGAATGGAAAAAAACCTATAAAAGTACAACCTTTTAAAAAAAAAAATTCTTTACGACGAGAAAAAACCAAATTCCATCTATCGAAACCCTGATGTTTTATTTTTCTCTCGTTGTTGTGGCTCGCATATGGTTCTGAAGTGGCTCTCTTGTGTGAAAGGTACCCAAATGCTTGACGATGCCCTATTAGTCACAAAGAGCGACATTATTTGATCACTGATAGTAGAGTTCTATTCGAGGTTTCCAGGATTGAGTCCTGCTCGTGAGGTGGGTCATAAGTGTCTTGTGGCGTGTGTAGTATTCCGCCGATAACAGTGATAACAGACATAACATTGAGTGCATAGACGTGACTTTACGAGGATTCATCGTAGAATCTCTTTGTTCTGTTATAAGTATTGGTTCTTTGTTTATGAACCTAAAATAGTTTTAACATAAAAAACTTTTATCTTGAATTTATCAAAACATTGCATCAACATTCAAGATTTGTTAGTACAACTGTCATAGACGTATCATCGCTGTCCTTGGTGACACAGCATTGACGGATATACCACCTACGGCGAAAATATGGCACCCAGCATCACTCATGTTGGCGACACACATGACAAGGGCTGGGTGAGGCGGTCTTGGGAGTGCCTCGTTCGACCCTCGCCACGTCATAAACTGCCCTATTTAACCCCCATGCTTTTGGTCAATCTGCCCGAGTTCTACCGGAGGGTAATACCGTTATTTATCATCAATATGTGAATATGTGTTGTTGTTGTGTTATTAACTCAGGGTATTTGGTCAGGCTTGCGAGATATACTAGCGGCAAAAATAGTACACACTAGTTCGGACTGTAAAATATTTACATTAAAGTGTTAAGGATGAGGAAGGTAGAATTTGGAGGAGACAGTTTAGGAGAGAAAAAAAATACTCTCAGTATATCTGACCGGTATTTCTACCTCAACCTTTACGTATCCTCTAGTGGTTGGTAGTTGGCGCCCAACAGTATATATATATTATAAATTAAATAAAATAAAATTCGTATATTCATACATTCATAAATAATAATAAAAATATAAAAATAAATATATATTTTTTTTTTCCCCACACTAAATGTAGGGATTTATTGATCTTAAAATTTTTTTAAATCCTCGGTTAAGCTCTATTTTATATTGACGTGGGAATTATAAGCACGTGGAATTCCACTCAATAAATAATCAAAATATTATATAAATTACGTATCCTCTAGTATAGTCTTTTGCAAGAGTGACCACATACCTCGGGACTTGAAAAAAGTATTGATACTTTCCTAGTATGTACTGGTAGTTAAACCAGACCTGTGTTTGAAATTATGTTTGTATGAAGACATTCGTTTAGAATAGTGTTCCGCACTCTTAAAGGCCTAGCTGATCCCGTAAACTAGTTCGGGGCACTATCGCTAGGAGCAGCTTGCAGAGGAATGCGCATGCGTGGACGTGAAGTCCATTGAAAAGGAAGCGGGAAAGTCCATATAAAATTCGCCATTATTGTTTTGTTAGCAATTTGTCGGTTTTTTAAAAGAATTATATTATCTAGATTTTACATTTTATAACGTGGTGTGCCACGCAGTCACAGCCCAGAGCACCGCTGTTCGGTAAGAACGCGAATGAAGTCGGTACAAGCGGCAGCGTAGATGATCCGCAGTTCTTACTTACTCGTAGGCCTATTTACCAATATTTTTAATGAACTTAACAAAATCAAAATATTTCACGCGAAGGTAGAGTCATGGTTTACCCAAATTACTAATGGTTTCAAAGAAATGTTTCCAAATGTTAAAGAAGTACACACAGTGAAAGATTTTCAAACTTTAATCTTGGAACATTCGGAGTTACTTTCCTAAATATTATTTCACGTACCACCATTGTACTGGGTGCTTGATACATTTTATGGTGCCGCGGCGCGTACCCAAAACAAAACGGTGTGCCGCAAAAAAATATAGGCTTGTTAAGTGTGCCGTGAACTTAGCGGAACATTGGTTTAGAGGATAGTGTGTTAATGGCCTGCTCTGGGTGTTCATACCTCGTGTTTTGCGGAGGGCGCTACATTTTGTATTGACGCGTTTCACTAGTCACGAGTCATGCGTTTTGATAGCAGGCCTTTTACTGATTATATTGATGTGATTTGTTGTCAGGCTATGATTGAAATCACTTACGTAAATTTAATTAATTATTTATTCAGCGTCATTGCTGTATTGAACAGGGTGAGTTCGCGATCCGATAATCACACGCGCTGCTATTTCACTTCGTAGGGAACTGGGATGATTAAAATGTGATCGGATCAAGATTCATCCAATATAATGACCGAAACGCGGATTAATTACGGTCCCGACTCAGATTCGGTGATTAATATTTAAAAAAAAAACATGTTTTCGCTTAACGAACACGTCATGACTGCTCGGTGACAATGAGTTCCTCACCCCACCTGTCAACGGGGTTGTTTAGGAAGACTTTGCTTCTAGAATATTCGAGTAACGGTATGCATTCGTCTCTCGTCTCTCCCCTCTTGTATTTGGAGAAATTTTGCTTGGGTGGTTCATATATATATATATATATATATATACATAAGGATGTTGCACCATGTAGATATCTACTGTGAAATATATGTATTTAAATAAGTTTTAAATATTTTTACGTTGGATTATATCTGATTATCTGTATTAATTGGGCAGAAGGGATGTGTAAAATGTAATCTTTACAACCGTGGCCCCCTCCGAGGAGAATCAAGGCTGCTCTTACAGCAATGCGGCTCCTGGCATAGTTCCCACGGGTCCCGGGGTGGCGAGACGACTCGTGACGCACTTCCTGCCGGTTTCACCCCAAACTCTTACTTTCTACTACTAATGACAGGAACTGTTCCAAGGAAGTTTTGGACACAAACTGGTTTTATTATTAGGGTAATCAACAACAGATCTGTAGTACCGTTTACATAAATTAAACCATAATTACCTACTTCGGTGGTTGCATGGTTTACTCTTTAAGGCATCACTCTCACAAATGTGGGTACATTTCCTCTAAATTCAACCGTTCTCGTCCTTGACACATTATCGTAATTAGTAACACAAGCGTAGACCTATAGAGACGCGTTGAACAAAAATGACTACAAAGCTTTGGAAAAAAAATTAATTTACACCAAAAACACATATTTGTAAATTTGTGCCACTGTGAACATTTTAATTTTTTTAAATCTGATGGCCATATAGCGAGAATATTATGTACGCGTGAACCAGAAACCGCATACAAGAGTGGAAGCTGTATTTCCACATTGCCAACAGCGACATTGAAATCAATCAAATAGGTTTTTAAAATAATTTCTCGATTTTTGTTGTAGTTTTAAAAATATTGTGAAATGGTTTCGCTGGTCTCAATTTCACGGTTTTCTAATAAAGACTCCAGGTGCTTTTTTTCACACCACATCTTACTACCCATTCAAGTTATACGCCTATGTACTAATTACGCTGATGAATTAGGGATGAGGAAGGTTGAATTTAGAGGAAGTTACCCGCATTCGCATGGCGGGAGAGTGGAACACCATTTTGGAAAAACTACCCTCAGCACACCCAATCGGGATTCAAGCCCCGATCTCCCTGTCATCGGCAGTCTAGTCTATTGTTAAAGTGATGCCTTAAACCTTCCGGCTACCGAATCAGGTATGTTTCGAGCTGTGCTACCTGTCTAAGTTACGCGATGGCTATAAGGTGAGATGGGCTCTTTGTGCTCAAATTGCAAAAATCTTGAAACTTGATTTATCAGCTCAGGACAAAACATGCTTAACATTTTTTGAATAAACATTATGTATATAATTGTTAAATATTAGTCTTAGATTAAATAAATCTAAAAAAAAAAAAATTGAAACATAAAACAATAAATAAAATATTAAAACGTTTTGGCTTCGGGAATATTTCATCCATACGATTCGGTCTCACTTCAAAGAGAAAACTTTGTGTCCGCTCCCCCCATCCCCCAACCCCGCCCTGCAACCCCACCCCACCCTCCAATTGAAATAAACTCTGTGGTAACCTTTATAGATTACGAGGTCAGCTTTATAAAACTACCTTGAATATAAGTTGATATATATCTCTATGGTATTTGTAATTTGGTCGAAATATACACGCATATTTGGGGAAACTTATTTTTTTACCGTACTGATGCGATTGAGACGAGTTAACTGGAATGGAGGCATTGCGTGTTGAGTTTACTGGAATGGAGGCATTGCGTGTTGTCTTTTCATCTCGACAGGCGCAGAGATATTTAATATCCTATAATAACGAAAGCTTTGACTTGAGGGGTTAAGTACTTAGAAATATGCGTAGTTATTTCACCATTCCAGGTTGGAAAAATAACAAAAAGAGTAGAGGATTTAATTCCAACCAATCAGCAACTTGGTTGAAGAGATTATTTTTTTGTCTTCAAGTTAATAGAAATGCACGAGTCGAAAATTCAAGAGGAAGTTTTGGGTGTTATTGTTATTATTTGTGTACGCTCTAGCGTCGCTACTCGCTATTATTATACAAGGGAAAAAAGAAGTAGGGACACATCGACCATCAGTGGTAATTTTTTTTTCATTTAATTTATTTGAGGTATTTAGACCGACTGACTATAATAGCACACAACTTACTAATTAAACTAAATCTAACTAACTAAATCTAGAAAATACTCAACATCCAGCCCCGGTCGTTAGTTCATCACTGGGAAAGGGAAAACCACATTTTACCAATGATAAACTTTTCGGCCATGTCAGGAATTGAACCCGGGACCCATAGCTCAGTAGACAGACACGCTACCGATTGAGCTATGGTTGTGGGCATTGGTGGTAAAGTTTCTATGTTTGGTTGCCGATGATGTTGAAAAATGAATGTTTTGTGTCAATGTGCAAGGAACCAATCAATAAAATACATTATTTACGACAAATTATTGTGGTTGCTCGCATCATTTAACTGAAATCTATGAATGACTTTAATTTATTTTACAGAAAGTATTTTTACCATGTGTTTCTATTAATACAATTATTTGTTTTAAATTATTTTAAATT
This sequence comes from Timema podura, assembly GCA_033556935.1. Lineage (NCBI taxonomy): Eukaryota > Metazoa > Arthropoda > Insecta > Phasmatodea > Timematidae > Timema > Timema podura. The sequence continues at coordinate 47,872,351 of JAVRXN010000005.1, read as the reverse complement.
CATTAATAAAAAAATACATGTAACTTAAAAGTTGTTTAATAAGTTTGAAAACAAAAAACTATATTTTTTATTCGAGGTCCATTGGCTAAGGAGAAAGTTGTACCTATCTAAATGAGTCACCAGCGCTGACCTAGAAAGAGGATGAGGTTGGTTGGCTGGGACTTCGTTTTTTTATATTGTTTTTGCAGCCTCCTATTCGCCTTTACACCCTCGCTCCTCAGCTGCTGCTGCTCTCTCTCTCTCTCTCTCTCTCTCTCTCTCTCTCTCCATCACCCATCCTTACATAGAATGCACGAGATCTCTGGACTTGCCCTTACAACACATTCCACACCAATGTCGTAACTTGGTCAAGGTCACAAGTCACTGTTGAGAGATTACTCCTTTTAATCTAAACAATTAGGTTTATGTGTCGGGGATTCAATTCCTGGTTGAATGTAGTAAGGTTTGTTTTTAATATATTGTTTTCACTTTCTTCCTCCAAGTAAATGTCAGTACATTTAATCTAAACTGCACCTTTCCTATCCTAACTCCATTAGTGTAAATATTCGTATAATTCGGACGGACGAGCAGTAAAACGTGATGCGTACCGACACAAGCCCAACATCCCCATCTCCGGTAAACCAGACTCTGAGCTCGACATTCAGACCACGTGCTCACCAGTACGGTCCAACGCACTTTGCTACCTATTAACTTGATCTAAAGATCCATTCTCGCAGTAGAATGGACTGAAGATGACGGGGGGATCGGGGCTAGAATCACGTTTGAATGTTCTGAGGGTGATTTTTTTTTAAATAAATTATTTCCTCAATCTCGCTCCATACAAATGCGGGTATATTTCTTATAAATCCACCAATACTCATCCCTTAACACATTAGTGCTATTAATATATATGCGTACAGCACGACCAGGTAGTAAGACGTGGTGAAAACAAATAATTATAATAGTCAGAACAAGACTAGCAATTTTAAAATCTTGAAGAGGAAGCTACTTCTCTCTCTCTCTTTCTCTCTCTCCCTCTCTCTTCACACCACACACACACACACACACACGATTTGTTACCTGTATAACTGGGGTCGCAAGCCTGGTGAACAAAGGCTTTCCTAACATTCCTCAACAGACTTGAACACCCTCAAGATTGCCTGAACGACCCAGAACACTCTGGCTCCATCCTGTCTGTCCCAGTGGTTGGGTGGTCAGGGAGACCGACTACATGTCTAGAACACTCTGGCTCCATCCTGTCTGTCCCAGTGGTTGGGTGGTCAGAGAGACTGACTACATGTCTAGAACACTCTGGCTCCATCCTGTCTGTCTCAATGGTTGGGTGGTCAGGGAGACCGACTACATGTCTAGAACACTCTGACTCCATCCTGTCTGTCCCAGTGGTTGAATGGTCAAGGAGACTGACTACATGTCTAGAACACTCTGGTTCCATCCTGTCTGTCCAGTGGTTGGGTGGTCAGGGAGACCGACTACATGTCTAGAACACTCTGGCTCCATCCTGTCTGTCCCAGTGGTTGAATGGTCAAGGAGACTGACTACATGTCTAGAACACTCTGGTTCCATCCTGTCTGTCCCAGTGGTTGGGTGGTCAGAGAGACTGACTACATGTCTAGAACACTCTGGTTCCATCCTGTCTGTCCCAGTGGTTGGGTGGTCAGGGAGACTGACTACATGTCTAGAACACTCTGGCTCCATCCTGTCTGTCCCAGTGGTAGGGTGGTCAGGGAGACTGACTACATGTCTAGAACACTGGCTTCATCCTGTCTGTCCCAATGGTTGGGTGGTCAGGGAGACCGACTACATGTCTAGAACACTCTGGTTCCATCCTGTCTGTCCCAGTGGTAGGGTGGTCAGGGAGACTGACTACATGTCTAGAACACTCTGGCTCCATCCTGTCTGTCCCAGTGGTTGGGTGGTCAAGGAGACCGACTACATGTCTAGAACACTGGCTTCATCCTGTCTGTCCCAATGGTTGGGTGGTCAAGGAGACTGACTACATGTCTAGAACACTGGCTTCATCCTGTCTGTCCCAATGGTTGGGTGGTCAAGGAGACTGACTACATGTCTAGAACACTCTGGCTCCATCCTGTCTGTCCCAGTGGTGGGTGGTCAGAGAGACTGACTACATGTCTAGAACACTCTGGCTCCATCCTGTCTGTCCCAGTGGTTGAATGGTCAGGGAGACTGACTACATGTCTAGAACACTGGCTTCATCCTGTCTGTCCCAATGGTTGGGTGGTCAAGGAGACCAACTACATGTCTAGAACACTGGCTTCATCCTGTCTGTCCCAATGGTTGGGTGGTCAGGGAGACTGACTACATGTCTAGAACACTGGCTTCATCCTGTCTGTCCCAGTGGTAGGGTGGTCAGGGAGACTGACTACATCTCTAGAACACTGGCTTCATCCTGTCTGTCCCAATGGTTGGGTGGTCAGGGAGACTGACTACATGTCTAGAACACTCTGGCTCCATCCTGTCTGTCCCAATGGTTGGGTGGTCAGGGAGACTGACTACATGTCTAGAACACTGGCTTCATCCTGTCTGTCCCAGTGGTTGGGTGGTCAGGGAGACTGACTACATGTCTAGAACACTCTGGCTCCATCCTGTCTGTCCCAATGGTTGGGTGGTCAGGGAGACTGACTACATGTCTAGAACACTGGCTTCATCCTGTCTGTCCCAGTGGTTGGGTGGTCAGGGAGACTGACTACATGTCTAGAACACTCTGGCTCCATCCTGTCTGTCCCAATGGTTGAATGGTCAGAGAGACTGACTACATGTCTAGAACACTCTGGTTCCATCCTGTCTGTCCCAGTGGTTGGGTGGTCAGGGAGACCGACTACATGTCTAGAACACTCTGGCTCCATCCTGTCTGTCCCAATGGTTGGGTGGTCAGGGAGACTGACTACATGTCTAGAACACTCTGGCTCCATCCTGTCTGTCCCAGTGGTTGGGTGGTCAGGGAGACTGACTACATGTCTAGAACACTCTGACTCCATCCTGTCTGTCCCAGTGGTTGAATGGTCAAGGAGACCGACTACAAGTCTAGAACACTCTGGCTCCATCCTGTCTGTCCCAGTGGTTGAATGGTCAGAGAGACTGACTACATGTCTAGAACACTCTGGCTCCATCCTGTCGATCCCAGTGGTTGGGTGGTCAGGGAGACTGACTACAAGTCTAGAAGACCCAGTTTACATCCTGTCCATTAAGGACATCAGCTACTAGAAGGGAAATACCCTCACATTCGGGTATTTCTTATGATAATAGCAACCCTGAATCTTCAAACCCCTTAAACACTCCTCAATAACCCTCCAATGTTCTGGTGAGACCCTGTTTAATATGACTTTATCTGTTGTAGGAATACTAAATTTAGATAAATATGGACACCCGCAACGCGCTAGAATGCTCCAGTAGGAACAAACATCGCGGTTTCCCTTCTTATCCCTTCACGAGGACTCCGATCCAATAAAACAAAGAAAGTAACATCATTCTTTACAAATACGATATAGTTTCGACACTTTAGCCTATCACTGAAACTATCAATATCTGATGCGATTATAGCGTTATTAGGCCTTAAGCACCTTGTCTATAAACACAAACTGTATCCTAGATCCTCAATTTAAGGCTTGCGGTACTTCTTTGTGTCCTAGACTGTACAGTTATTTGGTCACGTATCTCCCCTGGTTCAAGGCTGAGATGAGGTTCAGCAAATCCCACCTGGCTTCCGACCAAGCACTAACCAGGAGCAGTAAACTGTGAGAATGACACAGTACCCCTTCCCCTAGTACCTACATACAGGGTGACCCGTAATACACAATAACAAGCGTACCATGGAGTATACAGAGTGACCCATAATACACTACAAGACAAAGCGTACAATGGAGTATACACGGTGACCCATAATACACTACGAGACAAAGCTTACCATGGAGTATACAGGATTACCCATAATACACTACAAGACAAAGCTTACCATGGAATATACAGGATGGCCCATAATACACTACAAGACAAAGCTTACCATGGAATGTACAGGATGACCCATAATACACTACAAGACCAAGCTTACCATGGAGTATACAGGATGACCCATAATACACTACAAAACAAAGCTTACCATGGAATATACAGGATGACCCATAATACACTACAAGACAAAGCTTACCATGGAATGTACAGGATGACCCATAATACACTACAAGACCAAGCTTACCATGGAGTATACACGGTGACCCATAATACACTACAAGACCAAGCTTACCATGGAGTATATAGGGTGACCCATAATACACTACAAGACAAAGCTTACCATGGAGTATACACGGTGACCCATAATACACTACAAGACAAAGCTTACCAGGGAGTATATAGGGTGACCCATAATACACTACAAGACCAAGCTTACCAGGGAGTAACTAACTTCTAGCCTTGTGGTGAACGTTCTTTGTACAATATTATAAATGTGGTTTTGTGGATTACAGGCAGCCGAGAGCGGCAACATCGAGGACTTTGGTCGACTGTTTCAGGCTGAGCCCTCTAGACTGCGCGTCAGAGATTCCAAAGGGAGGGCAGCAGCGCACCAAGCGGCCGCCAGGAACAAACTCAACATCCTGCAGTTTTAGATGCCCATGGAGGAGGTCAGTAAACTAAACATCCTTCTGTTCATAGCAACTTACGGGGGAGGACAGTGTGTGTACATAAAGTTGGGGGCTAGATCTGTCGTAATCTACGTCATGTCCAAACCTTAGCGGCTTCTCCAACAAACTAATTATTACCCATCCACACAAAGCTATGTTCTCGTCAAAGGCTAGGGGTGGTAGTATTTCTATCATTTGAACTTGGTGCTATGTGTAGTACTTGTGATGGTGCTTGTGTTACAGATCTCAACATCAAGGACCACGTGGGTAACACACCGTTACACGTCGCAGTTGAACACGAGAGCCTGGAGGCTGTGGACTATCTGCTGCAGAGGTGATCCACTTATATATTTACATCATGTTTAGAGGAAACCTCTTTGTAGCCCTTTAAATTTTAAGAATCAATATTTTTATTATTGTATTAGTTTATTGTTTGTATTTTACGTATTGTTCCACTTAAGATGGTTCCTTTTATATTGGCTCACAAATGGTATAGTTGGATTGAAATGACCAACTGTAAAGTAGCCTACCTACAGTAGCCCCATGACTTCTTTGGTTCTGACTGACAGGTCACAGCTGACAGCTGACGGCTTTGAAAAGTTACCAGACCAAATTATGTATCCCTACGCCGAACCATATGATCTGCAAAAACATGTGTTTAGCAGCTGTCACTTCTGACAATCAAAATTTAGGTATATACCTAAATGTTGACTGTCAGAAGTCAGCTGTGAGCTGTCAGTCAGCACCAAAGAAGTCATGGGGATGCTGTACCTACCTACTGAAATTTATATTGTTTCACACTTTGTTCGTTTGTTCCGGAAAACGTTTAGTTTGGTCCGTGTTGATAAGTTCACAAGTTATATATATGTATGTATGTATGCATTGGGGTTGGGAGCAATTTCCCTTTATCCCCGCTTAAAAATGGAAACTTTTATTGTTTTAAGTTTTAGTTTTTCTCTTACTGTGGATAGTTGCACAAAAATTTTCGTTTCGTTTTTTTTTTCCTTCCCCAAACGATAATTGCATTATTCTCACGTTGTTTATTTAGGAGAGGCCGTATTCACAATTTGAAACACTCTTGTTAATTATGTTTGTAATGGTTTTACTTGATAATTAATTCATTTTAGATTAATGTATAGTCTGGTTTAAACAATATTTGAAATAATTTCTAAAGGTGTTCTGATTGATTTGACCAAGGCCAAAGATACAATAATAGTGTGTTTAAACTAACGCTAGAAGGACGGTCGGTAGCTGGCCGTTTTTAAAAACATATACATAGTACCTTATTTTTTTAAACTACATTATTCTTATATTCTTTAAATTTAAAAAAGACACCCGGACACGGGAATCGAACCATCATGATATGTGCGATCGTACAGTTGTAATTGTACTATTGGCAGCAAAAAGTCAACCGCCGAGTCGATGATGGCTGCGTTATCTCATAGCTCGTGATCTTAGCTGATTACACATTTGTAGCTGACGATTTCCACACGTCCGTCACAGACTCTGCCTTTAAATGTGAGTGAAGAATGGTCCTGAGCATGGGATTATTCCTGGATAGCTCAGTGGTTAGAGCACTGGTGTACTAAGCCAAAGGTCCTGAGTTCAATTCCCATGTCCAAGTGTAATTTTTCAATTTAGAGAGTAAGATATTTAGATGCAACTATAACCATTAATTAACAATGAATATAATAGCTTAGCTATTTAATCCATCATTAAATTATCTTTACTTTAAGGGACATGTTTCTAGCTTTGACCAAGCGCAAATTTGAGAAGGGGGGCACAGTGGGCACGTGCCCCCCTCCCCCCACCCTTAGGAAGTGGAGGGTGAGGGCTGTGGCGGCGATCATTGAGGTTGTATATTAATTTCTGGAGTGGAAGTACAGGCTAATTACTTGTGGGGGTGAAGCTGGGATTGAACTCAGCATGGGCGGATGGACGAGTCGTGGATGTTCGTGTGCTGCAACCTCTGGCTCTATTTGCACACTGTTACAGTCATTGTTTGAACTTGGCTCTGGTAAAAGCCTGTGGGGGTCAAGTTTAAGCTTTGAGAAACATTATTGGCATTGTTGAAGAAATTACTAATTTCACAAGGGTCTCGCCAAAACGTTTAGAGTTGTTAAAGAAGAAAATACAAGAACACTTTTCAGATGTGACTGACCCTCTTGACCCTCTGCAAAACTCCTTGGGTTGAACGTCATGGAGCTTTTTTGGGGTTTAAGTATGCGATGTTTGCAGTAATTTCATTTATAGAGGAAGCAATAGAGCTGAGCACTGGTGACGCTCTTGTTAAGGCCAAGGGCCTCTACCACTCAATAATGAACTCACAGTTCATTATTGCTTTGGATGTCATTGTTAATGTGATAAAATCGGCCTTACCCTTGTCAAGACAGCTTCAAAGCCCAAAGTTAGACATCGGTCAAGTGGAGGATATGGCAAAAACTACAGTAGTAGCAAGCCATAATTGCAGAACTGAGGAAAGCTTCAACGGTACTTTTCAAAAGTTTGCCAAATTTTCATCGGATAATAATATAGAAATAAAAATACTAAGGATAAACGCAAGACAAACTCAAAGATGTAACATATCTGACACAAACCCAGAAGTGAATTACAGGGTCGTATTGTGTTATTCATTCATTGACTGCCTTGTTCAAGAATTAAAGGATAGATTTGAAAGTTAGAACACAAAAGTCACAAATATTAGAGGTCTTGTATCAGCATTCGCAGACGGATTCAAACATGAAAAAGTTAATGGCAGCTGCCAAATTCTATTTTTCAGACTTGCCTGGAAGTCTCACTGAGTTTGAAGGTGAGCTCAACACATGGCATTTGTTGTGGCACAACAATGAACGTAAACCAGTCAGCTATTGAGACTCTGATGATTTCCACAACAAGTTTGTACCCTGATGTGATTTGCATGGAGTAAAGATGGGAAAACCAGAGTGATAAATCACTTGTGGAAAACCGTTAAAGGTATATATATACATTTAACGGAAAAACCATCTCCAGTTCACGCAGATGAGATTCGAACCTTGACCTCCCTATCAATGGCGATCAAACCAACGGCAAGCAACGGCTGTGGGTAACTAAACTTTGTAAACTAATATTTACTTTGTCTCGAAACCTTGGAGTGAAAATATTGTGATCGTCAAAAATTCGAAATTGAGATTTTGATAAATGTCGACGTTTCATAGCCCCTGAAACAAAAAAAAAGTTGTTTCCGCAATGCCGTCTGACTGTTTGTACCCTGGTTTGGGCTAGAACCAAAACCATTTTACCATTTGGACTGAAACTTTGTATCTGGGGGTTACACAATTTTTTTGTTGATTGCAGGAAGGTAATTAAGAAGCAATTGATTGTTTTAAGAATTGACCATTTTTTAGTTGGCTACATTTTGTCATTAAGCTAAGTTTTTAAGAAGTAATTATTTACTTTCAGATTTGGTGATTGTGGTATATCTTTTAAATGTTCAAGATGATGTGTCACCTAACTCGTCAGTTTAATATTCACTCCTCATAGATGTGTGCATGTGTGTATGCTTCCGTATGTGTCCCCCTCCTACCCCGAGGGTTTTTTGGAATTAGGTATCTAACACTAAATTTAAGGCTAGTTTATTGAAAGGAAAAAAGAGAATATATCTATTTTCTCGAAATTCGCTCTAATGATTTTGATTAAATTTGATATCCAAACACAGTTTATCATTATAAACAAGATGGACATTTTCATTTTCTCATGAACATGACTTTGAGGGTACTTTAAGGGGAGATTTTCAAATTTTCATCATTTCTCTATAACTATTTGAGACTCGTAATAACCTATCATTTTAAAGTTGTAGTACTATTAAATGTAAAAATCTTTTTTTATATAAAACCAATAAATTTTGAGCTATAAACATATATATACTTTTTAATTAGGGGTGTAGTGGAGCGGAAATGCGGGGGAACGCCGTTCTGGCACTGCTTTTCGTGGAATTTTTTTTTTTAATTTTTTAGTAAAGTTTTATACTTTGCAATTCCAAGTTAACTAATTGATTTTTATATCAATATTATGTTAAAACTTTTCTAATACTATTAATCAATAAATTCTGATTAAATTTACAGTGCTTTATGCGAATTCCTAGAATTTTAGGGGAAGTGCGTCAAGTAAGTTTCTGCCATAGTAATCATTAAAAGATGCTCCAAATAGCTTCTACAGGCACTTTTGTTTGTGCAAGCCTTTCGCCTACGGCGGCTGGGGGTCCCAAAACCCCACTGAAACTTTGGGGTTGCTACGACCTTGCGTTCCGGCACTGCTAAATTTACGACTACACCACTGTTTTTAATACGGGTTTTTGAAAATGAATTTGATTCTCATGCTCTTTGGTTGACAAAGATGTTTCTCTTTTTCTCATTTTTTCTGTAACAATGTTCCTTGTTCCTAATGCCATAGAGTCAGGGGCGGCCTGAGGTAAATTTCGCGCCCAGGCGGTATTACTTTTTGGAGCCTCTCTACGTAACCGGTGGATAATATAGTCCATCACCATCGGAGTGTAGGTAACTAATAGCTAGCAAAAGTTAGCAGATCAAATTTCATGTCTCCATTTTCCAAACCATATTATCTGCAATGACCATAATATGTTGATTTATTGTCACTTTTGACAGTCAAAACTTTCACAAAAACAAATTTATTTTTAATTTGGTTTTTCTTTTGGCAGTTCTTAAATCTTCTGCTAGCTGCCAGCTATCACATTTCTCATGGTAATTGTACTCTCGGAAAATATGAAAAAAATTCCTAAACCTAATGATTCAAAACCTAACGTAGCCTGGGCATGATAGGAAAATAATTGAAGGGGAAACTCCACAAATGATAAACATAAGCTAAACGTTTCAATTCGAGATTGTACAACAACTGTTAGTATTACAAATAAAGCTATAAGAACCTGTTTTGTAGACAATGTCATCCTCTATTTTTTATTATAAGTTTCACAAACACTTTGACATTATGAATAGTTTACGTTATAATTGCAAAAAAAAAAAGTTTTAGGGCGTTATTATTTCAAGCTGGCAAATGTAAAATAACTTTTTAAGAGTGGCACTAGATTCTATTTTACTCACCACAAAATTATACTAATGTGTAAAATGTCATGTTAGTATCAAAAATTGAACGTTTACTAAGCTTAGCAACTCCACTATCACGCCCTGTCTACGTTAGATTTGGGGACTATTTGCATATCACGCCCAGGTTACGTTAGGTTTGGAGGTTTTGGGGACTATTTTCATATCACGCCCAGGCTACGTTAGGTTTGAAGTTGTTAGGTTTGGGTATTATTTTCATTTCACACCCAGGTTACGTTAGTTTTGAAGTTGTTAGGTTTGGGGACTATTTTCATATCATGCTCAGGCTACGTTAGGTTTGAAGTTGTTAGGTTTGGGGACTATTTTCATTTCACACCCAGGTTACGTTAGTTTTGAAGTTGTTAGGTTTGGGGATTATTTTCATTTCACACCCAGGTTACGTTAGTTTTGAAGTTGTTAGGTTTGGGGACTATTTTCATATCATGCTCAGGCTACGTTAGGTTCGGAGTTGTTAGGTTTGGGGGTTATTTTCATATCACGCCCAGGTTACGTTAGGTTTGAAGTTGTTAGGTTTGAGGATTATTTTCATATATCACCCAGGCTACGTTAGGCCATGTCTAGCTATGTTTGGCGCCCCCTCAAGCTGGCGCCCCGGGCAGCCACCCGGTTTGCACGGCCCTTAAGTCACCCCTGCATAGAGTAAGTAGCAGTGTATATTATTTCATTTCACAAATCCTAACGAGTTTTTAGTAAATGTCTATTTTAAGATAAAAGCGAGAGAAAGTCTGTGTGGCACACCGTACCATTTATTTTTTATTGCTAAAATTCAAAATTGTCTTTATCTCTTAGTGAGTAGGTTTGTGGACTTATAATTTCAAAGACACTTTTATTATTATTATTATTTATTATTATTATTATTATTATTATTTTATTATTATTATTATTGGAGTTTACCGACGTATCAACACAACTAAAGGTCATGTAACATCATTAAAATCATTCTACTCATGTTAATGTGTACAACAAGATCCATAATTTCTGAACACCTTTTTTTTAACAACCTGTATATACATGTGTGTGTGTGTGTGTGTGTAATTTCTCTAAAAAAATGTCTTAAACTAAAATAATTTGATGAATATTTTCAGTGGATAGAAATAATAGCTATGACACAGAGGCCCACCCTCCCCTAAGTAAACTCCTGGATGCACCACTGAATCTTAATATCTTCAAAATTAATTCTTCTATAAGTGGGAAAAGGTCTTGTTCATCTATAAAACACGAATAAAACTATTTAGAGAAATCCTTTTCACCTCTCTCTTCTTACAAAACCAATGTTATTCAAATAGGTTTTATCTAATCAAGAAACACTCTTCATGCAAATTATTTATAAGGTAAACATAATCAAGTTTACTCTGTAAAAAACTTTTAACATAGATAATACAAATACATCACAGAAAACATTTTCAATAGCTCAGGTTTGGAGGTGACAGACAATTAGTTTCAAGAGTTTTACCTGAACAGGTTATAAATGTGAGAGGGGAGGAGGAATAGCGGGGTTTAAAGAAATAAAATATAGAAAGTTAGTGAATGCCAAAAAGTGGTTGGAGTGGAGAGGGAGAAATGCTCCCGAAGACAGAGCAATCTACCAGGAAGCTACTGAACTTTTTCAACAGTTTAGACATAATTTAATTTGAAAATATCAAATTTTGTTAAAATTATTGTACTATAAATATTCGTAGTGTATGATAGAACATTATCTTATTCTCTATAATAATATGATAACTTCAAAACTATATTCTTGTATTTCATGTTTTATTTAATTTTAATTTAATTGAAATTACGTCTTATTGTAAAAAAAGTAAATATTGGCTTGTAACTTTTTTATTAATATAGTTCATTTTAAATTTACAAGTTTAATATAATACAAAAAACCGCATGTTGTTACTATGCATATTTTCTAAGCAATAGAGTAAACAATTTTATCGTCCTTACATAGTAGGTATCCATCCGAATCTTAAAATTAAAACTATTTCCTAAATTCTAACGCACTTCAAACACTGCTGCATGGAAACAAACGAGCCCCCCAATTTGATAATTTACATGCTCCAGAAGCTTAAGGTGCGGCAGAAGGGAGAGCAGGTAGTTTTACAGTTTTTATAGAATATACATTTTTTGGCAAAAATAAATCAAACACCCAACCCCCTACAGTCCTATCCTATATTGGACCGATACTAGGACGCACAGAGATTATATTTGTATTTTGTGTGACGTCACCAAATGTGTTAACCTTACTCAGTGACCACCGGTAGATCCGATCACTGATCTCGGGACCACCGGGTGTCATAGGACCTAAGAATTAAAAGGGAGTTAGCACAGGAACACACAACTGGAGATTGCTAGATAAATAAATAGTCAGACTTTCTGATGACCTGGATGATCTAGTGAATTGTGCCAGTGTTAAATTGCGACATGTGACATAATATAATAATAAGATACAATATATATTATGTAATAATTTACAAGTCGTCTCCCTGACGATGGATAGAAAAGTTTATGTAACAATATAAAAATAAGAATTGGTTAATTGAATACAATTTAGTTGAGTTTCTGGTTAATGTACATTAATTAGCTAATAAGATTGATATATGGGATATTTTTAAAGTCTTTCGAAACCAAGCTATGTGCTATTCAAACAAAATCATTTACAGTCTCCAAGATGGATACAGAAGTGACGATTCTAAAATGAAACATGAATTCCCTTTGTTATCTTGCCCAAAAGTTTATTAATTACGGGATGAATTGTCCTTTAATTCTAATGTCCTTTCAATATGGAATAACTGTTCATAGAGAAAAGTACTTTAGTCTTACATGATTGTGGGTTTATACTCTCTCCACAAAAGTTGACAGGTTTAAAATAATACATCTTCGTTTATATTCTTCAGTGATGGTTGAAATGTTGTAAACAAGCAACTGCTTACCTAAACTGTTGGTTCTCTTGTTGATACCTTAGCATGTCCACTATAGAAATACCCTTAATACGTATCAAGCCATGTTATTCTTCAAATGTCGGTGTAACTATTACCGAACTAAAATACCGAGTTAAATGTGAATTTTCACTTCCACAAATAATTATTATTACTACATTCTTAAACAAATTTTATTCTTGGAGTCCCCGAACTACCTTCTTGGTATTGTCTTCTTCAATCCAGATGGCCGTATACATAATATTCGCTAACCAACATTAATATATTGTATAAATGCCAAAAAGTTATTTAAAACATCTTAACCATAACAAATATTCTTACAACAATACTAACTAATTTACTTATAAATTTATATTTATAAAGACCAAAAGGTTATATAAAACATCTTAAATATAACATCATAATACAGTATTTATACATTTATTAAACGAGATAGATCGTAAACAAACAAATTTATGTCAATAAAACTGACCAAACTCAATTACTTTTACACAGTCGAGGTTAATTTACTTTATAACAGCTCTATGAATGCATAGGAAAATAATCACAAGACCATCGAGATATTTTCCAAAGCTCCTCGATACAACGCTCGGACCAGGTTTAAATAGCTTTCCCGTGTCAGGCGAGCGACTAAAGCGGCTATTGACGACCTTTCGATGAAACAATCCATCTTCTGTAGCAGATTTGATCAGGTTTGAAAGCCATGTTTGTTACAAAGCTTTTACATGCGTGAACTGCGACTAGCAAGAGGAAATTTTCTCCTATTTACATTATATACACATATTAGGTTTATTGCGAAGACATTTACATGTATCTTTTGCTGTAAGTAGATTATCAGAGTAGGGATTTTATTTGACCTTTTCTGCTAAATAATCTTGAAATTGTGAAATTACCCTACTGACTTTTTGTATTCTTTGATGTAAAGTTAGATTCAATATCAATGATTACGGTTCTTCAAGGGCGTATTTTTCTCCCCTTCACTGGGGGATCTGTGTGCCTGCACACATATAGGCCTACAGTTCAGAAGGCCTACTGTTTGCATTCTATTTTATTTGCGTATAATATTGTTCAAGCACTATGATTTAAAATATAATATATATCCATATAACGAATACTTCTTAATAACGGTCAATTTTTTTATCCGGAAAGTGTCTGCTATTAAGGTGATTGGCCCTTTACATTTGGCGTGGAAATGCAGAGCCGTGGGAACAAACGATTATCTTCAAGAATTTTTAACTGTTTTGCAATTTTCTTTCAGAAACGGTGTTTTCAACAATAGAAGCGTGTTGATTAAGTTATACTTTTTGTATACACACCTCTATAATTTTAGCAGTGATCAAATATCGATAAAATTGACATTTTTAAATAGAAAACTGCCGGCTTCATAACAAAAAATAAATGGTACGGCACACCGCACAGACTTTCTCTCTCTTTCTATAAACTCGTAAGATTTCTGAACGGAATAATGTACATTGTATCATCACCACTCCACATAAGAACACGCATAAAATAATATACAATGATATAGAATCAATGAGAAAAGAGGCGCATCTTTGTCCACCTAAGAACATTTCAAACAGTTTAATGTATTCCACAAGGGTCAACACTTCGTATTAAAATTTCGATTTCTGGTTAAAATTTTAACATTTTAAAAGGTGTTGCAGATCTTCAAGTCATCGCATTGATATTTAATTATTCATTTATACATTTTGACTAATAAAAAATGTAAATATTGACTATTGAGTCTAAAATGGAGATAGATCATTGCTATGCAAACATTTCTCCTAAGAGATTTAAGGAAAAATAACATACTTTTTTTAGATACTTACTTATATTTAATTACTCTATGGCATTGGAGTATTATTGCGTTAAGACTTAAGTAGTATATGTTTACAACTAAAGCTCACAAAATTGTATTATATATTTGCAAATATTTCATAAACTGCTGTTTTTATAAAAATATATGTCAAATAAAAGTTTTTTATTTCTAATAGTCCTACAATTTTGCAATGATAAGTTGTTTAGTTTCTACAATAGTTGTGGAGATACGGAAATTAACGCTTCTGTAATGTACCCTAAAAATCATTTTCATAAGAAAATGAAAATAGCCAGTTTATTTATAATCTTAATCAACGCCTAGATACGAATTTTAATCAAAATCGTTTAAGCAGATTTTGAGAAAACCAAATTTTTCTCTTTTCGTCCTTCAGTAAACTACCCTTAATTTTAAGTTTTTATAGACACACAGAGAGACGGCATTGCAAAGACTATTTTTTAGGGTTCGGGGGGTCATGAGACGTCGACATCCATCAACATTTCAGGTTAGTTTTTTTTTTTACGGTCGCAAAACTTAAACTTTAATGTCCAAAAAGTTAAAAAAAATTCATATAATTGCGTATATATTGAAAGTTATTGATTTTATAAAAATATGTTTCGGATAAAATATCTGTATTATAAATATATATACATATTTGTAATGCTAAGTAATTTCATATCTCAAATAGTTTCGGAGCTATTTAAAAAAATGTTAATTTACGCATCAGACCGGAGCCCTTAAAGCCATTTTGCCGAAATATTGAGGGTAGCCATTTTGTTTGGAATATTTATTAATGTTTATAAATGAAATTTAATCAAAATCGTTGGAGCCGATTTTGAGAAAATCGACTTTTTCTCTTTTTGCCATTCAGTAAACTACCCTTAATTTTAAGTTTTAATAGACACACAGACAGACGGCATTGCAAAGACTATTTTTAAGGGTTTGGGGGGTCATGAGACGTCGACATCCATCAACATTTCAGGTTAGTTTTTCTTACGGTCGCAATACTTAAGCTTTAATGCCCAAAAAGTTAAAAATATATATATAATTGCGTATATATTGAAAGTTATTGATTTTATAAAAATATGTTTCGAATAAAATATTTGTATTATAAATATATATACATATTTGTAATGCTAAGTAATTTCATATCTCAAATAGTTTCGGAGCTATTATAAAAAATGTTAATTTACGCATCAGACCGGAGCCCTTAAAACGATTTTGCCGAAATATTGAGAGTAGCCATTTTGTTTGGAATATTTATTTATGTTCATAAATGAAATTTAATCAAAATCGTTAGAGCCGATTTTGAGAAAATCGACTTTTTCTCTTTTTGCCCTTCAGTAAACTACCCTTAATTTTAAGTTTTAATAGACACACAGACAGACGGCATTGCAAAGACTATTTTTAAGGGTTCGGGGGGTCATGAGACGTCGACATCCATCAACATTTCAGGTTAGTTTTTTCTTACGGTCGCAATACTTAAGCTTTAATGCCCAAAAAGTTAAAAATATATATATAATTGCGTATATATTGAAAGTTATTGATTTTATAAAAATATGTTTCGAATAAAATATTTGTATTATAAATATATATACATATTTGTAATGCTAAGTAATTTCATATCTCAAATAGTTTCGGAGCTATTATAAAAAATGTAAATTTACGCATCAGACCGGAGCCCTTAAAACGATTTTGCCGAAATATTGAGAGTAGCCATTTTGTTTGGAATATTTATTTATGTTCATAAATGAAATTTAATCAAAATCGTTAGAGCCGATTTTGAGAAAATCGACTTTTTCTCTTTTTGCCCTTCAGTAAACTACCCTTAATTTTAGGGGTAGATATCTAATTCCAAAAACCCCTCGGGGCAACCCTATGAAAACCCTAGATATCAAGTTTCAGCTCAATCGGTAAAATAGTTTAGGCTCTAGTTGGAGGTACAGACAGACAGACAGACAGACAGACAAACAGACGGAAATTCAAAAACCACTTTTTCGGATTCAGGAAGTCATGAAACGTCAAAATTCATTAAAATCTCGAGTTCGATTTTTTTGACGATCACAATACTTTCTCTACCTGTAAGATAGAGAGAAAGTAATAAGAAAATGTAACAATTAATAAACATCTATACATTATCTTATAAGGGGTGTTCACAATATTAACACAAAAATTTCACTTGTTCTCGAGAAAACCGATATTTCCAAACGAATGGTTTTTCCACAAGACCTGTCCGGTAGCTAGTGCCAACTACGATTTCCGTGATCCATCTGTTCTTGTTGGTGCGGGAGGATACTTTGGTCGGTTGTGAAGCCAAGCCACGTCTTTCACCCTCTCGTCTACCTACAAAATAGGTTTTAGACTTGCACTCGACAGGGCCATGGGCCCTAAGAGATTTTACTGTATTCCCTATTATTTTCTTATGTGTCATATTTTTTTTACAGACTATCCGAAACCTCTTTAGTTGAATAAACAACCATCAAAGTCTAGATAAACTTTTAACATTTTTTATATTTCTTTTGACTATCGTTTACTTGATGATTTCACTGTCTATCTTGTTTTGGTCTTGTCTTCCCCAAGATGTGTCAACTATGCAGCCCAAACTTGTTTCGTTATTTTCCCTTATTTTGCTACATTTGTTATCATTGGACATGTATGTGTTTGACTAAGTTTCTCTCTCTCTTTTAGCCCCGACTGCCTCTTTTGTCAGTCTCTTTTTAAAGCCGGTAAAGAATGTTTGAGTAGCAATAAAGATCCTCTCATCTGTTTCCTAGGCAGCTTACACATGCATTGTCTGAGACCTTTGACGAAACTAAATGTGGATCGATACATGCACAGTTGGACTGTCTTATGTAGAATTTAGTCTGACATTTCGAACAATACTGTTGCCGAGTAACAAATTCTGTGTCAATTTGTCTCTATCGGTGGTTATTAACCTTTTGGAAGACACGGAACACTCTTGACTATAATAAAAATTTTGGGAACACCAAAAACATTAGTTAGGATCATAAAACTAACAATAAAAATATGCATGGATTTAGCTTTTACAAAAATAGAACTTCTTATAATGCGATATTTGAGCTTGTTGGCTTTGCGGACATCAACAATATCAGAACTAATACGTGATATAGCTACTCTAATTTCTTTGTCTAAATTAGTAAGTCTTTCACGTTTTTTAGTTTTTATGTTGATTAACGTTGAAAAATCAAGCTCACACAAATTATGATGTTGAAACCTTTAGAAAAATTTTCAGTGCCTTTCGTCTTGGACAAAAATACAAAATTCCTCAAAAGTAATTTCAGATAATTTCAGTTTTAGAGTACAATCCGTTGACAAGGTAACCAATGGTTCTTCTATTTGTACCGAAAATTACAACCCGATTTATTGATTGTTCCAAATGATTTAGTATCAGTCATAATTGTATTTAAGAAAGGAAAGTAACTTCAAATATGTTTTTCCAATATTGTTAAATGTTCTGTTATAAGCTATAGCCTAACGGAAATAATTCCTTCGACATTTTTACTATGGAGATAAGAAAACATATCTACTGTATTTTGATCTCCTATGCGATTTTTCTAAAGAGATATTTTTCTGAAAAACTGACAATTTTTCAGTGGATGTCAAAATATTTTAATTTTTCCCTTGTAAACTTGTATTAACGCTATTTAAGTGATTAAAAATATCGGATGAATATGCCATTTTAGCACACCAAATAAAGCTTTGAAGGCATTTTACAAAAGCATCTGCACCTTCAAGGTCAATAATTCACTTTTAAATTCCAAAGTTCAGCATTTTACCCCTGGATGGATAACCATCTTATTTCAGTATGTAAAACAAAGATTTTTACCGAGTTCCCGTAGATATGCAAAAAAAAAAAAAAAAAAAAGCGTGCTTTTAAAGATCTTTACTTAATGTAATTTACAACTTGGTCTAGTACAGGTTTTAATGTTGCCGGAAATATTTTTGAAACTATTAATTTTCTGTGCAAAAAACAGTTCGTTAAAATAATATTTGGGTTAATTTTCTTTGAAAGGTTAACACATCCTTTAATATAACCTACCATTGCTGGAGCATCATACGTACAAATTATTACACACAGCTCCCATGAAATCTTAAAGTTTTCTAGATATGACATATTAGAGTCAAAAATACTTTGTCCTGTTTTTGTACGTTCGGTAAGTTCTCTGCAGCATATAAATTGATTTTCATTAACGAAACGAACGAACTTTAAGATATGAGCTTTGACGCTAATTTCAGTGGACTCGTCAATTTGTAAAGCAAAATATCGTTTGGAAAGTTTATCGGTAGTGGGTTTCTCAATATCATCTGACATATTATTTCTATTTTTTATGTATTGTCCGAGTGAGGAATTTTCATAATTTCCTTTTTTGCTTCGTCGCCAAACATCGTGTTTATTATTTCTCAATATGCTAGTAAAATAAGAGACTCTGCTATAGTATGTGGTTTTAATTTTCAGCAATTAATTCAGCTACCTTATATGACGCAAGTTGTGCCTTATCGAAAATTTTAACAGTTTCTTCATAATATTTTACTTATTTAACTTGCATATCCAACAATATTTTTAAATAATATTTAGTTTTTGAAGCAAGATTGACGTAGTTCGTAGTAGAGTGGTGTTTCAACTTAGTAGGAACCATTGCGCTATTACATAGTTTTCCCCACATACAAGAAGACACTGAAGAATGGAACATTCTTCCTTACCGGTCCATGTAAAACCCAAACTTTAATATTTGTCCGAATATTGTCTATTAATTTTTATTTTAGTACGTATAATACTGTCTTATGTATTAGACGTATTTGCAACGTCATTACTAAAGTCTGTTCAGCGTAGGAATTGTTTTCTGAAAGGCCTTTTACCCTACCAGAAAGATATTATATAGTAGGATTTTGGGAGGAAAAAAGACCTTTTAAAGTAATTCCTACCGTGAATGCAGTATACTACTTCCAGTTGTACCTGTGCCATAATAAATATTTGGCTCAGAATTATGTTTTCATTTAGTAATAAATGTATCCAGTGTGCGAGAATACAATGTTACACAACACCAACCAAATATACATTTTAAATAGACTGTGCCTTACTACGATCTTACACAACACCAACCAAATATACATTTTAAATAGACTGTGCCTTACTACGATCTTACACAACACCAACCAAATATACATTTTAAATAGAATGTGCCTTACTACGATCTTACACAACACCAACAAAATATACATTTAATATAGATTGTGCCTTACTACGATCTTACACAGAACAAACCAAATATACATTTAAAATAGACTGTGCCTTACTACGATCTTACACAGAACAAACCAAATATACATTTAAAATAGACTGTGCCTTACTACGATCTTACACAACACCAACCAAATATACATTTAAAATAGACTGTGCCTTACTATGATCTTACACAGAACAAACCAAATATACATTTAATATAGACTGTGCCTTACTACGATCTTACACAGCACCATCCAAATATACATTTAAAATAGACTGTGCCTTACACAACACCAACCAAGTATACATTTAAAATAGAATGTGCCTTACACAACACCAACCAAGTATACATTTAAAATAGAATGTGCCTTACACAACACCAACCAAATATACATTTAATATAGATTGTGCCTTACTACGATGTTACACATCACCAAATGACTGTAAGAGACACTCTTCCCCGCCTCTCCTTCAAACACATGAGCTCTAAACGATATTTTATTGGCTTAGAAGTTAAAACGCGCGAAGAAGTCCTCAGTTGTTAGAATCATAGTTAGCCAACATCACTCAGAACTGTGCCATGTGGCATCTTTCACCGGCGGAACACTTGTAACCAATTCACGGAACACAAGTGTCCCAAAAAACACCGGTTAAGAACCACTGGTCTATATAATATATGTCCTAAAAGCAGTTATGTCGTTTTAGGGCAAGCAAGGTAAGCTCTGCTTGCCTTTGCTTGAAGATAAGTAATTATTTTAGTAATTTTTGAAGCATATTCTTCAAGCACAAATGTATTTTAAAGAATTTTTCCCGCATATGCCAGTGATCGTAACATGCATGCAAGACGATCACTAGTCCATTATGTGGTGGTTGAAAGTCTATATTTTTCCGTCCTTCATCCCATAGCTCTACCGAGCTTCGTTTTATTTGTGACGTCATAGATTTAGGACGGTGTAAAGGGGAAGAGCGGTGGGA
Organism: Timema podura; assembly: GCA_033556935.1. Classification (NCBI taxonomy): domain Eukaryota; kingdom Metazoa; phylum Arthropoda; class Insecta; order Phasmatodea; family Timematidae; genus Timema; species Timema podura. Next base: position 47,851,643 of record JAVRXN010000005.1, on the reverse strand, counting down.
CTCAAGTAGGAATGTAAGCAAAGTTGCGACTTTCCAACAACCGAAGCTATGCCCGAAGAAACTGAAAGATACCTTCGCATACCCCTTTCTTCCCCTTTCAAAACACAGACGCGACAAAAGTAAAGTAAAGTGGTGGGAATAGAATTATGGGCGTTTTGCATGAAAGGGGAAAAAATTGACAAATTATTGACCCTGGCCCGTGCCTACACATTTTTTGTGGAGTTTGTTGCAGCAGGTGTTTTTGTTGCATATAAATGCATTTATTAGTTTTAAAAAAAGGGTAAATCTTTCACTGGACAAACATAAAAAAAATGGCATTGAACAACACAATGCTAAGGTAAAATAAATCGTGAAGTTTTGAAGCGCCAATAGACGTATGTTGTTTGAGCACTCAAGAACTGGTATTTCTTGGTCATGACAAGTCATTTAACTCTCAATATAGGGGAAATTATGTTGAGCTCCTCATATTGATATCTGATTATGATTCAGTTTTAGCTCAGCATTTAGAAACGTCTACTCACTCTACTGTATTAACTGGGCTATCAGCTGGAATTCAAAACTACCTCATTTGAGTCGATTAAAACAGTTTTACTAAATGAAATCACAAAAGAAATTCCGAACGCAATATTTGTGTATATTTTATTAGACGAAACATCAGACATCTCAAAACTTTCACAACTATCGACAATGTTTCGATATTTGTCCTCTGATGGCGAAATTATGGAACATTTTCTGGTTTCACAGACGTTTCTGCTAACAGATCTGCCACTGCTTTGGCTAATCATGTTAAACAGGTAGTGAGAGATGTAGGGTGTTGGGACAAGCTTGTTGCACAATGCTATGATGGGGCTGCAGTAATGTCTGGGGAAATAAATGGTACTCAGAAACTTGTTCGCGACACATTCCCAAGCGCATTGTTTGTTCATTGTTTAGATCATATCTTTAACCTTGTTTTAACTCAGTCAGTAAATAATATTAGTGAGTGTAAGGTGTTTTTTATTACATTAAATGGACTTGCATACTTCTTTTTTTTTTCCATTCTAGTAAGCAAACTTCATTCTTAGATAAAATTGTTGGATAAAGACTACCCAGTGTTACACCAAATCGATGGAACTATTGTGAAAGACTTAAATACTTTGATGAACTATTGGTAAAACCTGATAGAAATGTTTGAAACAATAATAGACTACCCACAAGAATGGGATAGTGAAACGATTGCTGTTGCCAAAGGGTTCGTCCACTTTCTAGAAGATATTCAGAGCATGTATTTGCTAATTTTATTCGTCCATATATTTGACCGTACTGAGTATCTTTTCAAAATTATGCAAACAAAACAAATGGACATCGCTTTTCTGTAAAACTGAGGTTGAAGAAACTAAAAGCAGCTTGTCAAATCTTAAGCTTATATCTGAAGACATTTATTCCAAAACACTGAAAGTGGGGATAGAACCAGTAAAAGGTGGACGTAAACATTATTTAAATTCAGATCCTAAATTGAAATTAAGACAAGTTTATTATGAAGTAATTTATAACATTGTTATAAAAATACAAACACGCTTTGATAAAATTTACAATCTAACATTTCTCTAATTGTTAAATTTATCAAATTTTAATTAATACAAACAATTATTTCCTAATGAATAGATAAATTTTTGATTGGAAATTATGGAAAATATTTTGACACAGCCAGATTGCGTTCCAAGATCAACGAGGTTTACTCAAGGGAAGCAATAAAAATAAAACTCTAGTGGATATGGTTAAGTGTATCTGTGAAAATAATCTAGATTAAGCATTACAAGAGTTTAAAAAGCTGTATGAACGTGTGGCAACAATCCCAGCAGTAACATCATCAGTTGAGATATCAATTTCAATATTGAAAAGAGTAAATACGTATTCCAGAAATACTATGGGACATAATAGAATTTCTGGTTTGGAACTCCTTTCAAATGAAAAGGGTTCGCTTTTAAAATTGAAACAAGGAGTAGACAAACTTCCATGAGAGTCATAGCGGAGTTCGTAAAAAAGGAGAGGAGGATGGGATGAACTTTATTTACAAACACTAGAAAAAAATAAGGTAAGTAAAAGATCATTGATATACGTATAGAAAAATTAATTTAATATCTAAAAATAATCAAATACAACAAATATGATGCAGGTTGCAATATAAGTGAAAATTTTTAAAAAATATGATTTTGTTATTACTTAAATGCATATTTAACGTAATTAATTAACAAACAATATAGTTGATTTACATTTAAATATAAACATGGAATGTTTTTATGTATATTTAATTTTAAAATTTTCAGCTTTAGGGTAAGCTGAACTGGGATGGTAAGGGGAAATTTCTCCTCACTTATTAAAATAAAGGGGGGCAAGATATGTTCTCGCCCCTTATCCCCGCATCCTCTTGGACATGCGCTATATATATTCTAGTGTGCGTTATGTAAATCACGGAACACAAGGTCACCCAAACCCACAATTATAATTTTTAAAAATCTCAAAATAACTTCTTGAAGCATATAATTTTTTTTAATCCAGAGGAAGACCCAAGTTCCCCTCCAGATCCCCCTTCCCAGCTTGCCTAAGAATTTTTGTCACTAGACGCTACTGCTTTTCATATTTAATTATCCATCACTAGACACCTTTTGAACTTTTAAATGTGGTTTTCCGATCCAAAAACACATGACCTTTCATCGAGAAGATTTGGACTTTTAATTATTTCCAAGAAATATACTTTTGGACTCTTAACACTAAGCTTAAGTCGTCTCCATAATTATTTTTATATATAGTCAATGGGATTTTTATATATAGTCAATGGGATTTTTATATATAGTCAATGGGACTTTAACCACTGATTGATTCTAAGACTAACTATGTAAGACCAAATTCAAAGATATTATAATATTGTTTTAATTTTATGTTTATCACTCAAATTTCAATATTAAAAATTATATATATATATATATATATATATATATATATATATATATATAAAGTTGTATAGTTAGAATGATTTCTCTCATAAAACCATTCTATGTGCCACATATTTGAGGATTTTGTAAAAGTAAATTTATAATTAGCTGAGTACTCATTAGGTAGGGTTTGTTTCAAGGGTTGAGTAAGAATGAAATATTAAACAATACTTTAACAAAGATCGAACCATGTTCTTATTTATTTGTTAGCAATCAAAGTAATACAGTGTTTTTATGGTCATTGCTTATTTGTTGCGTTAAACCCTATTGTTTATTTTTTTTAATGAAATCCTTAGATAGTAGGTATTTACAACAATGCAAAATGTTGATGTGGAGCTCAACTTGTTATGAACTTCCAGTACACCGAGGAGGTTTATGTAAGTAAAAAACAATTCCCCTTTCATAACAATTGCGTATTTTCTTTTCTAGATTTTTTTAAAGGTTGGTCAGCGTTGGTTACAACACTTTTGTTTTTCACAGCGTATACTATTACCCGAACGGGTAGTAAGACGCGGTGCTAAAAAATAATTATTTAAATTTTGTTAATAAAAACTACCGCCATTTTTTAGAGTTTCCACCTTTCTACCCCACGGAGAAAGAAGCATTGTGATCGTCGAAAAATTTCGAACTCGAGATTTCGATAAATGTCAACGTTTCATCATCATCATCATCATCATCATCATCATCATAATCATCATCATCATGATAGTTTGTCTTGAATGTAAGCCTCTACATTTACTCCTGTACTCCCACCACTTATCTTCCTCCACCTGTCCCTGGGACCACCTCCATCTAACTCATCCTCCCAGACGTCCATATCACCCCAGTCTCGCCTTCTGTCTCCTATCCATCCTGCAGGGGTTTCTCCTTCATGGAGGCTTGTTCTTCTGTTGAAAACATTACCGCTATCCACAACTAGCTCGCTAGGTCCACCATAGCTTCCTTCAGCCCCGTCAACCGACACTTTTCAGGGCTTCACAGCTACCGCCACAGTACTTCGCCCCCACGCGCATCCCCCTACTTCATGCCATTGCCCATCTCCCACGACGTGGACTTGGGATTGAACTTTGGGAGACGTTTTATGAGCCCAGAAACAGAAAAAGTGGTTCTCACGATGCCGTCTGTCCGTCTGTATCTCAGCCTAGAGACGAAACCATTTTACCGATCGGCCTAAAACTTGGTATCAAGGGTTTTAATAAGGTTCATCCAAGGAATTAATTGAATTATACATCCAACCCTAAAATTAAGGGTAGTTTTATAAAGGGCAAAAAGAAAAAAATCGATCTTCCCGAATTCCGCTCAACGAGTTTGATTAATTTTTGTATCTAAACACGGTTTAACATTATAAATAAAATGGTAATTCTTGTTTATCCATGAAAATTATTTCTGGACTACTTTACACTAACGGAAATATCCAATTTTTGTCATAACTCCTGAATTTTTTGAGATACGAAATAACTTAGCACAGTAAAGTTGTAATACTATTAAAATTACAAATATTTTATTTGAAATAAATATTTATAAAATCAATAGTTTCTGGGCTATAAGTTAATATAATATAAAGAAAATTATTAAGATGTGAAAGTATTGTGAAATATATTGTTATGCTCTTTGGTGCACAGAGATGACCCTCTTTTCTCAATGTTTCTCTAAAAATGTGTTTTATTTCATTAATGATTGAAACGATAGGTATTATTGTGATATAATTGTTTATTTATAGCCCCGTGATCGAGCACCAATTATGATATTACGGTTGCGCGTTGGGCGCCAATTAAAGTGTTGCGGTTTATTGAGATATAATTAGTATTTATAGCCCCGTGATCGAGCACCAATTATGATATTACGGTTGCGCGTTGGGCGCCAATTAAAGTGTTGCAGTTTATTGAGATATAATTGGTATTTATAGCCCCGTGATCGAGCGCCAATTATGATATTACGGTATTATTGACCCCGCGATTGGGCCTCAATTGTAACTTTACGGTTTATTGTGTGATAATTGGTTATTATAGCCCCGTGATCGAGCGCCAATTATTACGATATTTTACGTGAATTAAGACAACTGTAAATGTTACACACGATTTATTGTAGTGATTCTTATAAAATTTTACTTTAAATACAAATTATGTATATAAGTTAGTAGTACTGTCGTAATATTACACGTATTCTAGTTTATGTCGCCGGCACTCTCTGTGTTTATGTGATTAGTCTCTGTTTATTTCGCCAGCACTCTCTCTGTATGTATGTGACTACTCTGTTTATTCATACACACACACAGCTTATATATGACATATCCCTTGCCCCTTGGACCTCTCGTGACCAGTGTCAAAACCATCAAATCAAAAGCGTTCCTGCGACAGATGTCTTGAAGGCTAGCTTCCTATTGGTTATAGGGAAGTAGCGTCTCTTTCTTGTTTGGTAAATACTACGGAGTGAAATTTTGAAATAAAAAATAAGTTTTTATGGTGCAATCATTCTAGATTATTCCTGAAAAGCGCGTGATTCTCCATGGATGAAGTCTTAAAAGGATAATTTACATACGATAATTTAAAGAAAAATACCTTCATCCATGACTTTTTAAATATATGAGAGCGGTCCAAATCAATATCATTACATGCTCTATGGTGGAGTATTTCTGCAACAATGTATTATTTCGTTTCACAAATCATACGAGTTTTCAGTAAATGTCTCTACTTTCCTAAGATTAAAGAGAGAAAGTTTGTGCGGTGTAAAGTAACATTTATTTTAATATTATAGTGGATTTCAAAAGAAAACTATAAGCTCTATCGGAACCAAAAGTGAAAAGTTGACCATATTAATAATGTAATGAAATAGATTTTAATTTAATAATAGTTTTAATCAAAAGTTCCTACCCTTAATATATTTCAAATTAATGAATAATTTCAGAACATAAAAACTAAATGCATCCACATGTGTTATGAAATCTTCTCACACACTTGGGTGATCATTTATTTATTTTTTTAGTTGTTGACAGCCAAGCTCTTTTGTTCACATTCCCTCACTCTTATTGCAAATACTTGTGAAACAAAATAGCTTCGAAAACATTTTCTCCCTCAACTCCCCCTGCAAGCTCCTTTATAGAACTAGGTGCAACCTACAGACAGAAAGAATATACTAGAACAATTTCTTTCGAACTATATACTCAAAGAAAAGGCTCCTCTTTTGATTCTGAGAAGTATCCACGCTAAACTAATCTCAAAAGTTTTACTCGACTTCCAATTTCAAATTAAAACTGTCCGCGACGCGTTGAGCCATCTAGCTGCTGCATCGTGTGTACAATATAGTTATTCTGAACCAGCTGCTTTTAAGTTAATAAAAACAAATCTCTGCAAACTAACGTTCTTAACAAATAAGACCATTATGAGCATAACGCCGAATCCTAACGAGAAACTTATAATATTAGATTTTACTGCCCCGCAATTTGCACCAATTATATTGATACGGGCCCGCGACTGGGCATATTTTATAGTGATATTGTATTTTTGAAGATGACGCGGATGTTAATAATGTGAACCCACGTATGTCTTACGGTGAGCAGTAAGTATAATGATACCGGGTTTTATGCTGATGACAACGCGTGCATAACTTACTGCGCACTTATCACACGGTTATGTGATCTGATCTTAGGTAGTTCTTATTCTTAAGTTATGAGTAAGACTTTTAATGTTGCACACGATTTATTTAGATGATTACACTTTCAGTCCTATTTTTTTTTTTTTTTTTATTTAGCACCGCGTCTTACTACCCGTTCGGGTTATACGCTTCAGTCCTATTGATTTGATATTAAAATGATACAGTTTTTGTGTGATAATACTATTTGTCTGTGTCAAAATAACTATTTTCTGTATTCTGAACAGTGGCGCAGGAACTAGGGGGTACGGGGGTAAATTTTACCCCCCCAAAAATTGGGGGAGGTAAAAAGTATCATTTTTACCCCCCCAAAATAATATAGTAAAACTTTTAGATAATGTAAACATCTTATTGAGGCAAGATACAATGTTCACACTATGTTAGCATAATAAAAATAAAATGTGCTTGGAGCATACACTAAAGAGATTTTGAAAACTCTGATAGTGATACCAGCTACGTCAGCTACTGCAGAAAGAAGTTTTTCAATGCTTGGATGCATTAAAAACTATCTTCGCTCCACGATGAGGCAATGTAGACTAAATCACCTGAGAGGCTCAACAAAATTGAAATTGCAAAACTGGTTAGTGGTTTTATAGCTAGTAACAAATATAGGGCAAAGGTCTATGGAAATCTACTTTAATTTTCAGTGTTTCATAATTTTTCGTTGAGCTTCATCATATAACACTTTTCTTAATATGTTTTGTATGTATTAATTCTAATGTTTTGAATAACAAAAATAAATGAGAAAAATGCACAGTGGGACCATTAAATAAAGTATCCCTCGTTATACGTGATATCACGTTACGCGTTTTCGCTACTACACGATTCAAAGAAATACAAAAATAGTGCATGGTCAGCTGGAATTTCGCAGTCATCCTATGCAGTGGTGGTGTGAACTTGTGTACACACATTCCAGTGAAAGCGTTGATCTTTACTGCACAGTTTGGTGTTAGGGGGGTGGTATTGACAACATTGGATATGCATGGGCAGAAGTTAAACAGTCCTGTATGAAGGGAGTTTGGAAAAATGATTGGCATGAAGTTTCTGATTCTCATGATTTAGATCCTGACCACGAGCTTTCCAATTCAAGACATGACATCGTTGACATAGCAAGATGTTGGATTTGGGGACATAGATAAGGCAAATTTGGATCAATTTTTCCAATCCCAATCAACAGAACTCACCAATGAGGATCTTCTAGAAATGGAGAATGGCATAAAGAATAAAGAGGAAGAGCCTTATGTTGTTGAGCCCATCAAACAACTTTCAACAAAAAATTTGCTGATTTATTTAAGCACATTGACAGTGCAATTAGAATCATTGAAGAAAATGACCCTAACATGGATAGAAGCACCAAAGTTGCCAGAGAGATCCAGAGTTCTTTGGCTTGCTACAAATAACTCTGTAGAGAGAGGGAAAATGCTTCCCGTCAGTTGAGTCTTACCATTTTATCAAAGAAATTTAAAATCATCAGTCTAAACACCCGGGGCCTTCACAACAGCAAAAGCTTACCATTCCAGAGCCTTCAAGAAAGCGGGAGCGTACCGTCTAAGGGTCTTCCGAAGAGCTAAAGCCTACCATCCAAGGACCTTCAAGAAAGCAAGAGCCTACCGTCCTAGGGCCTTCATACCAGCAAGAGCTTAGCGTCCCAGGGCCTTCAAGAGAGCAAGAGTCTACCATCCCAGGGCCTTCAAGAAAGCAAGAGCCTACCATCCCAGGGCATTCAAAAGAGCGAGAGCTGACCATCCCAGGACCTTCAAGAAAGCAGGAGCGTATCGTCCAAGGGTCTTTCGAAGAACTAAAACCTACCATCTAAGGGCCTTCATGAGAGCAAAATCCTACCGTCGCAGGGCCGTCAAGAGAGCAAGAGCTTACCGTCCCAAGACCTTCAAGAAAGCAGGAGCGTATCGTCCAAGGGTCTTTCGAAGAACTAAAGCCTACCATCCAAGGGTCTTCACGAGAGAAAGAGCCTACCGTCCCAGGGCCTTCATGCCAGCAATAGTTTACCGTCCTAAGGCCTTCATGTCAGCAAGAGCTTACCGTCCAAGGTCCTTCAAGAGAGCAAGATCTTACCATCAAAGAGCCTTCAAGAAAGCAAGTCTCTACCATCCCGGCCTTCAAGAGACCAAGAGCTTACCGTCCAAGGGCCGTCAAGAGAGCAAGAGCTTACCATCCAAGGGCCGTCAATAGAGCAAGAGCTTACCGTCCAAGGGCCGTCAAGAGAGCAAGAGCTTATCGTCCAAGGTCCGTCAAGAGAGCAAGAGCTTACCGTCTAGGGGCCGTCAAGAGAACAAGAGCTTACAGTCCAAGGGCCTTCAAGAGAGCAAGAGGTTACCGTCCAAGGGCCTTCAAGAGAGCAAGAGTCTACCGTCCCAGGGCCTTCAAGAGATCAAGAGCTTACCGTCTCAGGACCTTCAAGAGATGAAGAGCTTCCCGTCCAAGCGCCGTCAAGAGCAAGATGGTGATAAACCAAATTTGCCAAATCCAGTTATTTTATCATGCGATTGAAGATTAACAGTAAGTGTACCTGTAGTATTGTATTAATTAGATACATTGATTAAAAATTGTGTTTGTTTACAAAGTTCAGGGGATTGAAGATTGACAATAGGTGTAGGCTACCTAATGCATTGTACTAGCTATATAAATTTAAAAAATGGCAATCATTTACAAGTTTTAGGTTTGTATTTCCTTTGAAGTAATCCCTATATCACTCATGTTAAAATCATTTCACTTGCGTTTTCGTGTTACGCTATTATTTATCAGAACCAATCACTCACGTAGTGTGAGGGACAGCTGTATTACATTTTCCTGTTCTTTTTTTAATCTCAAAAATATTATCCCCTATAAGAGCACAGGGCTATTTTTACCCCCCCCCCCCCAAATAAAAACGTTCCTGCGCCACTGATTCTGAATACGGTGTACGGTGTACGGTGTACGGTGTACGGTGTACGGTGTACTGTGTACTGTGACTGTGTGGATTCATACGCACAAGCTACTTATATATGACTTACCCCTTGCTTCTTGGACCCCTTGTCTACAATGTTAAAACTAACTAATTGGAGAACTACTGGCAACCTGATGTTGTGAAGGCTAGCTTCCTATTGGGTAAAGGGAGCCAGCATGTCACATGATTTTCAAAATACAACGGAGTTTGTCTTTTAAAAAAAGAACGTTTTAAAATATAGTATATTGAAATTACCTTTGAAAAGGCGTGATTTTCCATGAATGGAATATTAAAAGGAAATTTTACATACAGTTCTTTAAAGAGAAATACACTTCATCCATGACTTTCTGAATATATGAGAGGGGTCTAAAACAGTATCATTACAGACTCCACGCCAAAAGAGCGAATAACAACCTCGTGAGAAAACCTCCCCTACAACTTGAATTCGATATAGTAGGGATTCCAACCCAGGACTCCATGAAAGAAAAAAGCTCAACTTTACAATTTGGCTTCGATAACGTGGGGCTTCACGAGAAAGAACCAACTCCTTACAATAAGTTAGAAAAATTGTTTTAAATATTTTCGTCTCTATCTTTTAATAGTTAGTTTATTTTATCAGACAGTATTAATTTGTAGGCTAAAACTTGTTTTAAAACCTAATAGTCAAAACAAAATAAAATGTATCATTTAATAATCTCTGTAGTACTGACTGTACTTGCACAATCACTGTCTGCTCAAAATCATCTTGCTGTGATTCTCACACAAGAAACCATTGAACATTTTCAACTCGTCATCTGTTACCAGTGTTGCCAACTTGTCAGTAGGGAACTATGACTTACCAAGTGTTGAAAATTATGTTATTTTGGTGGATTAGAGAAAGGCTCTGACAGGGAAGGAATAAATGAAAACTTGATTTTTAATCTTTATATTATTTTTCAATTTCTTATATATTCTCCGCCCCCCCAAAACTTGCCACCCCGTGCAAATTCACGTCTTGCATCGTCGGTATCTTGGATATTTATACACAAAGATAATACACGAAAAAATAATACTTTAAAAGTTAAATCCAAGCAATTATTCCCATCTATAACAGATTTTTTTTACATTAGAAATATTGATGTCTATATATTTTTTTTAATCTTGTAATTTTTAAACATTATTTTGAGTAAACAATTTTTGTTAGTGTTAGATGCAATAGCTGTTTAACTGTAGACTTCTTAAAAATAAATAAGCTGTAGGCCAGCCTTTATAAAGATCTACATGCATTTACTAATTTTAAAAGTTATTTTTCGTTAGGGGGTCCAATCAATAAATTTATATATGTATGTGTATTTAGTTAAGTTAATATGCATGTTCAATAAACAAATAGGCTAAACCAATTTTAATTATATATAAAAAATGTTTATATTATACATATATATATGAAATAGTGATTTTTTTAAATAGCCTATTTTAGACAAAAAAGATCATGAAACAAATACAAATTTTTCTTTAAAATCTATAACTTAAAATACCTTATTAATCTAGGAAATAACGTAGAATATAATAATAGATTAAAATCGTGGGCCACCTACAATGCTAACACGAGCCACAGTTTGGAAAACACTCTACATTGATTCGTTAGCAAACAAATAAAACGGAATTCAAATAAACCAATCTCGTAAGGTTCCAATTTTAAAATTTCCGTCTGTTTCCTCAGAACCGCCGCTCTACCTTCAACCTCCCCCCCCCCCCCTTACACCCCACACCCCTTCCACCTAACACGTGCAGAAGGAGAAAGACTGCGACAGTCACGTTGACAAACATTCACCCGAGATCGACATCAAAAACTATTTACTAGATGAATGGAAGTTGATTTAATTCTGTCTCGGGAAATGCCCCATTTGACAAGGGTCAGGTGCCAGGATAGGGCGTTCACCTTGAGATTGATCTTGGGGAGAGGATCATTAGTTTGGTTTTCTGCCCCCTTTAGATGTCTGCCTCATTAGTCCGCTGGCGGTTAAATTGTCTGAGGAGAAGAGAGACTTGATTTATATCGTTTAAAATTGTCAAAGATATGACACGTTTTACAGCTGAACAAATAATGTATGACGTCACCAACTTCTGTGGTAATGATTGACGTCACCAATTTCACGAGAAGATCAGAAATAACGTGATTCAAACTGTGATATAAATTAGTAACCAATGCTTGTATTTACAAACCAGTGTCATGAGAACTTAACCAAAGATTTAGCTAGGGTAGTGCTTTTAGAATCAAATAAGGCTCTTGCTGTGGGATGCGTCAGTACTGGAAATAAGGGGCAAGGCACAGGGTGAGGAGGGTGAATGAAGACACTAATGACTATCAGTAACTTTAACTGTGATTGTTGTCAGTACTGGATTTAAACGACTTTCTGTGGATTCACACGTTCACCAACAAACAAGAGCTGAACTGAAATTAAGTGATCACGTGTCAAGCTTTGAAACACAAGAAATCATCGCGAATTGCGTTGTTCATCCTGTACCAGTAGAAACATTCTCAATTTTGGTCACGCTGCTCCATAAAATCTCCTTGGGGGGGGAAACAATCACATTTAAAATTCAACCGATTCATTCAGTGCGCATGCGCCTACAATTCGATACACAAGCAGACAGCTGCGTCTATCTTGTGAGAAGTTTTGAAATAACTCGTTAAATGGCAAGCGGGTGTGCCCTTCTGGCTCTCTAGATTTGTTTAACGGCCCAACACAATTACATGGAACAACACCTCGTGGTTGTAATCTTAAAAAAGGTGTTTATTAACTTTTAATGATAACCAACTGTTTCTAGTTTGTGTTGCAAAGCATCATGGGTACATCTCTGCGTCACGCATTCTCTGTTTTCGACGAATGTATGAATCAAACTTTACACCGACTTACCTCTGAAAACAATACAAAGGGGGAGAAGGTGATTAAAAACCCACCCCTAAGGAGCTAGTAGAGATCGAATCAGGAGTGCGCTAACCTCTCCCTTAAACGTGACTGTGTTTTGTTCTCAGAGGCGTGGACACAGGTGTTCTGAACGACAAGAAGCAGGCCCCCATCCACCTGGCCACTGAGCTCAATAAGGTGTCCGTCCTGGAGGTGATGGCCAAACACAAGAGCAAGATCGACATCCAGCAAGGAGGGGAGCACGGAAGAACATCCCTCCACCTGGCAGCCATCACGGACCACGAGGAGTGCGCGCGCATCCTGGTGAGTTCACTTCTTGTCTCTTGTATAGGACATCCCTCCACATGGCACGAACACACACACACACAGGCCTATATATACCACACGAACAAACAATGCGATGTGTCTTTAATTCCAATGGACTTCGTGAGTTACTGTAGTCTGTATTAACACAGTACTGTAGTAATTACCTCGACCACTGTTGCATTAACTGAACACGGGCTTTTGCCATATCCATGATTTATTATAACTTTTTAAATTGCACTAAAGTAGATTATACAGGCAAACTCTGTTATAACATTAAAACATCTTACAACGTAATCAAACTGAGAAATTATAAGCAAGTAAAGTAGTAACTGTAAAGGGATTAAATCAGGTTTAAAGAAATAGTTCATCGGATTATTTTAGATGGTACAAACATTTACTTTTAATGCAAACTAGATCTTATTCCTAATTATAACTTAAAAGATATTTATGAAAACTTAAGATTTATTAAATAGCCTATGCTGAAATGGTTATTTTAAAAATATAATCTTACAGTAATTTTTTTTATTTCTTAAGTCAATTACTTTTTATTTAAAGCGTCATAATATATTTTCTGAAGTTATTGAGAAATTAAAATACTCAAGTTCACTTTGTATCGATTACAAAGGGTCGTGACATTCAGGCTTCCCTTCTGAACCTTCCCGGGCTGCAACAACCTACATCATGGAGCTCAAACATTCCTTGCTATACCTCGGTTTTGTTGCATCAAGACTTCATGGGAAAGTATTGTTCTAAGAGAAGACAAGCTAGAGCAATAAACACACCCACCAGAAACCCTCGTGGAGCTTCACACCTATCCTTTTCCTCTGCGTCTCTAATTGTTCGCTGTCCATGCGAAGAAGTGTGGCGAGAACGTGGTGTCAGATGTCTTTAGAACCACTCAATATCAGACGTTATAGCCAAGGTTTCTTTATAGCAGTCAGCGCTATTACTAAGTTCGGCATTATATGCAAATACAGTGGATTCTGGTTAATTGGGGCACCGGTTAATAGGGGCAGCCATTTATTTGGGACAAAACTCTAATAACAGAAACAAAACAAGTATTTACCTTGAATTTATTCCGCTTATTTGGGCCAACTCTCCGCTTAATTGGGGCAGTGAAGGTAATGTAGCCTCATAGGCTCGTAGCATATATATTCTGTGGGCTGCAGTTGAGTTTGTTATTGTAAAGTCATGCTGTGTATTGTGTTTGTTCTGTGGGGTGGCAGTGAAGGTCATGTTGATAGCGCGCTGGTAACATGGAAATTTTGCAAGCAGCAGCTGATTCAGTAGAGTTGAAATAGTGCTGTAGAGTAGCTGTGTTGTTTGTTCTGTGTCGTGGTAGTCATATTCTGTTTGACATTATGATTGAGGTATACAATTGTTTACGAGAACACTAAGTTATGCCTCGTGTATAGTTGTTCATTGTGTGGATTAACATAAATTAAAAACTGTAACAAACAGTGCACTGAGCTAGTTTTCTTTAAGTACCTTTAAAGATTCTGTCAAGATGCCACGTAAAGATGTGACACTCTCCGAAAAAAAAAATGATAGTCTTGACAAGATAAAAAGTCAACCTCCTAACATCAGTCATCGTCAGCTAGCGGAAATAATTAGGGTGCCGAAATTTACAATTTCACGACTGTTACAGCAACAAGAAAAACTTAGAGAGGAGTGCACATTCCACGTGGGCTTAAATAAAACATCTCATAAGCGAAAGAGGCAAGGCAAAAATCCAGACGTTGAGGATGCTTTAAATCAATGGTTTTCCATTGCAACTAAACTAGGTGTGCGTGTGAGCGGCCCTATGCTAAAAACCAAGTCAGAAGAGTTTTCCCCAAAGCTAGGTCATGTAAATCTCATAGCAATGAATGGTTGGTTGTCTCGATGGAAGTGCAGACATGACTTTATTTACAAAAAAACACACGGCGAGAAGGACAGTGCTGATGCTACGAGCGCTGACCAATGGGAATCTGAAAAATTACCAGAGTTGCTTAAAAAATTTAGTGCGGATGACATTTACAACGCCGATTAAACAGGCCTGTAGTATCGTGCTACACCGGATGGTTCCCTGAGATATAAACACATAGCACTGTCCGGTTCGAAGAAAGCAATGGATCGTGTAACTGCGCTGTGCTGCTCAAACTTGTCAGGAAGTGATAAACTCAAACTTTTGGTTATTGATAAAAGTGCTAAACCTCGTTGTTTCAAGGGGCTTACAATAGGCAGTTTACCAGTTTCATATTATGCAAATAAGAAGGCGTGGATGACCACATGTATTTTTACGCAATGGCTAATGAACTAAGACGTGGAACTGCAACGTAAGTCCTGAAAAATTCTGTTGATATTGGACAACTGGACGGCACACCCTCATGTAGATGGTTTATAAAATATTGAGCTAGAAATTCTACCCCCTAACACCACATCTCTGATAAAGCCTATGGATGCAGGAATTATAAAAAATGTGAAGACATATTATCGCGGAAAGCTGGTTAATCACATCCTTGAAGCGATTGAGGAAAATCTGCTGACACCATCTTCAAAAGCAATAGAAGTTAGTGCAAATGTTTTACTGTTAAAAGCTGTAAAATTAATCGCCGATAGCGGGTGAGGAATAAGCAGCAAAATAATTCAAAATTTTTTTGCTAAATGTGATTTCACGACTAATTGTTATTCAGATGCAGTTATATGTACAGACAATTAAATGTCTCTAGAACTGCAACATTTCCAAAATTGTGAAGATTTTTTAAGCATTGACAATAACCTTTAATGCCATGTTGAAAATGAAGAGTGTGAGGATACAATTATTGAAGAAATTGCGGCAAAACACTCAGAGACAACAAAAGAACAAGAAAATGATGACATGAAACACCAAAGCGAGTGACTAACCAGTATGCCAGGAAATATATCGCTGAATTGAGATGCTACTTCATGCAGGAAGGCAACGAAGGCAGCCCTTTATCAGCACATATACCTGAGCTGACTTTGTACAGGTTCAGTCCATAAAGAAAACACGTCAGTACACTTTATAATTTTTTTCAAAGAAAGAACTCTTAAGTAAAGTGTAACCCTTACTTGACAAATACAAGTATGTACTGTATATTCATTTTACATATGTACATTTTATTTGCTTTTTGCTTTAATTACAGTATTTTTAAATAAATGTTTGTACCATTAAAATTTCGTTTAGTTGGGGCAGCCGCTTAATTGGGCCAGAGTTACCTAGCCCTATGTGTCCCAATTAACTTGAATCCACTATTTTTTTTATCAAGTTTTCATTGGGAAAAAGTAGTTCCTACCATATAACTATTTCAATACCTAGCGATAGTAAATACAATCTTTGTTAAAGGTCAACATCGCGTACTTTACCTAACCCAACAATGTTCAAAATAAGTACAACACAAGTTAGTAAGAGTAACGAGTCCAGCAGCAATGTAATTTCCATACGAGATCATGCTCATCAGGTGTTAGTCGTACACAACTGTTTATCTGAACCAAACTTACCACGCAATCATGATTGATTAACTTGTTTGTTTCTTAACTTTTTGTTCAACATGGACATGGTTGTTTATTGTGCGGACGTCCCTCGACGAACAGCATCGGTGCAGAGAAAAACCATCATCTACTTGATTGATTCTGGCTGCCCCTGTCACGATACCACCAAATAAACACGAACTATATTACGAGGAACAGCTTATTAAGTCAATGGTATTGATACTGAAGTGACCCGACCCCATCCATTGACCTGTAGGAGGTCATTGCAGGGGTCAATGCCAACATAGAAGACACGACACTCCATTAGCTGATCATTTTCCTCCATAAAACCTGATACTCCCCTGGGAACTAAGAGTAATTGCTTTTAAAGACCTCAAGGTTTTACAGAAGTGTTTTTTTATCATCTTCATAAATGAGGTGACTCTTAGAAGATCAAAACGTCACTTCAGACAACTATTATTTGTTACTATTGAATAACATTGTATATGTGGTGTCACTTGTGTTTAGATTACATCAACTACCATGTAGTCCCAACAGGCCTTGTATCCAGTCTTGTTTGAGGAAATCTTACGCGCTCTATTTTGAGATAGCCAAGAGTGAGTTTAAAGTACGTTCCCGTTATATGCATCGATTGTCTCTTGTTTAAAATAATGTATTTATTGTTATTTTTCAGCTGTTAGCAGTGGTAGCACTGAATACTATAACACCTCACCCTTCTGGGGGTTTAGGGAAAGGGGAAGGGGGGTTAAGAAGGGCGAGAAAAAACAAGCGTACCAACTCAAGTTATATGTGATATTATAATACATGTTATTATCAGACATATACGATTTTCTTTAATTAATAATTACAAATGCTTGTGTTCATCAAGGGAATATATTTCTACGAAGGCTGACATTGTCTTAGAGTTAATGTGCTTGAGTTATGATGTCATACAAACATGTTTTAATAACACAATGTTTCCATTTGCTGGCTGTATTGTAAGAGATTTGGCCCAAGATCTGAGCATGACGTTTGGTTCTAGAGTTGTTGAAACGGACAAACTGGTTCCAGATCACAGAGTTCGGTGCCTGTCCCCGCAAGCCTTGCAACAACGGGTACTACCCGATCCACGAGGCAGCCAAGAACGCGTCTTCTCGCACCATGGAGGTGTTCCTGCAGTGGGGGGAGTCCAGGGGCTGTCCCAGGGAGGAGATGATCTCCTTCTACGACTCCGAGGGTAACGTGCCCTTGCATTCCGCCGTACACGGGGGAGACATCAAGGTAAACTCAGGCTGTTCTGTTGGTATACCTGTCTGACTTGGGGGAACTAGACCAGCGTTCAGACCTGACCACATTTTAAGTAGGTCAGTTATATTTGATGTCAAGGTTATTGTGCCCGACTCTTTTTTATACTTTAATTCTAATGAGGTTTAAACTTTGTCTTGACGTGATATGGTCGCATGCAGAGAAGATAAGTCAGAGTTAACTATAAGTTCAATCCTTATTATGAGTCATCAAGCTGCCCCCCCCCCCCCCCCCATAGGTTGCGGATCATCCAACCCCCCTTTATCCTGTAGAGCAGTAGACCAACACAACTGCCCCCCTTTGTCCGCAGGCCGTTGAGCTGTGTCTCAAGTCCGGAGCCAAGATCTCAACACAGCAGCACGATCTGTCAACGCCTGTCCACCTGGCGTGCGCCCAGGGAGCCATAGACATCGTCAAGCTCATGTTTGGTATGCAGCCCGCGGAGAAGGCTTCGTGCCTAGCGTCGTGCGACGCCCAGAGAATGACGCCTCTGCACTGCGCTGCCATGTTTGACCATCCTGAGATCGTCGAGTACCTGGTGCAAGAGGTACGGCTGGATGCTCTCCTGGACGATGACATAGTCAGAAATTGTTATGGAGACAACACTTGTATCTAGTGTATTAATTAATGATCCGTCCCCTGTGTCTCAGTACTTCTTTGGGTTGTGCCCATACAGGAATAAGGCTAATAGGATAAGATAGGGAAGGGAGGAAGTTAGTATTTAGAGATTATCCACATTTTTTGGAAGAGTGGAAAATCCTTTTAAAAAAAACACCCAGTACACGCTACTGGAATTTGAGCCATTATTTCCCTGTCATCGGCAATCCAGTCAAATACGAGAGTGACGCGCTATACCATGTGACCACCGATCCGGGTCATTATTTATTGCATTATAATGTTTCGCCAGGTATAAGTAATAACACCAGCACTGATGATAACGTGGTCTAAGGCGTCAATCTAGCGATATACTGGCTTTTTGGTGACAGAGAGGTCAGTGGATTAACATCTGTTGAGTCAATTTCCACCAACTATCTGCATCATCACCACCTCTTAGATTATTCCGATAAATAGCCCTTTTATTTGAAACTGAGAGCTAGAAAATAATTGTTTACAGTCATATTTGGCCATGATAGTAAAACTAGTCCAGTTCAGTAGTTTGTGATTGTGACCTCAGGGGGCGGATATCAACCTCCTGGACAAAGAGAAGAGACCTCCTCTCCTCCTGGCAGCCTCCAGGGCTGGTTGGAGGACGGTCCACACCCTGATCAGACTAGGAGCCAACATCCAGCTCAAGGACATCAACCAAAGGAACGTCCTGCACCTCATCATCATGAACGGCGGGAGACTCGAGGAGTTTGCTGATGGTGTCGTCAAGGTGAAAGCATTTTTGGCAAGTTTAGTTTCCACGTTGGACACATCTTAAATTGGTTGCCCCCCTTTTCCAAAACATAACACGGGGCTTTATCAGGGGGTGCTGGCACCAGTATTTTTAAATGTGGGATGCCTCCACTATTTGGTGGTTTTTTATTTATGGTTGTTTGAAGGAGCTTGTAAAAAAATGTAATTGCTATAAGAACATTAATTCATGGACTAGGCCTAAATAAAAGTAATTTTAATTTTTCCGAGCAGTAAAAATATTTTCTTATTTTATTTTAAAGTCTCATAAAACTCCAACATGCTCATCCCACAACACTTACCGGTGTCACCGAATTCCAACTAATGCTCAAAATAAATTACAGGTAATATGTGTCAAATCTTAAAACGGAAGAATAAATATAAATAGTCAATTAGTTTTGATGGGAAAATGCACAGATATATGTGTCCACAGTCTCTATGTTTAGATACAAGGGACAACAACTTAAAATGCAATCCCTCAAAATAGGGGAAAAGGGACGGGGAGGGGGGAATGGGGGCGGGGATCCTACATATTAACTGTGAATCCCATTTCAGTTCCTGCCCTTGATAAAACTCATGCAAGACAAGCTTCTACATTATATGGTGCTGTTTTATTTACTAACAGAGATAGTTCCACTGCTTCATTCATAAAAAAAAATTGCAATAGCTCTAAAGAAATTATTAATCCGCACTGATGATTATGAGGTCTGATGTGCCAAATTTGCAATAGATTGGGTTGCCAAGAAAGGGTATATTCTGACCAGACGTGCGCTCTGACTGGCAGCCCACATGTGATGTATTACCCTGGTTTTTTCATTCCTCGCGCCACACAAATGCGGGTATACTTCCTCTAAATTCTACTTTCCTCATCCCTACACCCCTCATTGTAAAAATGCTGATATTCCTGACGGGTAGTAAGATGAGGATATTGAACTGACATATTGTGAGACATTCGTAGAAGGCCATCTCTGACCTTGAAACTGTGGTAGACGCAGTCCAAGATGAGTCTCCTGCAACTGCTGAACGAGAAGGATAACATGGGGTGTTCTCCCCTGCATTACGCCAGTAGAGAGGGACACATCAGGAGTCTGGAGAACCTCATCAGACTGGGAGCCTGCATCAATCTCAAGAATAACAACAACGAGAGTCCGCTTCATTTCGCTGCCAGGTACATAACTCGGGGGAGCAACTGTACGTTCCATTGTAAATCAATAAACGGTCAAGGATTTACTCAAAACTAAAACATAATAAAGAATGGTAACTACTTGTAAATAAAGGAATTTAAAAATACAGATAAATTAAAATTAAATTTAATAGTAATTAATAGCTATTGTGAGTGAGATGCACTTGTATTATGACTGAATTCAGCAGTGGAGGAAACGGCTTTATTGCACTAGGTGGCCCAATCACACCTGTATAGGTTTAATATAACCAAACTCCAGATCAATGACAGACTTTATTTTATTTTATCATGCATATCATTTGATCCCTACAAAATGTTACGCGCATGCAGCCCAGAGCTACCAACAGGTTTTGTATCCAACCTCGTTATATTATGTTCCATTTTGAGATTGACAAGAACGACAGCAGAGTACAATCTCATGATATGACCATCTCGTGTTTAAAATAAATATTTTATCTCATATTCAACAATAGTGGTAGCACTGTATGAAAGCACACCTCACCGCTGCTAAAATTGACATTAAACAAGAGTGCCAACGACAAATGCGATCTATTTTAATCTTGGTTTTCAATGACCAACCAAAATTAACATCGAGAAACACCTTCCCACTGATCTTACAGTAGCCCCATGGCTTCTTTGGTGCTGACTGACAGTTCACAGCTGACTTCTGACAGTCAACATTTAGGTATATACCTAAATTTTGACTGTCAGAAGTGACAGCTGCTAAACACATGTTTTTTGCAGATCATATGGTTCGGCATAGGAATACATAATTTGGTCTGGTAGCTTTTCAAAGCCGTCAGCTGTCAGCTGTGAGCTGTCAGTCAGCACCGAAGAAGCCATGGGGCTACTGTAAATATATTCAGGCATGCACTGAGATCGAACCATTGGTCTCTGATTGAGATATTTTAATATCCTCGGCCAAGCTTGGGAGTATTGAAACATTTAGCTTCCAACTGTGATCTACCAAACATAAAGGACTTGGCTTCAAACCACGATGGTGTAAAAATATAGTATTGTGGGTGTTGCTAAGTGCACAGGATGTAGACACGTTCTCGGACACATCCCAGCCGAGGATGTCCAGTGATAGGGGCTCACTGTCAGTTGTTGTTCTCCAGATATGGTCGCTACAACACGGTTCGTCAGCTCTTGGACTCGGAGAAGGGAACTTTCATCATCAACGAGAGTGATGGAGAAGGTCTGACGCCGTTACACATCTCTTCTCAGCAAGGTACTGACTCTTGGGAAACACACTAAGTAACACTACGGTACAATTTTCACACAAAGGGTAATAAACATGATAACATTTTACTGTGTTGTTATTGTATTATATTTGGAATAAGGTACTATTTTGTTATTGTTTTTTATAGGTATTAATAATATGTATATAAAAAGCAATGGTGTAAAGTGTGGAGGGGTCAAGGATATGAACTTTCCCTAAGGTGGTAAAAAATAGGACCTCTTGTGTTAGAGAGCCTTCTATGTCAATGAAATATTTGAAATGTTAACAAAATTAACATGTTCCATTTAGCTGACTCTATTGTCAGCTCTATCAGGGTCATACGCAGCATTTTTGTAAAGAGGGGTTTTTTATTTTATTTTATTTTATTTAGCACCGCGTCTTACTACCCGTTCGGGTTATACGCTTAAGTACTAATTACACTAATTGATTAGGATTGGGAAGGTTGAATTTAGAGGAAGTGACCCCGCATTTGCGTGGAGGAGAGTGGAAAACCATTTAGGAAAAACCACCCCCAGTTCACCCGACCGAGATTCGAACCTCGATCTCCCCGTCCTCGGTGGTCTGGCTCAACACGACTGGCGCGTTAACCAACTACGCCACCGAGGCGGGTGTAAAGAGGGGTTAGTAATCAATTTTGGGTATAATTAGTTGGTTAACAATACAATAACCTTATATGTGATATAGTTATGGTGACACATTAAATATCATTGAAGTGTTTCTTTAAGTAATAAAATATCAATTAAATATTTGTATTTTATTGGCACGATAAAAAAATGTAAGCATAAAAATAAATCACATAGTCAAATATTTAAAGTAGATCAGAAATTTTCTGACAATTTAAACTCAAGAGTTTCAGGAAAATAGTGGTTTCAAATTTTATTTTAGTTTTACAATTGCAAACTTTGATTACATTTCACAAAATAAACTACAATTTTATTTGTACTAATATGCTGAGGTCCCAATGAATGTTAAGAGCTGCGAGGCCATTCATCGATTTTCAAACATGCTATTCAGAAGGTTAAGTTTTTTTCCCTCTCATTGTTGAAAATGAACATTTTTCACCAGCGATCATCACTGGAAGCAGATCTAACACTCGCAAAATTTGAATGTACACCTGAGAATATATCAGCATTATATGCTTGAAGTGCTTGCAACACATCATACATCTCTTCCTCCATGTTGTGACAATTTTCCTCATCCAATGACGTAGAAGTATTTGTATCCGCCAGTCTATTTCTCCTCCACATCAATACTTGTCCCTCCCACTCCTCTTTACTGCTTTGTAAAATGCGCTCATATGCTTACCTGAGACACAAGCTTTATCACCCACCTTTCCAGATTTTTTTGGGAGAAGAATGCTAAAAGTTGACAGAATTGATTCATGTTTAGTGAAGCAATCCTCAGCGTGTGTGGTGAATAATTCAATGAATGGAATGAATATTGAAATCTTATAATAGTCAATGGCTGAGTCACATGGTACATTTGTCTCATTATGTTGGTATTGTTTTATCTAGTATAAATTTACTTCTCAATGGAAGGGGTTTGAACCCCATTATTGCCCCATGTGGGGCTCTCAGCTCTATTAATACTTAATACTGACCAACTCGCTGTCTTAGTCTGGAATCCTAGTATATTTGTCCTGGTGACTGAGTAGGTAAGATATATGTAATGTTTGTGTTGAACCAGGTCACACCAGAGTGGTGCAGCTACTGTTGAACAGGGGGGCACTCCTCCACAGAGACCACAACGGTCGCAACCCTCTTCACCTGGCTGCCATGAGTGGTTACACTCAGACCATGGAGTTATTACATAGCGTGCACTCGCACCTACTGGACCAGGTGGACAAGGATGGGGTGAGTGATACCTTGTGACGTATCTTGACACGTTGTAGCTCCTTGTAGCTCCTTGTAGTCCCTCACATCCACATTGTGCACGATGTGACTCACTGCTCCTTGTTCTAGAACACTGGCCTGCACCTTGCCACCATGGAGAACAAGCCCAATGCTATCGACCTGTTGCTATCCATGGACTGTAAGCTGTTGTACAACTATCTAGACATGAGCGCTATAGACTACGCCATCTACTACAAGTTCCCAGAGGCTGCACTCGCCATGGTCACTCATGAGGAGAGGTAACGAGTTACGCTCTCATAACACTGGTCAGAGGTACTGAGCTACACGAACATAACATTGGTCAGAGGTACTGAACTACAAGATCATAGCACTAGTAAGAGGTACTGAGCTATACGAACATAACACTGGTCAGAGGTACTGAACTAGACGATCATAACACTGGTCAGAGGTACTGAGCTACACGATCATAGCACTAGTCAGAGGTACTGAAGTACACGATCATAACACTGGTCAGAGGTACTGAGCTACACGATCATAACACTAGTCAGAGGTACTGAACTACACGATCATAACACTAGTCAGAGGTACCGAGCTACACGATCATAACACTGGTCAGAGGTACTAAGCTATACGATCATAACACTGGTCAGAGGTACCAAGCTACATGATCATAGCAATAGTCAGAGGTACTGAACTACACGATCATAACATTAGTCAGAGGTACTGAACCACACGATCATAACAATAGTCAGAGGTACCAAGCTTCATGATCATAACACTAGTCAGAGGTACTGAACTACATGATCATAACACTGGTCAGAGGTACTGAACTACACGATCATAACACTAGTAAGAGGTACTGAACTACACGATCATAACACTAGTCAGAGGTACCGAGCTACACAATCATAACACTAGTCAGAGGTACTGAATTACACGATCATAACAATAGTCAGAGGTACCAAGCTTCATGATCATACACTGGTCAGAGGTACTGAACTACACGATCATAATACTCGTCAGAGGTACTGAGCTACACGATCATAACACTAGTCATAGGTACTGAACTACACAATCATAGCACTAGTCAAAGGTACCAAGCTACACGATCATAACACTAGTCAGAGGTACTGAATTACACGATCATAACAATAGTTAGAGGTACTGAACTACACGATCATAACAATAGTCAGAGGTACTGAGCTACACGATCATAACACTAGTCAGAGGTACCGAGCTACACGATCATAACACTGGTCAGAGGTACTAAGCTATACGATCATAACACTGGTCAGAGGTACTAAGCTATACGATCATAACATGGTCAGAGGTACCAAGCTACATGATCATAGCAATAGTCAGAGGTACTGAACTACATGTTCATAACATTGGTCAGAGGTAATGAACTACACGATCATAACACTGGTCAGAGGTACTGAACTACACGATCATAACAATAGTCAAAGGTACCAAGCTACACGATCATAACACTAGTCAGAGGTACTGAATTACACGATCATAACAATAGTCAGAGGTACCAAGCTACATGATCATAACACTGGTCAGAGGTACTGAACTACACGATCATAACACTAGTCAAGAGGTACTGAACTACACGATCATAACACTGGTCAGAGGTACTGAGCTATACGATCATAACACTAGTCAGAGGTACTGAACTACAAGATCATAACACTAGTCAGAGGTACCGAGCTACACGAGCATAACACTGGTCAGAGGTACTGAGCTACACGATCATAACACTAGTCAGAGGTACTGAACTACATGATCATAACACTAGTCAGAGGTACTGAACTACACGATCATAACACTGGTCAGAGGAACTGAACTACACGATCATAACAATAGTCAAAGGTACCAAGCTACATGATCATAACACTGGTCAGAGGTACTGAACTACACGATCATAACACTGGTCAGAGGTACTGAACTACACGATCATAACACTAGTTAGAGGTACTGAACTACACGATCATAACACTGGTCAGAGGTACTGAGCTATACGATCATAACACTAGTCAGAGGTACTGAACTACACGATCATAACACTAGTCAGAGGTACCGAGCTACACGATCATAACGCTGGTCAGAGGTACTGAGCTATACGTTCTTAACACTAGTCAGAGGTACTGAGCTACACGATCATACCAATAGTCAGAGGTACTGAGCTACACGATCATAACACTAGTCAGAGGTACGAGCTACACGATCATAACACTGGTCAGAGGTACTTAGCTATACGATCATAACACTGGTCAGAGGTACTGAGCTATACGATCATAACACTAGTCAGAGGTACTGAGCTACACGATCATAACACTGGTCAGAGGTACTGAGCTATACGATCATAACACTAGTCAGAGGTACTGAGCCACACGATCATAACACTGGTCAGAGGTACTGAACTATACGATCATAACACTGGTCAGAGGTACTGAGCTATACGATCATAACACTGGTCAGAGGTACTGAGCTATACGATCATAACACTAGTCATAGGTACTGAACTACACGATCATAACACTGGTCAGAGGTACCAAGCTACATGATCATAGCAATAGTCAGAGGTACTGAACTACACGATCATAACACTAGTCAAAGGTACTGAACTACACGATCATAACACTGGTTAGAGGTACTGAGCTATACGATCATAACACTAGTCAGAGGTACTGAACTACACGATCATAACACTGGTCAGAGGTACTGAGCTATACGATCATAACACTAGTCAGAGGTACTGAACTACACGATCATAACACTAGTCAGAGGTACTGAGCTACACGATCATAGCACTGGTCAGAGGTACTGAGCTATACGATCATAACACTGGTCAGAGGTACTGAACTACACGATCATAACAATAGTCAGAGGTACTACTACACAATCATAACACTAGTAAGAGGTACTGAGCTACACGATCATAGCACTGGTCAGAGGTACTGAGCTACATGATCATAACACTAGTAAGAGGTACTGAACTACACGATCATAACAATAGTCAGAGGTACCAAGCTACATGATCATAGCACAAGTCAGAGGTACTGAGCTACATGATCATAACACAAGTCACACATGTTGAAACCTCAGATTTCTCAAATTGGTTTTGGTCTAAGGGCTACTTACATGACAAATTTCAAGTATCTGCAGCTATCACAAAGGTTTGATACCCGAGTAGTTTTAATTCCTTGTAATTGTGTTTCTTGTATATTTCAATTACATCTTGTTAGAATATACAGGAATGAACAGTAAATATTTATGTATTAATAACAATCCAGATATATCGTTGACCCCAGTTTGTTCCTTGTCCTCAGAGGTAAAGAAGTGATGGCGCTCAAATCCAATAAACATCCTTGTGTCACTCTTGCGCTGATAGCTTCCATGCCTAAGGTGTTTGAGGCCGTGCAGGACAAGTGCATTACCAAGGCCAACTGCAAGAAGGACTCAAAATCATTTTATGTGAGTATTCTTGTGACATGAGGCTACACATAATATACCACACTCAATTTTGATGTTTAAATTGAGAACTATGATTTAACATTTCATCAATTAAAGTGAGATCTATTTTTTCAAGCCCACCTCTGTGGTCTAGTGGTCAGAGCTCCTGGCTACAGATCTAGAGGCCCCGGGTTAGATCCCCGGTGCCTCCAAAATTTATCTGTGGATCAGGGTCAAGCTTAGCCTTGTGAGGTCAAATGAGGAGCTAATTGAATAAAGAAGTAGCAGCTCAAGTTTATAAAACTGAGATTAACGCCTGAGGGTTCATTGTGCTGACCACATGACACCCTCTATCCGCAAATGTTGGCACTATTAACGCTGACGGCGATGATCACTCATTTGTTATATTTTGCTTGCAAGCTCACACCCTGGAGAGAGATCTATATATATATTGATGTCTTAATAGCATATAATTTACATAAATTAAAATAACAAATATTGAGTTTTTTATTTATTTGTTAATAGTTTAGCTATACCAAATTACAGGATATTAACTAAAAGAGTTAAGCTCGGGTGGAGGGAAGTTCGAGATAAGGTCAGTATATTTGTAGTTCTTATAACGAAAATATTCTTTTGCCCAAAATTAAATAAAATATCACTTCATTAGACACAATTTAAAAAAAATTTGACACATTATTTTCTTGATTGTTCTTGAATATTTGTCATGAGCATAGTGGTATTTTAATAAAAACTTTTAGCATGAAGATAAAAAGTCCTGTTAAAATCCCACCATGCCCATGACAGATATTTAAGAACTGTCGAGAAAATAATGTGTCAAAAATTAAACTAAACATATCTTCTGAAGATTTATTTTATTTATTTGGTCCCTTAAAAAAACGTGAAAATACTGGCCTAATCTCGCCTTCCCTTCCATTCATTGTAATAGTGGTTTCCCTACTAGTAAAATAATTCAGACGCCAACTAAAAATATATTTATGGATTGTTCTTGAAAAAGTAATTCACCTGAATACACAATAAAATACTAAAAACTGTTATATGCTTATGTTATTATTTCTTGAAGAAAAGTATTTTTAAAACTGGTATTTTATATATATTTGTGTCCCTTACACAACCAGCCAACCACTAACATATTTATAGCTTCTTGTGTAAATAAATGCTGATCAATGTGTTGCCGCTGATGCAGTGTAAATATTTCCCTCTCTCCAAGAACACTTTGACTCAGTCATCTTACTACAGAAATAAACTACCGTTCATGATTCAATAAAATACATTAAATTCAATAAATAGATTCAAACCGGCACGCTAGTTAGAGCCATTCCACACCTGGCCTTTTGGATTTATACTCTGATCAACATAGAAAAAAATCAACCTCGTTCAACACTAAAGTAAGGCTACTAGATCTAATTTAATGTGTTCATACGCCAGCTCATATGTTATTGTAGGTGCTGCTTTCAAGAGATGGTTTCAATTTTGTTAAAAAGTTTAGTGACACTTTGTCATTACTGACTACTTGTTGTTTAGTGCAAATGAGATCTTATATCAAGGAACATTGTTTTAATCATCTTGGTCATATATTGGATACTGATAAGAGCTTAAATGATGTAATGGTAAAAATATGCACTGGATAGTGTTTAGATATGTTTCATAATCGACGCTGGTCACATGGGTAGTGTGTTTGACTGTTTACCATGAAGTAAGGGTTACATTGGGTTTTCCATCTTTTACCTATCAAATTTGGTTATGTGTTGCGTCCAAAACATATAAATAAAAAGAGTGAATCATTATACCTTCTCCTTTATTAATGGTAAAAATAAAGATTGTTTTTTTTTACCAATCACTGCTTCGTATGGTGAATGTGGCTCAGTCGCTTGGGGTGAGCATATCATAACGGTACCCACCTACAACCGGAATGACAGTGGCTATTGAACCCACGCCATTGAACAATAGCAATTACATCTCCTTCTTGTCCTTATTTACAAGAACTTGTCATGAAATATATTTATTTCTGTTAAATGGCTCTCACCCCTTCCTAGGATCAACAACCCTTATAACCTTATATTATCTTAATGGTAAAATATACATTTAATATTAATGATTATTCAGGTTTTTATATAATTTAAATCAAGGCCGTAGTCAGGGGGGAGGGTTCGGGTTCGGGGTTCAACCCCCACTCCCCATCCCCGAAATTTTATGAACCATATGTATATGGCTTTATTTATGGTTCAAACAATATTAAAATTAAGGTACAAGTACAAATTGGGGGCTGTGTTACCATAAAAAAAAGCACTTCAAAGAGCTTTCAGAGGTGTTAATTATTTATAATTTTTCCTAGCCTTCGGCAGTTATGATATTATGTTGTCATAAAAAACATTTCAGATAGCTTCTAGAGGTGTTTAATATTTAGAATTGTTCCTATTTTTCGGTGGTTAGGGGGTTATGTTACCATAAAAAACACTTTAGAGGGCTTCTAGAGCCGTTTAATAATTAGAATTTGTCCTAGCCACCAATAGTTATGGGGTAGTGTTGCCATAAAAGCACTTCAGATAGCTTCTAGAACAATTTTTTATTTAGAATTTTTTCTAGCCTCCATCAATTGGGGAAGGGCCCATCAAACCCCCCCTGAAATTATTGGCTGGCTACGGCCTTGATTTAAATTAACCTATCAACAGTTTTCTATGATTACTCTCACATCCTTTACTCTTACATTAAATCTTTACTTGTGCTAGACTGTATCCCCACATACTATATAAAGGTCATCACACAGAGCTGATGAAATAAAGTCTCAGGTTTGTAGGTCAACTATACTCTGCTCATCTCTTCATGGCCCTCTCTAACCTGATGTGAGGCTGGTCGAATACACATATCCAGAATTATATCTGACATTACCTAGCGTATGGAATACATTAAACTAGATGTTGTTAGCTCTCTATCCACGAAGGTGCAATGTAACCAGCCGATACTCTAGCTGTTAGGGAAGTGTTGTACAGTGATTGTTCTCTTCTTCTCTCTACCTGTCTGTCTATCTGTCTGTCTGTGGTGTCACGTGACTCGCGATCCAGATCAAGTACAGCTTCACGTGTCTACAGTCGCCCTCCATGTACGCTCAGATGGACGAGAAGACGGGGGAGGCCATCGTCATCTCCAAACCCATCCCTCTCCCAGCGCTTAACGTAAGTCTCTAACACTGAGTGCCCAAGATGTCGCAAGTGCACCGGTAAATCACAAGTAAGTGTCTCGGCGGGCTACTATTGGCAATGTTTGAAAGGAAGTAATAATTTATTTTTCAGCTTATTCAAAGATTTTCTGATAAGCTGAAATGACATAGTTTCTTAAATAAGCCCTGACAGGGATTCAAACACCAAACCTTTGGAAACATTAAAAAAAATGTATATTCCTTTGAAGTGTATCCTAATTTATCATTATTCACACTATTATATCTTGGAGAATACATTAGTGGGCTCTAAAGGTTGTGGCTGTGGCATCTTGAAGGTTAGTAAACACAAAACACTCTCTTGTGTGCATTGTGATTGGTTGGAGAATGGTAAATATCACCATATAATGCCCCAGATGTAACAAAGACCATCTTTCTGCAGTATATGAAGGTAGGTACCAATACCTCTAGCTCATTCCTAGGTATGTGTCATGCATGGCTCCTAGCTTCATTATTCTGTTTTCCTTTCTTCCATAACCCGATTAAGAGCCATTCAACACTTGTCCTCCTTTGTTAAAAAAAAAAAAAAAAAAAAACAAGAGACCGGAGGCCCCTGCTCTATAGGACTTTGCTTAGCTATGCCAACACCTTCCTTCCCTGACATCCTGATACTCTCGGTGGATCGAGTGCTGGTTCAACACTTATTACCAGTGCTCTGCTACCATTTTTACAAGAACTAGGACCATCTTGAACTACACCACCTCCTTCCCTCCATGATCTCCTTATACTCTGTGTATACCAAGTGCTCATTCGACACGCTTATCACAAGTACTCTGCTACCATTCTGACAAGGACGAGGACTGCCTTGAACTATGCCACCTCCTTCCTTCGCTGATATCCTGATACGTGATCTGACCTGGCCAGTGTAACTCTGTGTAGGTCAAGTACTCATTTCACGCTTATCACCAGTACTCTGCCACCACTCTGACGAGGCTAAGGACTTTGATGGATGATCCTACCTGGTTCCGCAGCCTCTCTCCGTTGCCAATGTAAGTACCAGCTACTCTTGTCCCACAACTCCACTTGCTTTAATTCTAGCAGTTGTCTCCTTCAGTGTCTCATGTGAGCCATTAATTTAACTAAAGTTAGAACAAACAACCTTGCAAGTAGTGGTGAATAATGGATTGTTAACAGGGTAGAGATAGCTTGTCCCTACTTTATTATACAAACCGTACACCTCATTCTACACGATATAATGGCTACAACTCATGAGTAAGGATTATATCTTTCGGGAGCAGTTTTAACAAGGTTTGTATACTTTGACAGAGCTACTGTCTCCAAAACCAATATGTCAATATAACAATGTCACGAGTAATACTATTGAAAACATGTGGATCTGACAAGTCTTATTTAGTGGCTAGAGGGGTGAGGGGTGAATTTTTATTCCAAGTCTTGACTAATGTCCAGTACACACAGCCGATGTTTTCAAGTCATCTACTATCATGTGAATGACCAACTATCATGGTAACGATAGGCAAAGCAGGTAGCTATTATGGAAACATGGCATAATTTGGTACAAGTTCTAGTTCTCAGTGATGTAAGTAGAGATGTATGCAAAGAAGAGATACAAGTTGTCTTACATTAGAAGATTGAACAGGTCATTTCTCGTGAATGTAAAGACAGTGCAAATAAATACAAGTTTCTTACTTAGAAATTGAACACATTCCTAACTATAAAAACAAAAATAGATAAAATATTTTCCATTGAAAAAATAATAAAATAAAATAATATAAAAAAGTTTGATAAAAGTAGTTTTAACTCTGAATATATTTATATTTAAAACAATACTGATTTGTTTCAAAATATACATTAAACTTATTTAGATACATACAAAGCATTTTCTGAAATGAATTTAATTTTTGTTGGTGGTAGCCTTAGCAATTCTCAAAACAAGGATGAAAACTATGGCCTAATATACATAATCTGTTTTGAATTAAGTAATACAAAACATCAGGGTGTTTAAGATGAGTCATCATTCCGACGGGACTAGTGCGCAATCCCACCGCTAAAGTGTTTCCCGCAGGCGATGGTGGCGCACGGCCGGGTGGAACTCCTAGCTCACCCTCTCAGCCAGAAGTACCTGCAGATGAAGTGGAACTCGTACGGCAAGTACTTCCATCTCGCGAACCTGCTCCTGTACAGTGTGTTCCTAGCACTGGTCACCTACTTCTCGGCACAGCTCATGGAGATGGAGGATGTGAGGGAGATGAATGACGTCATGGTACAGGAGATGCTCAGGAGGAACCATTCCCATGTGAATAGAACTGGCACTACCAACCTACTGGGAGAGGTACACATCGTTCACCCTGACATAACAGTCTTACCTTGACATATTACACTATGGCCCCTTTTATAGGATTCTCTATAGCATAATTCATAAGGGTAAGCTTGCTACCTTTCATGGTAAACCGAGTGTACATATTAAAGTAAGAATATTATTAATTTAGACTTTGTACCGTACCTAAATCGAAAGTAAAAAATGTAATCAGGACAATACAGGACTATTAAAATAGATATAATACAATAATATAATTAAATGTACCAGCATTCACCTCAAGCTTCGTTAGGGGCATAACCTTCCTTCCCATTCCTCCAGTTCACTCGGCTGAGAAGAAACTCAGTCTCTGATATCAGAGCGAGCTGCGGTAACCATTACTCAAGCTTTAAACTGAAGTATTTGGTTAATTCTTAACTGATAATGCAAGTAATGGCTATCAGCAACTTTATCTAATACAAGGGAACAGAAGAGGTGTATTTTAAAGAACTGCACCATAATTTGCCTTAAGAGGAGGATGGGAAATTAAATTTTTGGTATCTATACTCTAGGAAACCATTCTGGTTCGAACCTTGGTGAACCTTGAGTCGGGCTTGTTTAGAAGACTCATAAGCTGCTAATTCCTTAGAGACAAGGGAACAAGGTCAGGTTATGGTAGGTGTGGACTTGAGTACTTAGGAGTCTGTTCCTCCTCAAGGTCGTTAAAGAGTAAGCTCAGCACGCCTATGATGTACATGAGTGCTGTGTTCGTGCTGACCTACATCGTGGTCAACACATTGAGGGAGGTCCTGCAGCTGTACCAACAGAAGTGGCACTACCTCCTGGACCCCACCAACCTGGTCACCTGGATCCTACACATCTGCACCATCATCATGATTGCACCTATCTTTGTTGGGAACCATGAGGAGTTGCAGCTGTCATGCGCTTCCATCACTGTCTTCCTCTCTTGGTTCAACTTGCTGCTCTACCTGCAGAGGTGAGTATTCCTCTCTTGGCTCAACTCGCTGCTCTACCTGCAGAGGTGAGTATTCCTCTTTGGTTCAACTTGCTGCTCTACCTGCAGAGGTGAGTATTCCTCTCTTGGCTCAACTCGCTGCTCTACCTGCAGAGGTGAGTATTCCTCTCTTGGTTCAACTTGCTGCTCTACATGTAGAGGTGAGTATTCCTCTCTTGGCTCAACTCGCTGCTCTACCTGCAGAGGTGAGTATTCCTCTTTTGGTTCAACTTGCTGCTCTACCTGCGGAGGTGAGTATTCCTCTCTTGGTTCAACTCGCTGCTCTACCTGCAGAGGTGAGTATTCCTCTCTTGGTTCAACTTGCTGCTCTACCTGCAGAGGTGAGTATTCCTCTCTTGGTTCAACTTGCTGCTCTACCTGCAGAGGTGAGTATTCCTCTTTGGTTCAACTTGCTGCTCTACCTGCAGAGGTAAGTATTTATATCTCGTTCAACTTGCTGCTCTACCTGCGGAGGTGAGTATTCCTCTCTTGGCTCAACTCGCTGCTCTTCCTGCAGAGGTGAGTATTCCTATGTCGGTTCAACTTGCTGCTCTACCTGCAGAGGTGAGTATTCCTCTCTTGGTTCAACTTGCTGCTCTACCTGCAGAGGTGAGTATTCCTCTCTTGGTTCAACTTGCTGCTCTACATGCAGAGGTGAGTATTCCTTTCTTGGTTCAACTTGCTGCTCTACATGCAGAGGTGAGTATTCCTCTCTTGGTTCAACTTGCTCCTCTACCTGCAGAGGTGAGTATTCCT
Organism: Timema podura; assembly: GCA_033556935.1. NCBI lineage: Eukaryota > Metazoa > Arthropoda > Insecta > Phasmatodea > Timematidae > Timema > Timema podura. The sequence goes on along the minus strand of JAVRXN010000005.1, from coordinate 47,817,698 downwards.
CTCTTGGCTCAACTTGCTGCTCTACCTGCAGAGGTGAGTATTCCTCTCTTGGCTCAACTTGCTGCTCTACCTGCAGAGGTGAGTATTCCTCTCTTGGCTTCAACTTGCTGCTCTACCTGCAGAGGTGAGTATTCCTCTCTTGGCTCAACTTGCTGCTCTACCTGCAGAGGTGAGTATTCCTCTCTTGGCTCAACTTGCTGCTCTACATGCAGAGGTGAGTATTCCTCTTTTGGTTCAACTTGCTGCTCTACCTGCAGAGGTGAGTATTCCTCTCTTGGTTCAACTTGCTCCTCTACCTGCAGAGGTGAGTATTCCTCTCTTGGCTCAACTATCTGCTCTACCTGCAGAGGACATAATTATAACCAAAACTAAGGTGTAGTGGTGGGGGACACGAAGAAAGGTGAGTGTTTTTGTGGTTTTTACAGCAAAACTTTTTTTGTCCAAAATAAATAAAATATTGCTCTAGTATAAACATAGAGTTTAATTTTCTTTACATGGTGATATCAACATTTTTGAATATCTTTCATTATGAGCATAGCGACATTAGATGATAAACTTTTTAAATAGATAGAAAAAGTTGTCATTAAATTCCAGGACACTCTTGACAGATATTCAAGAACTCGCGGCTTGGTTTGACAAGTTTCTAACTGCATAAACTATACTTTTGAGAAAAAGTTAAAAGTTTCAATTTACTATAACTCTTTTATTTATTAATATTTTTCAAAATAGTTTTTTAGGCCCTTTATAGGTCTAATGAAAGTTTTTTCTACTATTATTCTTTTAAAAATTCATTTTTATTTGCTGAATCTGAGGTAGGTGGAAATGCAGTTAGAACCTTGTAACTATGATTTTGACTCTTCGGGAACGTTACAAGGTTCAAACTGCACATACAACTCTGTCAAACTAATTTTTATAAGTAATCAAATAATTATTCTCAGTTAGAACTATGAGTTCTATTTCAATTTTACACTAATTAAGATATACATTAAAACTTAATGTAATTGTTATATTAATTTTAAAATAACATCAAAATGGTATACAATCACAGGCAAAATTTAGTTAAGCTATAATTTGAGCACTGCGGAATAGTACTCCCTGTCTTGCATATGGATGAAGGTGATGGCTGTTTTGATGGCCTTTTTTTTTTCAAATCTGAAACTTCAATATTCTTCCTTAGAACTTTTGGTTCAATGTTTAAAACATTTACAAGTCCGTTAGGCTTGCTCACAACACTCCTACTAGGAGTCTTATTAAATTTGATATTAGCAATTTTTTCATTTTCTTTTACTTCATGGCTCAGTTTTTATTTAATTTCATGATATAATTTGGTTAACTTTATCATTGCTACCTGGGAGAATGGAACAGTCGTTTTGCAGTTCCTGAGAAGTTCTTAAAATCGTCGGGTCTCATTTGTATTACTCGTTAAGGGTTGCGGCAGTTCACCTGCTTCAATATCCTTATCAGGCCCAGTGGAGAGTAGAAATCAGTGTGGTTCGTGGTTTTTTTCGATATTACTATGTGCATTATCCACCTCTTGGATACAAGAGTGCCCTGACACAGAATACTTCATAGTGACAGACGATATATTTGAACTGTTCCTCAGGAAATTTAGGATTGTGTTAGACATAATCGAATTTTCGATTTTGGGGAACACATGAGTCAGACCATGTAATTAAGTCATTATTATAATTTTCTTCAATTAATTCATCCAAAATTCTTGAAGTGCACTCGCAATATCATTCCCAGTTCGCCTGCGATCACTTCTGGCCATATTGCACAGTATTCTTTCTTAGTAACTGAATAGAATGCAGTTAAATTATATTACATATAATTTTCTTAAGCAGGAAAAGCAACTAATGTTTGCATGTGGACACAAAATTACATTTTTCAAATCAAACATTAAGACAGGAGTGTCACTTTCCTTATCTTTTTTCTTTTCTTCCCACATTGCATTCTTTAATGTTTGATGCCTATCGTATTCTCCCTTTAATTCTTCTGTTAATGTATTTGTCTTTTTTGCTACTTCATACTTTTCACAAAAATCACATATATCACTCTAGGGATATGGAAATCGAGATTAAATTCAGTGACACATATTTTATAGTAAAGAGACTATTTTACTGGGGGATTATTTTCCTCAGCACACTTCTCCTTTACAAATAATACATCTTGGAAATGCTCAAGTCTGCTGCTGATCATAACATTCCAACACCGTCTGAGCGACAGGACAATAACAGTCTTTCTTATTTAATGTAGTTCGCACGCCAAGATAGAGAGCGCTAGAAGCATAGCATACAGTTAGAACCTTGTCACTATTTTTTCGACAAATGTATTGCAGTTACAACTCTGGCAAACTGGTAGTTCTGTTATTTGTCACCAGGTAGCAACCAAAATCACTTTCCTTATAGACCTGGTAATTTAGTACACAACAGCGCTATAACATCAATTTGGCCAATTTTGTCAGTTAGATACCATGTTAAACCAAGCCCGCAAACTGTTGATATCACATGTTAAAAAATTAAACGCTAGGTTTGTGCTGAAGCAACATTTGATTTATTTCCACCAAAAAAAATTGTTTTACTATAAAAACTGCAAAAACACTAACCTTTTCTTGTGTCCCAAATATCCCCACCTTAAGGTACCCTTGGTTTTTAAGATTTTTATTTTAAACATCTGGTTTTCCATTTTGACCAGAAAGTATGAAATGTTACAAGCAATACACAAGTGTAGCATGTGTTGCCTAACCACAGGTTTGACCAAGTGGGTATCTATGTGGTGATGTTCCTCGAGATCCTCCAAACACTCATCAAGGTGCTGATTGTCTTCTCCATCCTCATCATAGCGTTTGGACTGGCCTTCTACATCCTCCTATCCAAGGTAGAGAAACTTGACACACAAGTAGCTGATAGAAAATACTTGCCTTTAGATAGGAACAGACTTTTTTTAACAATTGATAGTTAATGTTGCTAAAACACTCTTATTTATTTATTTATTTATACGTAACATTTGATCTGAAAATGTTAATAAAAATTACTGAAGTAGTTCTTATGTAGTTGTATATAAAGTGATGTGATGTGACAGTCGTAAAATTTAGTTTACTATTGTTATATATTCATACTTTGGCTCTGTAATATGCAACAGTCATAAAAGTTACTTTAATATATTCATATGTAAAGTCATGTGATCTGCAACGGCATAACTCAAAAGTACTATTTTCCAAAATAGTACAAAATTTGTAATTTATTTTTCTCACTCATTTTCTTTATATAATAAATGTTCTGATAGATGAGATGATATCCCATGTTTATGTTACAACTTACATTTCTAGTGTCACACCAAGGCTACTAGCATCTGATATTTATTTAATGAAGAACTTGCGTTTCTGACTGTATACATTCCTGGTCAGAGGACCTAGAACCTAGAAACCTCTAGATGGGATGCACTACACCCAACTCCAACATACCTCACTTCTCAACTGAGCAGTCCTTCAGGAAAGCCCCCATGTCCTTTATCGGTGTGTTCAACTTTTCTAGGGGGATCACCTGTCCTTCAGGAATGTACCCATGTCCCTGATGAGGACTTTCGCGATGATGTTGGGTGAGATCGACTTCCTGGGGACATACGTGCAGCCGTACTACGAGCCCGAAGAGAACGACAAGTCTATCCCGTTCCCAATCCCAGCCTTCTTTATACTGGGACTGTTCATGGTTCTCATGCCAATTCTGCTCATGAACCTGCTCATCGGTTTGGCTGTGGGTGATATAGAATCCGTCCGGAGGAACGCCCAACTCAAGAGACTCGCCATGCAGGTAACTGTAGGTCCCAGGTGAAGGTGACATTGTGGAGCATCTCTGTTACTGTAAGTCCCAGGTGCTGGTGATATTGTGGAGCATGTGTGTAACTGTAAGTCCAGGTGCTGGTGATATGTCTCAAGTTGTTGATTTTCCCACCAGGTTGTGCTACACACAGAGCTGGAACGGAAGCTACCCCAGTTCTTGCTGGAGAAGGTGGACAAACAGGAACTAATAGAGTACCCCAACGACACCAAGTGCAAGTTAGGTTTCTTGGATGCTGTTCTGAGGAAATGGTTTTGTAACCCCTTCACAGACGATGGTAAGTTGTACAGTACTGTTCATAATGTGTCCATCGACAGCTTATAGACACTTTGCATGAATCAGACAGTTTTGGTTCAACGTGATTTGGAAAGGGAAGAAACATGCAATCATTATAGATACTGTCAAGATATTATGTTTCATATAAATAATTAAATATATGTTTATTACAATTTAAATTATCAGTGTAATGAAGGGTGCATATAGTTTCTTCTGGGGCAAACACTTAAAATATGTGTTAGTGGCTAGACAGTGATCATACAAACAGGCTTTTTGAAGGGTTTAAAACAAGTTTGAATTTTTTTTAACATTTCACTTTTTTGTTGGGAAACCATTAATGCTGTACGCTCTTAATTAAGAAATTTTTATTCCTACATAAACATATTTGGGGACTTGGTCTAAAATTTCCATTGCTACATACATACTTTGATTTTTATTTAGGTTGTAGTTACTAAAACCTAAAAAAATAATTTAAAACTGTTTTTAAAACTATGAATACTTTAAAGTAAGCCCCAAAAAATGTTAAATGTTTGAACAAAAGTTTAATATTCCAAGAGAGAATAAATTGTTTCCCAACAATAAATTAAAATGTTGAAAATAATTCAAGACTCTCTGGTACACCATGAATTATTTTATTGGGTTTCTTCTCTCTTCCACGTCACGCTAACTCACGCAACCAGGACTGTCCACCACCATGGTACTGTACTTATGACGTCATCCATTAATCCACCAGTAAAATATGTTCGATATTAGTTTCAATGTACCTTCCACAACTTTTCATAAATGGTTGTTCAATAGGCTGGCATATACTTGTATACCAGCTTCGTTAACTTTGCATCATGTTGTCAGGCACTGCATTCAGTGAGTTATCCTCCCACTCCCTCCTCCCTATTTTTTCTTTTAATCTTTTTGCATGCAATGTTAAAATATTGGGATAGCCGCTCAAAGGATTGGGGTTCTTTCCTGGCTAGTTGTACTTTCTCAATTAAATATTTGTTACTCTATATTTATCCTCCCTTCTCCCAACCCCTATTCCCAAACAAATATGGGTTCCTTTTCTTAATACATTATTTATAACTTATTGTTGAAGTAGTTTGTGCTTAATATGATATTAAGTTTTTATAAAAGTGCATGTTAAACTACCTCTTCAAAATGAAGAACAAAATATAGTTCTGTGAAGTTATAGCATATCCATGTAGCTGAATGCATCATACACACCTTGTTCCTTGTTAGGTCACAGGAATGCATAACACATCCACCTTGTTCCTTGTTAGGTCACAGGAATGCATCACACATCCACCTTGTTCCTTGTTAGGTTGCAGGAATGTATCACACACACCATGTTACTTGTAAGGTTGAAGGAATTCATCACACACACCTTGTTCCTTTTAAGGTTGCAGGAATGTCTCACACACACCTTGTTCCATGTAAGGTTGCAGGAATGCATCACCTTGTTCCTTTTAAGGTTGCAGTAATGTATCACTCTATGTATTTTTATGTTTCTCAAATTACTTGCTGAAATTTATAGTAAAATGATTCCTGTTTTCCACTGTACACACAGTAAATTTTACACTCAAATTTATATAGTAAATTAAATTATATTAAAGTTTTAAAAATAGCAAATGAATTATATGTATTTTGGGTTCTAGAATTGCGGATATTTTTTAAAGGTTAAAATATATAATATTTAAAAAACAGATTATTGATCTCTAATAGATTAACCACTTTGTCGGTTCACTTTCTACCCCACTTCATGAAGTTGTGAAGACTTAACGAGATTGAAGTGTTCCAACTTTATGAATTCAGAAGGATTGGTGAAGTAGCTTGCACCCCTTACATTGATCTGGAAGATGAGGGTTTGATCCTGATTCGGTGCACTGGAGGTGTTTTTAAATCGATATTCTCTTTTTGGGCTAGTGATGAATAGTGATGAAACATTTATTTAAAATTCCCCCTTTTTTTATCCTGTGGCCTTAAATGAGTGTAAGTTGTTGGAAACCTGGGTGGTCAGTTAGACACATATCCCTTCATATACTTGATGGGCAGCATTGGTGGCTTGTGGGTTGTTGCCAGGGCTAGCTATGCTTGACAGGACTGTACTTGAGTTACCTGTTCTCACCCTTTTATTATTCATTTGAACAGCCACACACACTATAATGCAGGGACGGAACATTTGTGTATTTATTTCAAAGGAAAATTTGACACTAAATTGAGGTTTTGGAGGGTTGGAGGGAGGGGGAAGGGACAGTTTTCTAGTACAGTCCCTTCAAGTTTGGCTTCCCCTTGTAACAACTCATGAGCTGTAGCTGATAGCTTCTGTTTATGGCAGCTGAAACAACCGATATCCACTGTCATGTTTTGTGACGACTTTTAGACAGGATATTTCAATATGTGACTGCATACTTTGTCTAGTGTCCACCTCATCCCCCTCACCCCCTTCTCTGTTATGGTTGAAGTTAGCAAAGTGTTTTTTCAGCACGATATGCCCGACACAAGCGTTGGCCTAACACAGTGGGCCGAGCAGCACGCTACGCTAGAGTGCGGACATCGGGTAATATCATACTAACCTTGTAGACATTAATTTACCTGCTCTTGTAATACCAACCTAGTCATTAGGCTTGTTACCATACCAAACTTGTAGAAATGTCCATACCTGACTGGATCTGCTCCCCCTTGTTAGAATGTGATGTTCTGGTTAGTACACAGACTTTGTAATCATAATCGTAATTCAAAATAAACTTTGGTTTTGAGATGGTATCATCTAAATATTTTTTTTTTTTATCAATTTAGCAAGGAAATTATGGGCCATAGAAGAATTGCTTTGATGTGGGGTGGAGGGAAACTCTTGCTATAAGTCCGTATTTTTGGAGTTTTTATGACAAAGAACCTTTTTGGGACAAAATAAATATAGTATTGCTCGAGTTGATATTCTTAGTGTAATTTTCTTCATATGGTCATATCAACAGTTGTTGAATATCTGATATGAAAACTGTGAGGCATTTGTTGAATATCTGTCATGAGTATATGTGGGGCATTTGTTGAATATCTGTCATGAGTATTGTGGGACATTTGTTTAACATCTTTTAAGAGTATTGTGGGGCATTTGATGAATGTATGTCGAGAGTATCATGGGGCATTTGTTGAATATATGTTGAGAGTTTTTAGGGCATTTGTTGAATATATGTCGAGGGTATTGTGGGGCATTTGTTGAATATCTGGCACTAGTATTGTGGGGCATTTGTTGAATATCTGTCATGAGTATTGTGGGGCATTTGTTGAATATCTCTCATGAGTATTGTAGGGGATTTGTTGAATATCTCTCATGAGTATTGTGGGGCATTTGTTGAATATATGTCACGAGTATTGTTGGGCATTTATTGAATATGTCATGAGATTGGGGGACATTTGTTGAGTATCTGTAATGAATATTGTGAGGCATTTGTTGAATACCTGTCATGAGTATTGGGGGACATTTATTGAATATCTTTCATGAGTATTGTGGGGCATTTGTTGAATACCTGTTATGAGTATTGTGGGACATTTGTTTACTATCTTTTGAGAGTATTATGGGGCATTTGATGAATGAATGTCGAGAGTATTGTGGGGAATTTGTTGAATATCTGTTGCAAGTATTTTGAGGCATTTTATGAATATCTGTTGCAAGTATTTTGAGGCATTTTATGAATATCTGTTGCAAGTATTTTGAGGCATTTGATGAATATCTGTTGCAAGTATTGTGGGGCATTTGATGAATATCTGTTGCGAGTATTGTGAGGCATTTGTTGAATATTTGTCGCAAGTATTGTGGGGCATTTGTTGAATATTTGTTGCAAGTATTGTGGGGCATCTGTTTAAATATCTGTTATGAGTATAGTGGAGCAATTGATGAGAAACTTTTTAAATGAATATAAAAAGTCCTGTTCCAATCCCTTGATGCTCAAAACAAATATTCATATCTGTTGATATCACCGTGTGTAAACAATTAAACTAAATCTATTTACTTAAACAATATTAATTGATTTATTTTGGACAAAACAGTAGGGGTGTGCAAAGTCCACTTTTTAAATTTGAAGCGAACTCAAATCTAGTACATGAAATATTCTTGAAGCCAAATCAAAGTTTGAATATTTTTTGTTAGTTGGTTTATGCTTGAAAATATATTATATATTGTGATTATTTAAATTATTTTATGAACTAAAATTACTTGGAAAATGTTGTATTGCACAATTTTTTGTAATGTGTTATTTCAATCTGATAAATCAAGTTTTATCATAACATTAAATTCAATTTCTTCAGATTTTTGCATATAAATATTAATTAGTAATGTACAAAATAGCTCAGAATGACATTAATTGAATATAAATTGAGTACTTTAGCTGTCTATATTTTTATTGAGGAAGCTTCGAAGCCGGATTTTTTTAAGCGAATTCGAAATTTTTGAAGCTTCTCACACCCCAAAAACACAGGTTTTTGGTAATAAAAATTGCAAAAATAATGCCCTTAGCTTGCGTTCCTTTCCACCCTACATTAATGAATGAACAAATAATTACCATAGGCACAGGTTAAACCTGGATGGCTTGGTGGTTAGTGCATTTTTACACAAACCAAGTGTCCTAAGAGTATTTTTTTAAATAGATTGATAATATCTGTTATGCCATAGTATCCTGCCATTTCTTTGTTTTTGTACCAACCGTGTAATATTACATTTCTCCTGTACAACCATACCAACTTTGTTTGATGTTCAAGGCTATGAAAGACTAGGCCTATACATCGCTATTTGCACCCCTGGTAATATATTAACAACCTTGCAATAATGCCTGAGTAATGTAATTACCAACCTTGCAAGATAAAAATATCTGGTTTGAGTTTTAACAACGTTATTATTAGAGGGGTCCAAATCAATAATTAATGCCCTTACATTGTACAAGTTCAAAAACTAATAATTTTAATTTGAAAAATGGATTTGATTTCAAATTGAAGTTAAAATAAAATTCAAAATCTTGTTTAGTTTTGTGTTAAAATAAAGTTTCAAGAAATTTTGATTCTACTAGGAATTGACCCCATGTCAGTCTATACGATTTTCTTGATTTTGAAAATACAAACTTGTTCTAGAAAATGTTTCACAGGACGAATCACAGCGGTTTGGATTAAAGCACAATTTTTTTTTAAGGATAACCACCTCAGTGAACATTAAAAATATTTCGCCCAGAGAATTAATTCACTTAATTTTGTTACAGCATAGTTAAATACAAAACTATTTTTAGCATACAGTTAACTTTCGATAACTTGGACCCCGATATCTCGGACTCTGGATAATTTGGACAACATTTTCCTAAAGTAAAATTTTATTTAGTAACACGCTGACAAGCTAAAATTGTTTTAGATGTAGTGTAATGCAGGGGGTTGGTGGAGATATTGCATCACAGCACTACTATACCCTTCCCATCTCGCCTCCACACACACAGTATAGTATATAGGTAATTTGCAAGTACTTTAGGCCTACCTTTACTATTCCAGTACCAAACTGTGTTGGTTGTGTATGTCTCTTATCTGATATGTATTGCGTCGTATATTATTACTTCAGATAAAGTAGCAATTTTCATTCTTTAAGCACTTACTTTATTTTCCCTCTATTAGATAGACTTTTCGTAACTTGGACAAACCCGAGCCCCCTTTAGTATGAGTTATCGATATTGACTGTATTGTATCTGGTAATTTAAACCTGTAAGAATTATTTAAAATAAAAAATAGTAATGTAATATTTAGCACCGCGTCTATACTACCCGTTCGGGTTATACGGGGTTAAGTACTAATTACGCTAGTGGATTAGGAATTTGGTGGTTTGTAATTAAGAGGGTAACCCGCATTTGCGTGAGGAGAGTGGAAATTTCCATTTAAAGGGAAAACCATCCCCCATTCACCCGACCGAGATTCGAACCTCGATCCCCCGTCTCGGCGGTCGAGCTCAACGACTAGCGCGTTGCCAACTACGCCACGGAGGCGTTATTAAAAAAAAAAAATAGTAAAATTGGAAAAATGTCAGAGAGATTTATTAATTTTCATATATCTAGAGCAGGGGTCACCAAAATCATTGAGTATGAGAGCTAATTTCAAAATGTCAAATTGTTTCCTGAGTTCCCAGATTAAAATTTACCATATCATGTAATTGGCCATTATTCATTTGGCCACTGAAGTGGGTTTTTAAATGTTGATGAGTAACTTTTCACTCTCATTCAAATGAAGTTATCAAGATGTTCATCTCTGAACCTGCTTCTGTATTTATTTTTCACCATCAACAGCTGAAAATGCGAACTCACATAGGTAGGAGAGAACAGAACAACTCTTTCACTTGAAGTACGGTGTGAACAAACAGATAATTTCTTCAGACAGAGCATATTTTTAACTCGAGGACATTATCCTTCCAGACAAGAGGCATACTATTTAACTCGAGCACATTATACTTCAGACAAGAGGTCATACTATCTAAACTCAAAGCAACATTCTTCAACAATAAGTTACTTTGAAAAACGCAAAATAAACTTTTCCCCTCCGCTAGCTCGTGATCGACGTTTGGCGACCCCTGATCTAGAGGGTTCTTTCTATCCTTAGCAGAGGTGACGCCTTAAACAAATCCGATATTTGTTACCGTATTATTTGTCTACCTGATAAAGTTTTCCTTATTTGTTATCTGTGATTGGGGACAGCTGGCTTACGCATGTGCATGACGCATTTAGTTGTTTTGGCAATGTTTGAGAAATATCTGATTCAATGTGCTAATATTTTAATGTTTTAATATTCAAGTCTACCAAGAAACAAAATGTATTTTATTTACTAAAATATCACCAAAGCAATTTTTACTGGAAACTCAAAGTTAGAAGAGATGTGACAGACTCGTCTTTTCACACTCACCACGAGTGTAAATTGCTTCCATGACTTGTGATTTGTTTTTATAGCACGATTGTGTTGAGTTGAAGTGTGTGCTTACTTACATTAATTTTCCAGCCCATTTAAATTGCTTATTTATATCTAAAAACTAATTCTTGCCAAATAAGTTAGAAATGTATAAAAACAAAGTGTAAACCATGTGCATTACTGCTATGTAATTGTAAATAATAGGAGAGGAAGCCAACCTGAAATGATAGTTAGGTTAAGCCTTGATAGAAAATAAATATATTTCTCTCGTCATTTCTTTACACTTTCTGGTTGAGCTTGGATATTGTGTCAGAAGATGAACTGTGAAGAAATGAATATTAAATTGTATTTGTTCCTATCGAGTCCTAATTCTCTACTTTATCTCCTATCACTTACATTACACTTACATCCACTCACCTATAAAATCACATCAAGCAGGATAAGTGTTAAATAATGATCGATGTTTACAATAAAAAAGGACAAATTAAATAAAATAAATACAAAATTTATTACATCAAACCAAATACAGTAGGATCTGGCTAATTCGAAGTTGGTTAATTCAAATAATTGGATAATTCGAACCCACCATTATTTCCCACGAAATTCTTATTTAAATCAATAGTAAAAAATAAAATTTAAATTGAATTTTAAAAGGAAATATTTGAATAATTCGAAGTTTATACAGTATATTGTTAATTTTTTCGAGTTTCTACTCACTTCAAACCTAACTTAACAATCTCAACTAAACCCAAGAATCCCAGAATGTCAAATACAGTTAAAGAGTTATTGACGCATAGTAAAAAAGAAGCAGGGAATTGCACAGCTGCAAGCAGTTTTCCTAGAATAGGGGATGTTTTGGCTCTGCTTTAATAGCATATGTTGCTTGTCCTAATCTGGCACATTTGTATCTCGGTGACAGCCACTCATTGTTATCTGACAAGCGTAAATTGCGGTGTTTTTTTACGATGTTTAAGTGTGGAACCTACACAAGTTTAACCTTAGCCAAGAAGGTTGAAGTGATTAGAGAAGTAGAAAGGGGGTGAAAAAGAAGTGTGATATCGCAAAATAATATGGAATACAGCCGAACAATTTTTGACTTACCTTAAAAAAAAACACCATGGAGAGTTGAAAAGTACAAAATGGTTCGAACAAGAAGAACAAGATTTTGTTAATTGTGTCCATAGAAGAAAGCTACAACAAACCAAAATCACTTTTCCAAAGTACCGGTACCTAATGTAAATTAAGTGCAAAAACTGATAAAGTCTGCATTTTTTATATGGTGTATTAATTTTTACAATTTTTAATTTTGAGATTTTTTATTTATTGTGTACAAACAGTTCAGATACCCATTGGTTAGTTTGAATTTTGGATATTTTGAATTTTTTTTTATATTTCTTGGACTTCGAATTAAAAAGGTTCTACTGTATTAGCGGAATATTGGATAAGAATTGCATATGAAATTATATAATTCAAAGCAAGATTATAATAGAGCAAATTATGAATAGAAACTAAGATAAATTAAAAACATGCATATAATATATTTGTTATAAATATTGTATGGATTGAGAAGTAATATTTACACCATTTTATTTAACCAATCCTAATATTTTTATAGTTCAAGGATAGTAAATAAAACTAAACACATACCTAGCTTTCTGGGATGGTGAGTGTATCCTTTATTAATATATTTTCTCTCTAGAACCTTCTTGGTATTTATTTCAAAGTGCACAAGACCTAACCTTATCTTGTGAAATATCACCTGTCAAACACATTTAAATTACGTCGAGACTATCTTCAGTTTGAAATCGTCCAAACACAGCTTATGCTGACCTTGATCCCCTGAAAGAAAGAAACGTAATTTAGCGCAGGTTTACATGCACAGTTCAATGGAGTTTAAGAAATGTCGACCGAGTTTTTCTCACAGAGAGAACTCTTGAATTAGTAGTTATTATTATTCATATCTTAAGACAAGTTTGATAATAGCCAAATGGAGATTTCTTACCTACGAGCTGGACAGTAATGCAGTTTTCTCAGCTGAGAACAACGTGTCTGGTCTGAGTTACATTGCACCTTCTAAGAGGACTTGGTTCGAATCCAGACGTCTTCATTTTGATTTTTTTTTTAAGTCTGCAGTAATAGTGAGGAGTTGTGTCACTGTTGTCTGCAGGCCTTGAGATGATGCTGGACAGCGGCGAGGACTTTGTGACTGAGGAGTTGGGGAAGCAGAAAAGACGCCTCAAGGATATCTCCAGTACTTTGGACACCCAGCACCTACTACTGCGCCTCATAGTGCAGGTGCACCTTGGGGAGGGTTCTTAACTATGTTCACTGGACAGAGACGGTGCTACTTGCCGAGTGCAAGGGGACAGACACCACCTTCTTTCGGCGAACAAAGAGCTATAGTCCAGTTTTCATATGGAGGGCTTTATCTGACATATACTTTCTTGTATTCATATGTCAAGTCATATTATCTGCAGCTGTCACTTTTGATAGATATTATCATTATATATAAAGTAATAATAATAATAATAATACAGTAGGCTATAGTAAAATGTTATCAATGTTGACAGATGGCAGTAAATAAATATTTGTATTTTCCAAAAGGTCCTTCCTATGGAAATTGACTGTATATGGTGTCACATTTTGGTTGAGACTTGGCCTTAGCTCTTCAACAAGTAAAGTTGTCAAACTCAACATTAGCACTTACAAACCGTCCTAAATACACAGCGGTGGGCACGCAGACTAAATGTCTAGTTCCTCTAAGTTTGGTTTACCGTTAACAGGAAGTATGGGTTGGAATCCTGGCTGGGTGTACTGAGGGTAGTTTTCTCTACACAGTGCCCTGCTCTTTCTCCATGCAAATGCTCTACCTCATTAGCATGGTTAAATTCAGATAACCTGGACGAGTGTTAAGACGCGATGGAAAATAAGACTGCACTAAAATATTTATTTGTTTTGTTTTGAAATGACAAGTTTTCCATTGTGATATATTTTAGTTGAAAATACATACATGTAAACGTAAAAGAAAACATTTTACACAAAAATGAAATACAAAGTTTAAAATATTGGTCGCTACTCAACACTGTCAGAGGACAATGTACCAGAAACTGCTGGTAGCGATTCACCAGCCACCAAGTCAGTCAGGAAGTATTTCTCCCACTCTTGTCTCCGAGTTTCAACTGAAATAGGATGTATAGTTTGCAACTAGTTTATTAAGCAACAAGTTCCTAGCTAAGCTAAGCACAGGACATACTCTGGCAATTAATGCCTAGCACAGTCCTTAGGGATGACAGCTACAGATCCAGAGTTCAACCCTAGACAGCGCCTAAAAATTTCGTATTTGTATATGGACTGTTCTTACTGTACACATACTCAAGTTCTCGTCAATAGGTATGACTCTCTTTGGTTAAGCTAGTCTGTAAGTTAGAAAGTACATGTGAAAAAACACATTCAGATTGAGCTACTTTGATACAAATCAAGTTGTGTCATCTTAGTGTGGTCTCCTCACCAAGGCTGGCCCTCCCAGGTGTAAGAGAGGTCTTGATGGCTTACAATTGGTCAATGTTAGTTTTTGTTACATAATAAACTTTGTTGGTTCAAATTCTGGTGTGGTCCAAACTCACAAGTTTCTGCATTGTGTGCAAGTGGCTGCTAATGGTGCCTGTAAAACAAAAATTTCACAGTTTTATAATCTTTCCTGTTTGTTGTCTGAGGGCAGAAAATGGAGATCAAGACGGAGGCTGATGATGTGGATGAAGGAGTTTCCCCTAACGACTTGCGGCCCTTGCTAGGCCTAGCAAACAAGTGGACCTCACCCAGGGTCCGCAAGAAGCTCCGCACCGCGCTGAGCTTCTCCAAGAGCCAGTCACCTTAGTACTGATCCCACTGAACTACCGAGGACAATGTGCTCGTAGACGACAAACCTGCAGATATTTAGCACCTGGGACTTACACTCGGGATGGCGATAACAGGGTTTGATTGACAATTCCTGTGTGTCAAACTGACAAACTGTTAGAGATAAGCGGAACTGCCTCAGAGGAGATGACCTCAACTCCTGCCAGTAACTCACCTCCAAGAGAAAACTTGTCACCGTGACCGGTTCAGGCATTTCGGCTGGAAATATCACTTCAATTCACTTTCCATTCACTCACATCTATCCATAACCCCGCAGTGCAAAACTTATCTAAAACAATATCGGGGTTCAATTATTGTATTTATAATTATGTCTGATAGAAATCTCCATCAAAATTATAATTTTTGAATATAATCCTCGGGTCTGGACTTTGATGACTTAAAAATGGTTAAAAAGTTACCTATAAAATCACACTAAAATTATAATAAATGATTTTAAATTTTCATAAAAAAATATATGAACCAAAACTTGCAATGCAAACGACCAAATCAAACACGCACTTTACCCAATTAATGTAAATCAAAATAATCCATGCACTGGAAGGCCTTTACCAACTAAACTCTTGCCTCCTAACAAATGTAATATTGACTTACAAATATATGCTTCAGAAATAATAGCTGCTCGCTCCTAACGCAACCCTCTCTAGCGAAGTTGCATTGTCTCACCAGGAATATGTATTTTACAACCAAACAACTAAAGAGGATACAAAGTTCATGGCCTACATTATTTTTTCATTCCGCTGACTTGTGTTGAAAAAATTTATCTTTGAATATGTAAGCAGTTTCATAACATAACATAATTTATAGTACTTAAAATATACTTACTATAGGGAAAAAAAGGCCTTAAAATGAATAAAAAATTACACAGACCAAGAAAATATTACCTAAAATTACAAAATGACAAAATATTACCCATAAAATATACATTTCTACAACCAAGGGATCATGAACAGAGTTTAAATTGGCTGTGATGTATCAAAAAATATGACATGTCATTGAAATCCGGGCTTTAATAATCACTTTTCTCACAAGCTTAAGATGAAACGTATCTTTCCCACAAAGGTGTCCTATTAAAATTTTGTATTAATATCTAAATTGCTTGTAGCAAAACAATGACAAGTACATTTACAATTCAACAGCGCAAAACAATTGTTACAATTACTAAGAAAGGGTCCCTCGAATCCCTAAAGATATTCTAGGATTTAAAAAAAATCATACTTTAGTTTCAAAAATAATATTTTTTAGAACCATTATGTATTATACTAGGATTATTAATAATTTATCACTTAAATGAATGTGAATTATTCCCATGACAACAAAAATTATCATTAATTTTAATTTTTTTCAATTTACATTTTATACAGTAACTAAAGAAAATGTAAACAAAATCAGAATTTAAGGGGGGGAAACTGTGCAGACGTTAACCTCTTATAATGCTAATCATGTTTCCCGAGATTTAAATTTGGTATTCGAGATTCTTATGTAAAATTAAGATTAGGATTCAAGGAAAAGTAGATTAGATTTTTCTCTTAATTCCAACGTTCATCTCCGTGGCACTGTCCCTTTCAGATGATCCTAAGACTCGAAATGGGAACTTTTTCGGAGAACTTGGTTAACCCAAATAAAGTGGACGAATGTAAACAATTAAGTTACTAATCATCCGCTTTCAAAATCTTTGTTCCTTTCAGTTTTCATAGATAGTTTTTAAACAGCTATGTCTAGCTTTCAGATTACAGTCATACTTGTTACCTAGTCGTCTTAACTAGGACGTCAGAATGTAAAGCATTGGTACTTATATGCATGGCCTCAGTGTCAGGGGGGCTTTGGGGTGGGGAGTTTGGAGGTGAAATTACACCAGTATTTAGCAAGAAAACTTTGTGAGAGAAGGGGACCCAGAGGCCCTTCTCTGTGAAGTGTTGGGGCATCAGGTGCCTCTCGGATTAGTACTCTTGTAGTCATCAAATAACATTCTGGTGGGTATAAAGCACCCATGTACTCCTCCATGGAATTTTAGGGGGCCCCTTTTCATACAAAATAAATAATTTCTGTTTTTTATTTAGTTTTACTGACATAATATTTATACTCTGTACATGGAAGGAAGTTAATAGTTCTCATTACTAAGCTACATTATTCTTGTTTTTACAAAGTTAACCACCTTTTAAAAGAGCCAAACTAGTAAAATCAACAAGAAAACAACCAAAAACGGCGTTTATGCATGTGTACTGTGACATTTTTCTGTAAAAGAGAAATGTTTTTCTGACATTCTTGTATAAAAAAGAAATGTTTTAGGCAATTGTCCCCTTACTTCCTTTTTCTGGGTGGTCTCCACACTGCATACATAGTTTACTGCTATTAACGTGAGTAAACAATAAACATACTTGTGAACACAGAAACACGTCGAGCAAACCAAGTGTTTCAGCGGCCATAGACTTGCCGTGGTGTAACGAGCTCAACCACACTCTCCTGTCAAACTTAACCTGAAAGTGAGTGAAGTGATTGCAGAGACTGCGAACATGACATTAGAGGTTAATTCAGTAACTGAGCCAAACTTGGCTAACTCAAACTGTTTTTTATCAGAGAGCTTTTGGTTCAAACACAGTTGGATTTATTACAACCGTCGGTAAAAAAAAAGGAAAAGATCTAATATTCTTGAATTACCTTTGTGTATTAAGTCTGGTTATTTTATGACTTAGCAATGTTTTATGTATTAACTAAAAATATTGGTTTAAGTCAACACAAATGATTATTATAATCTTATACTATTCTCTAGCGTAGGCATCTCAAAAATGTTTAATCATGAGGCCACATTGAAAATTGAAAACATTGAGGGGTCCGCATTTAAAAAAATCAATATGGTCACCTTGAGAAAAGGAATAATATTGAATTATTTTTTAAACAATAAAATAACAATTACATAACATTTTAAAATTTGCCCTCTATTTTTTCCCCCCAAAAAATAGGAAACCTATTTATTATTTGCATCGATAATGTGGGTGTTTTACAGCTGCCACATATTGCACAAATTTAACAATGTTTGGGAATCAATCTATGTTGTGTATGATTAAAATTTGGTACACCAGCCTCACTCGGTATATATCGCCTTAATAATGCTTTGTTTCCAAATATTATGATCCCAAACGGTATATTTCGATAAAGAATATAAAAAATAACCGGGCCACATTGGTTCATCAAAAGGACTGCAAATTTGATATGCCTGCTTTAACCAAAGTAAAAATATTTTGCAATTAGTTGAATTCAATCAAAATTTAAAACAGGATTTAAATATTAAAGTTAACAAAGGAGAAATAGCGCCAAATGGATGTATTAACTTAAACATTGAAAGGAGGATAGAATGGCAAGGCCTACACACTTAACCAGAAAATTATAGGCCTCAAAGTTTACAACTAAAACACATAATTATGTAATTTTCGGGGTACATCAGTCCCCTTCTTCAGCAATATAAACACCAACTAGACTATTCCCTGTGGCAACATCAGTATCTAAGTGACAATGATCAACCTATAGCCATGCTCCCACATAATGAATAGTCAATTCGTGTTTTACTGTCTTCTGCTAAATAAGGGGACAGACGTACCCCTAAAAATTACATAATTATGTATTTTGTTGTTGAACTATTGAACCCTACAGTTTTCCTGGTAGGTGTGTAGGCCTTGCCCTTATATCCTCTTTTCAATGTTTAGTACTAAAGTAAAGTAATTGTAATAACTATAATAATGTGGTTTGTAATTTGTCAATTAAATATGTATGATTATTAATTATTTAATATATATAATTCAAACATTGCATAGCCACCCTGAATTACCCAATTACTCAAAACAATAAAAGCACAACAAAATCATGCAATACCTATTTTTGGAAAAACCCTTTGTTTTGGTAGTGTTATCATTTTAAAAAGATGGAATGGATGGAAAATTAAAACAGGATTTTAAAGTGATTACTAAAAAAAAATCTAAAATTGTTGTGCTGATTAATTAACGTTTTTGATTATAATAATATTCAATTACTAAATAGGATTAGGTCTTGCGGAAGTTTAATGGTCCTTGACAGGAGAATAAAAATTCCCAAAACACTTAATATGAAAGAGGGCCATATTTTTATACTACAAATGTACAACTTCTCTCGGCCATATTTTCTTAAAGATTTATTTAAATTGCCCACATATCAATATCAATATCTCCCATATGTACAAAGATGTGTGTAAATTACTAGTCTCGTGTTGGTAACCAGTTGGTTATTTGTTTAGTGATCTACGTGTTAGGGGCTCTAAACAGTGTTTCTCTGTCGGGTTATTTAAAATAGTTAAAATTTGAAACATGTGCTCTCAATGTGCTTCAAACTCAAGCTAAGTGCTGCTCATGTAGCTTACAAGCTTGTAAGTTAAACTAACATGTGTTCACAATGTGCTTCAAACTCAAGTTAAGTGCTGCTCATGTAGCTTACAAGCTTGTAAGTTAAACTAACATGTGTTCACAATGTGCTTCAAACTCAAGCTAAGTGCTGCTCATGTAACTTACAAGCTTGTAAGTTAAACTAACATGTGTTCACAATCCCTACAACTTAGTTTGGAAACTGTAGCTGGCACTAAGGAGCTAGACTACCGGCCGGCTGGGGTTGAGAGCACTAAGGAGCTAGACTACCGGCCGGCTGGGGTTGAGAGCACTAAGGAGCTAGACTACCGGCCGGCAGGGGTTGAGAGCACTAAGGAGCTAGACTACCGGCCGGCTGGGGTTGAGAGCACTAAGGAGCTAGACTACCGGCCGGCTGGGGTTGAGAGCACTAAGGAGCTAGACTACCGGCCGGCTGGGGTTGAGAGCACTAAGGAGCTAGACTACCGCCGGCTGGGGTTGAGAGCACTAAGGAGCTAGACTACCGGCCGGCAGGGTTTTTTCAAGTGAAGACTAGATCCACACACCACTAGAACCATGGAACCATGATCCTCTGCTGGTATTAAGAGCATCAAGTCACTAGTTTGGAGGGTTGGCTATTAACACCGAGGTCCTCCTGGGGATTAATTTTGAAATTCAACACACACCACCGTACAAATGGTTTGGAGTGTAACCCATGAGAAGTCCCAGATGCTAATGACCCATCTATTTTAGGGTGAATAAAATAATCAACAAGATTATACTCTGCTGGCACTTGACAGGGTCTACAAATGAACTGTTGGTTGAGTATTAACAAGATTGTTTAGTTGGAATTTATGTCTGATAGAAAGTAGACATTCACACATGTCAGTATATTTTTCTCAAAGTTGATTGTTACAGAGCTTTATTAATTATTTCATGTTGTTTAATGGGAAAATATTAATATATATTAAAGATGATTTTCAATTAAATATAAATGACCATCTATAATAGAGTAAATAATAAGACATAGTTCAAGGGTAGATTAATACGTGTTAAGCCTAAATCTGTGATAAAACCATTGACGTCCATAAGTCCACTGCTCAGAAAATGTCGCAGATTTGAATAAATTACAATTTTAGTTTCTCCAAATTTAGTTTTCTTTAGATTTGAAGTTAGGACGATTTTTTTAACTTATCAATTTTAAGTTTTACCCACACAACTTACCTACACACTTAATTCTCTCTAAGAAAAACCTCTTTTCTCTTTTTGAGGTAAATTGTGTTTTTGGAAGAAGGAACAGGAATAGTGGATTGAAACATATAAAAGGGAATTAACACAATATGGCTTTCAAAACTAAAAGATTTGAAAATTGGGTGGTAACAATTGATTTTCTTAAAGAGGCAGCCATTACCTCTTTGTCCAATGGCAGCGGTGTGAAGTATGAACTTTGTGCTTCTTTTCATTGTAAAAACCATGTTTATATCCATATTTCCTTTACCTTCCTGCAAATACTGCACACATAATTGAATGAGCATTCATTTTTGTTGGGAACACCATTTTGTTCAAATACGAATGTTGAAGATTATTTATTAAGTTATTCATAATAGAGCACAAGGCTATATGTCATGGTTTATTTTAGGATTGATAACCAGCAATTAACTTAGATCTACCATAGAAGAAATTGTTTGGATAAAACACTAAAGAACACTAGAACATATTTAAAGACGAGCTTTCACTGCCACTGGCACCTTCTTCAGGTTCAGAAAGAAAACTGTCCACCTTATAGTTACATGAAGAAAATTCCAGTGGCAGTGAAAGCTCCTCTTTAAATATATTTTAGTGTTCTTTAGTGTTTTATCTAAACAATCTAAACTACAGTATCACTCAAGGAACTATACAATTCTTTTTGAATTCATGACTGAAGTATAATACACAAAACATATAAGAATATTATTTTTATTTGTAAAAAATAACCAAGAGTCAATTAAGTCAATCAGAATGCTAATTTAAGTTTCAGAATAGTGAAATTGTTAATAGTTGTGATTTGTTGCCTCCCAACAGGAAATATGGTAGTTATAACATAGCAAGTGATTATATATTTAATAACACACACATAAAAAAAACCTACACAAAGATATATGTTTGACGTGAATAAACTAGTGACCTAGTATTTTATTTATAGCTTCAAGTCAATGTAAATTAGAAAACATTGTTTTTGCAAATAATTAATGGTTCAAAACAAGCTTAGCCTCACTAACCCACACACACACGTGATTAGAGCTGCCATTACCACATTACGTAGAATTTATGTTGCCCACTAAGTATTTATATATGTAAACAAATTTGGGTGGTCAACTTTCATAATTAGTTTACTGATAAAATGGAAATTGATTGATTAAGTTTGTTTTTGATGAAATGTACTTGTATTATATATGATAAGTAGTTGGTTAGTATTCAGAACATGAATTATTTGTCAAAAGTATTATAACCTCTTGTAGCATATTAAATTAACTAGTGTGTCAGTGTTTTATGTATTATTTTCATAGATGGAAATATTTTGTAATTCAAATTAGAAAAACGTTTAGCAAATTAAATACATGGGGAAAACAAAATATTTATGCCAACAACTTGGTGTGTTAGTTCAGTCCAATTTTGATAAGAAGAGCCTCATCTGACAGAAACATTATTAGATCAACTTTCATATATTCATACGTCAATTGATGCAATATGCAGCTGTTACTTTTGATAGATATTATCAATACCTATAAAATAACAATAATAATATAGTAAAAACTTATTATTGTTGATCATAGAAAATGTTTGCATTTTCTAAAAGGCCCTTTTTTTATTAAAATTGAGCTGTAGCTTGCACGTCTTGTAAAGGAGCATTCATAAAAATCGTTTTGTATTTGATGACTGAATGTAAGCACACCTGATGTTATGTGTAGCCATTAGTTTTACCAACAAAATACTAGAATATATTTAGTGTTTTCTCACACTTAACACAATAAAGAACAAAATAGTGATTTTTTATATCATAATGTCCAACTGAAAAACATAATATTGGCATAAACACTTAAATTACAAGTTGGCTTTATCTCTAATCCTTTCAATTTGAATATGTGTTACATAAAACATGTTCTCAGAATTGTTGCATGTCGTTCATTATTGGTTTGAATAAAACTTAAGGTGATGGTGGAAGATAACACGAGTTAAGGTCAGTATTGTTTCGGTATTTACAATAACAAAAATTTTATTTGGTCAAAATAACTCAAGTATCACCTCAGTAGATCGTTTAGTTTAATTTTCTTACACATGTTAACATCAACAGTTATTGAATATGTGTCACGAGCATTGTGGACTTAAACATGACTTTTTAAATGAAGCAAGAAATGTTTCTGTTCAAAGTCCAAGATGCTCATGACAGATATTCAAGAACTGTTCATATCTACTTGTGTATAAAATTAAACTAGTATCTACTGAGGTAATACATTTATTTGGTCCAATGAAAGATATTGTCATAAAAAGTCTGAACATTACCTGCAATTCGTCAATCCCACCTTAATATGGATTGATACCATAACATAATTAATATATATATGTATAGAGATGGGACGCTCGGATTCTTGATTACTCAAATACTGGATTCCTCAAAACTATATAGTTTTGAAAACCTTTTCTTGATATAACAAATTCAAGCAATTGGTAATCTATGGACTTAAGTAGTTGGGAGAGTAACAATATCACAAAAAAAAAAGTATCCATATTATTTTAATAAAACAAATGTACATTTTTAAAGATTTAAGGATTCATATTTGAGAAATATAGGATTCGACCCATCACTTGAATTTACTGCTAAGATATTACTGTATTTCTTCGATGATAAGACACCATAGCTTGTGTAAGATGCACCTTAATTTTTTAGTACCAACAACAGAAAAAAGCTTTGATTCTAAGAAAATAAATAAAAATAAAAAGCTAAACTACTCTCTTTATAATAAATATTTTTACTATAGAATTAAATTTACTAAAAACAACATTAGTATGTGTTTTTTTTTTTATCATTAGGTATGTTATTCATCACCTCCTGAATCAGTATCAGTCTGATTTTTCTGAGCCATCTTTATCTTCACTATTCCATAGTTATGTCTTCTGAGCCACCGAGAGCTTTGGTTGAAAAATAACTGTGATTCTAGGACACCATCGATTCTAAGACTCCCCTGTTTTTAGAGACATTCAAAGGGGGAAAATGTGGTTTTAGAATCGAAGAAATATAGTATTGTATTTATGAAAGAGCAAGTTAACATATGGGTGTTGTAACTGTTCATACTTTGCTTCGTGTTGCTCTGTACTCCCACAGCTTTTAACTGGTTAAAAGTCATTCTAAAGAGAATCTTAAAACAATAAATTTGAAGAGGAAATAATAAATTGTCACTAGGGGTAAATGTTATTGTATACCTATTTAAGGAAATATACTTAAAGTTGAATATGTATTCAAACGATGTTGTAATAAAATATACACCATGTTTATCTACCTGGATTGTCATGATACCTTAGTAAACTTTATTTGGAATATTGCACTGGAACTAATTGATACAGTACTTTAACTGTGACCAATATTTTCAAAATTATTCTTCCTTTACTATTGGTACTAGGGCAAACCCTAGTTTCTATGTTTGTGTCCAGTTCTAATTTTCCAGCTAAACGGGTATGACAACTGTTCAAAGATCGCTAATATTTTACATTCGTTACTGTTTCCAGCTTATAATCTGGGTCAGTTTTTATCAGCATATTTTCCACTACCGGCTTGCTAGGCCTGTCGTAGCTTCGTATGCCATATAATCCAACTTAAGACTATGACAGGCACAACAGCTAGTCCTCGCCATTAATTCATCACTGTGAAGGGGTAAACCTACATGTCACCAATGATAAATTTTTCAGCCCTGCTTGGAATCGAACCTGGGACCTTTTCTCAGCAGGCAGACATGCTACTGACAAGCTAAGGTTCAGATAAAGACCAATAGTCAATAATTAAAATAATTGTTTATTATTTTCCGAGATACATTAACACCTTGAATATTAACTACTTAATCTGAGTGATGGAGATTAAAAGGGTGGCTTGGAGGAATGCTATCGTATTAGCATAAAGAGGGAAAACCACCCCCTAGTGCATGTGAATTGTATTCAAACCCCTGACCTTGTCTCTGATGACAAGTGCAATCTTGGTTTACCCTTCTTGGATTAATCGACCATAGGAATGGTCACTCATTATTAAAACAGTAGATTATTAGTTAGTTAGTTAGTTAGTTATTTATCACTAGATACATGCAAAAGTGAGGTTATTTTTAGGACGAAAGTGGTGATATTATATTCTGAAAATAATATTATTTATGTAAATATAAGTTGAAATAGTATTCATTAAAATAACCACGATAAAACTGTCTACATTTCATTCATATTGTGTATTTCACTTTATTAACATATTTGGAGAAAAATCAAATATTAATACACACTAAAGATTTCACGCTTAGTAATGTCGAGCTCGATGTCTCAATAACATCAATACCTTCGAGTTCTACAAATAGCAATATCAAAATAATATAATTCAATTTATGTTTAGACCAAACAGTAATAACACTGAAACATGTCATCATAGAAGACTAAATTACTATCAAATAAGGAGAAGGGAATAGAAATAAAGAAGATATAATTTTGCCAAACATGACTGTCTGTAGCAAGGGCCATATATATTAATGTCCTCGCATGGACCTAGAATTAAATCTTTTAAAGGCTGAAAACAAAGAATAGAAATTTAAGTATCATAATGAGTAAAAGTAGAAATCAAAATATTTAATGTTAACCTCAACAACAACAAAATTTTATATTGAAAATACAGTAGAGCGTTGGAAATCCGGACGTCAAAAATCCGGAGCGTCGCAAATCCGGATCGGTGGTTAGAGCAGGTCAAGTCTTCTACAAATGCAATTAAGAACTTTTTTACCCAGTAAGTTTCCATTAATTACTGTAGATTCTTGTTTTTTTTTCTAAAAAGTATTGTAGCGTTATTAATGTAAATTACATAGTGTACATGTTCATATTCAATATACTTTATTAAAATATGTTGTGTACTGTATTTTTCGAACCCTTCAGCCTCTATTTTGCAATACAGTAGACTCCCGAGCGTCATGTATCCTCTAGTCAATACATTACATATGTATACAGTTATTTAAAGCACATTTGAAAATCCGGACAATTCAGTAATCCGGATGGGTCCCAGTCCCGATCGATCCGGATTAACGACGCTCCACTGTACTAATATATCCTGTGATCCATTTTATACCTTTAAAATCAGCAAAAACGAATACTATACGTCTAAACGGCAGCCCTGGCATAGTGCTATCGCCAGTGTTACCACAATGAAATTTATATTGCATGACGTATTCGCCCAATTACAAAAAAAAAGTGTTTATTTAGGGGGGGAAAAACTTAAATTCTTGTTATTCGCTTGAAAACCATGGAATATGTGTAAATTTATTACCAATCTGTCTTATTACACATTTGGGTTGTATACATACATTAATTAAGCCAGTAGAATAAGGATGAGGAAGGTAGAATATAATATGTAGGAACAATCTGAAACTGATGTTGTGGTTTGAACTAGACTCTGCGCGAAGGTGCGTTCTTGTCAAGTTGTGAGAGTCGCTCCTGGACACGAGGGTAGAAGCGGGGCTTGAAGCCGTGTTTCCGGGGGGCTCTTTGCTGTACGAGGGCCTGCGTCTCAGTCAGTTTGAGGGCCCAAGCCCACTGACTGCTCACTACGTCCTTATCGGGCAGCTGGACTCTGACCCCATCATCTTCGTTTGTCCACTGGACAAAACAATCTCATTATAGACAAGTCCACACTCTTTAACCCAAATGGAAAATAACACCTATAATCTTAATTGTATTGGAACGTATTGTTGATGAGTGATTAAGTGGGGTTTTTTTCATTTTTATAAAGGGTTAGTTTGATGGTCGCACATACTAAACGTCAAGCTCACCTAGTCTGATTTGTCAGTGACACGGAGGTTGGGGTTCGAACCTTGATCCGGTGTAATGAGGTTTTATATGAATTTAAAGTTGCTATAACAATATCACAATGTTACTTACTGTAAGCACATTTTCAGTTATGTGCTACTCTATTGGGGTGGGCTCTGATTGTCGTGTTAGTCCAATAGCTAGTTTAGAATTAACATCTTACTGGCAGGAAATGTAGTTTTCTTTAAGGTATACCAAGGATAATATTTTAATGCTGTGATAACATAAAAACAACTTTGCCTGTTCTAAAAAAAAACATTTCATGCTTGAAATGAAATCATTTTAACCAGCAGAGTTAGGTTAGTGATATCTTGATTGTTTCTGATTCAGTAGGCCTGTGTTTGATTCTCAACTAGGTGTAGTTCCATTTTGTCTCCAAGTGAATGCTGATAAATTTCCTCATTTTGATCTTATTTGCTTGTTTTGAATAGTCACAGCCTACTAAACACTCATAAAAACGAGTCAATTTATGGTAAAATGCATAGATTCTGTTAGGTAAATACCTGGAGGGCCCCGTTGTTCCCCAGCAAGGTGACCTCTGAGTTGTTGGTGAAAGTGACTGATCCAAGTGTGAGTTGTCCACTTGAGGGCCAGGACAGTGATATGGCGTACAGTGCTGAGCTGTTCTTGCTGGCCGTGTACCTGCACAAACAGTCGAAATTCTCAGACATTCTGCTCTCCTTTTACATACATTGACACTTTTACTGGCACAGGTGTTATCAACTTTTTTGGTTGAAGTAAATATAATATTGCTCCTGCAGATATGTTTAGTTTAATTTTCCACACAAGATAACTTCAACAGTTCTTGAATATTTGTCATGGGCAAATCCAAATGGAATATTTTAAAATGAAAATGGTTTGAAGTAACATGCTTTTAATATCGCTAATTATAGACCAAATTTTATTCCTAACAACTTAAAAGCTAATGAAGCAGTAATGAATGAATAAGTAAAGCACTTTAATAGTCAAAATAGTTACCAAAAGAAAGTTTGATAGGGACATTTCATAAGAAATATGTCTTGATAAACAATTTAATAATTGGCAAGCTAAATTTTCCAAACTTCTTTCACCAGTTTATGAAATGAACAATATATCTCTCCTTGGTCTCAGGGAAGAGGTAACATAACTACCGTAATACCTCACTCTTTTAACGGGTCAGGACAAGATCACTGACTAAACTCCAAGAATAACCTTTTATTTAGCTTACAAATACATTAGGTAGGAATAGTTTGGTTATTTCAATCATAAAATTAAGTAGTATTATTATGTTTAGTTACAAACATTAGAGTTTAAATATAGACAGTTTCAAAAAAGAGTGCACAGAGAAAGAGTTGTATTTAGAGACTGAACGACAGACGAAACAATATGTCGTGCTGTGGTGACGAATTTCAACGAAAGAGTGAAGCAACGAAACTCTAACAGGCAAAAGTCGAGGTATTGCTGTAGTATATGAATAGGACATCGAGATTAATAACAGTTTATACTTTTAATAATATACATATGTGGGCAAGGAGATAAAGGTGTCAGTCTTGTGTAGTCTGGTTGGCACAGGACAAGGTGACTCTGATGGCTTTTTTTTATAAATATTTACCTCCAGACAAATATGGGTAGGTACATTTTTTATCAATTATACCTTCCTGTTTCCTACTTCTCTGGTGTAAATATGCAGATAAGCTGTATAAGTTATATTTAAATGAAGGATACCCACTCGAAGTTAAACCAATCATACTCTCACAAGTTAAACTCATTACCAAATATTTGTACTATCCACATCGTTTTGATGGGTCCAAGGTTTGGTAGCGTAGATGGCTTCCCCATTGATCTGCAGCCAGGACCCTATTTGGCGCAAACGTTCCTCATATATTGGCGTTATTACCCCCTCCTTGGAAGGGCCAACATTGAGAAGAAGGTTACCTAAAAATAAAAAGAATCTCTATTTTAAAATAAAATAAAATCTCATGAAATAAATGGTATGGCACACCGCACAGACTTTCTCTCACTTTTATCTTTCATTTACTAAAAACGCATAAGATTTGTGAAACGAAATAATAGGTCTATACATTGTTGTAAAACATTACACCAAAGATCATAAATGAAAGACACACTGTTACTTACTCTATGGCATTAGGAACCAGGAACACTCTTACAGAAAAATTGAGAAAAGAGAAATATCTTTGTCCACCAAAGAGCATAAGAATCAAATTAATTTTCAAAGACATGAATTAACAAGTATATATATTTGCTTATAAAATTTCCCCTGTGTAAAGTAACCTCAAAATCATTTTCATAAGCAAATGAGAATTGCAATCTTGTTTATACTGATAAACAGTGTCTAGTTATAGAATTTAATCAAAATCGTTTGAGCAAATTTTTAGAAAATTGATTTTTTTTTTCTTTTTGCACTTCAGTAAACTACCCTTAAATTTAGGGTTGATGTATAATTCCAAAAACTCCTTTGGGGGACCTTATGAAAGCCCCAGATACCAAGTTTTAGCCGAATTGGTAAAGTAGTTTCAGCTCTAGCTCAAGGTACAGACAGAGAGCATTGCGAAAACCACTTTTTTGGTTTCTGGGGTCATGAAACATTTACATTTCTCAAAATCTTGAGTTTGATTTTTTTTTAACAATGACAATACTTTCTTTACGAGGTGTCGAGTGAAAGTAAATATGTGTGAGAAAATAAGCATAGCCAAATTTAAGATATGTCAGTAGTAAAATCGTCCAGTTGGTTTTGGAGAGCCTGGTTCAGTTGGTAGAAGTGGTTACTGTTCGGTGAAGTGCTCCAGGATGGATATCAATGTTAGATTTTGATCCAAGGCTATAATCGGGTCTTCAGAATAAATGTGTTATCACTGAAATCAACTTGTACTAACAGGTTAAAAATGCTTGACAATGAGGAGGCCCAATGGCTAATGATACAATAGTGAAAATTGATAAGAATAAGGAAATATAAACTAATTAAATGAAAACTTTGTGTTTAAATGTGTGTGTGACTTTTTCTACTCTAGAAGCCAGAAGAAAGGAAGATGAAGTCACTTTTATGCATTGGGTTCTTCCCACATTTTTTCCTCTTCACCTATGTTGGCTTTCTCAGGGTGTCAATTGAATTGGAGAAACAAAAATTAGTGACATTTTGATTACCTTTTCTGACCATAAAATTTATTTGGTAAACAGTTGAACATTCTATAATGCATATATAGGCATAATGCATTCGCACACAAAATTAAACTTTAACTAGATGGCGAATGTTAACCTTGTCCTTGGTACCACAATAAAAACAATCAGGCAGCTTGCGGCTAGCGCATGGCATCATGGGTAGTGGGTGGCGCGACTTTCGACATGTTTGTGTAGTTATGATGCGTGAGAAATTCAAACAAAAAATACTTTCGTGACTTTATGGCCAATATATTGAAAATTTGTGACTTTGCAAGGACTTTTGTGACTTTTTTTTTTTTTTTGAATTAGTGACTTTTTATAACTTTCGTGACGCAGTAGACACCCTGATTTCTTCACTCACTTTTCCATTTATTAGTTTTTTTCCTTGTTTTTATCAATTTTTATTATTGTATAACAAGTTTAAAATAAATAAGTCAGATGTAATACCTCCGGTGCTAACAGCTTTCACGAGGTCTGTGAGGAGCTCCTGAATACTCAGGAAGTCAGAAAGTGAAGCCTCGCGATTGTAGCCCCATTCATTGTTGGTTAATGGGAGAGCACTCTCCCACTTGCGGGCCTGAAGAACTCCTGGGAATAAAGTGAAGTATGTAGACTACAACCTTTCATGAGAATCACATATCAAGGTGATGTGTAGAAAAGTGTAACTAATATTTAGGAGAGCATCAAACTCTAGCAACTTCCAGGTCACTCGGAAACAGTTAGTTCAAGACAGAGTCTTTGATAGAGCCTCTATATTTCATGGCAGTCTCGATATGAAGTGCCCTTATGTCGAGCCTTCACAAGATAAGGAAAGTTTATGTAGATGACATGTTGAAGATAAACATTTTATTGGGATTAAAAATTGACTGTAAAAACGCTTAGTTAATTTTAAGTCTACAATAATATTTGTTGGCACAGTACATGTATAGATTTCCCCCATATTCATCCAATGCCCCTAGAGGATCATCTAGGCCACTCCTAGAACTCCCACTCTACCAGAGAGAATGCTCACCTGGGTTGTAGCTGTCAGCGCAGGTTACATAAGAGCCGTGTGTGCAGTCTGAGTCAGTCCCCCAACGGTCATTCACAACCACCGTGTCTTTGACAGGACTGTCATTGAACAGCCAGGCAATGAACTCTGTGGCCTTCCAGTAGGTGGAGCTCTCCCAGGCCCCGTCTGACCACACGATGTCGGGCTTGTAGGAGTTAACCTGATTTACAACATTTCTCTACTGCTTACATTTAATATCCTCTCCTTCCAGGCAAAGTGAGTTACAACATGTTACTACTGCTTACATTGAATATCCTCTCCTTCCAGGCAAAGTGAGTTACAACATGTTACTACTGCTTACATTGAATATCCTCTCCTTCCAGACCAAGTGAGTTACAATACGTTACTACTGCTTACATTGAATATCTTCTACTCCCAGGCAAAGTGAGTTACAACATGTCACTACTGCTTACATTGAATATCCTCTCCTTCCAGACCAAGTGAGTTACAATACGTTACTACTGCTTACATTGAATATCTTCTACTCCCAGGCAAAGTGAGTTACAACATGTCACTACTGCTTACATTGAATATCCTCTCCTTCCAGACCAAGTGAGTTACAATACGTTACTACTGCTTACATTGAATATCTTCTACTCCCAGGCAAAGTGAGTTACAATATGTCACTACTGCTTACATTGAATATCTTCTACTCCCAGGCAAAGTGAGTTACAACATGTTACTACTGCTTACATTGAATATCTTCTACTCCCAGGCAAAGTGAGTTACAACATGTTACTACTGCTTACATTGAATATCTTCTACTCCCAGGCAAAGTGAGTTACAACATGTTACTACTGCTTACATTGAATATCCTCTCCTTCCAGACAAAGTGAGTTACAATCTGTTACTACTGCTTACATTGAATATCCTCTCCTCCCAGTGTACCGTGGAAAGACTAACCCTGCTCCGGCTACAAACATTACTCACCCCAGCCAACGGACCTGCTGCAATTTCACATTAGAACTATGATCACGCCATACAAACGATCAGAATCGACAAATGAACTGTGTGTGTGAAGTGGCATCTGACCCAAATTGTGGAGTGGAATTGCCCGTGAAACGCGCATGCGCAATATGGACTTGTCTGGACATTGGTAACAAGAGTGACTCCCACCCCCCACCCCTGTGTCAACGTCGCTGTGCGCAGGCGCTAGACTCAAGAGACGAGCGCTTCATGGCGTCATCCCGGCCTCCCCTTTGCTTCCCCCTTCTGAATAAGATTGAATATAAGCGGGTCTGTTTCTATGGAGGTTACTCTTTGATGCCTTACAGATATTAGGTGTACATGGGCGATATGTAGGCCTCTAGGACTAAACTAATGTAAGTCTGTCTAAATATGTAGGGATTTATCTTCGGACCATTTGGTTGCTAAATTCAGGTCAGGGTTCTGGTCTCGGTGTAGATCAGCTATAATCCAGTAATTCTCGTCTTCGGACCATATGTGTGTAAATATTCAGGTTAGGGTTGTAGTCTTGGGGCAGATTTGCTATATGTTTGGAATGTTAATTTTTAGGGAAGTAATTTGTTACGAGTTTATTCATGTATAGGAGATTCAATGCTAGTAGAAAGCCAGGTACTTGATATAATGTTTAGGGAAGTAATTTGTTACGAGTTTGATCATGTATAGGGGATTCAAAGCTAGTGGAAAGCCAGATGGCTGTGATTCTCGTTGTTTAAAGTAATTATTTTGCGGGACTTGTTAAATATTATTAGTTTATTTGATGACGGTCAGGTTAAGATAAAGTTTTGTATTTATGCTCGCCATTTCGCGAGACATTTGTAAATTAACAAATAAGTACGATCCTTATATATGACTCTTTTACTGTTGGTCTAATGGATAGGTCTAGGAACTATAGGGCCCTAACATGTTCTTGTTATGTTTAAGGATAAATAGCTATTCCCTATATACTTATTATATTCACCTTATTTCTAACTTTGTTTTATTAATCACAGTATATATGAGGTCAAATTTAATCAATGTTAAGACATTGATATATTTATATAATTTGTTTTTGTCACGCCTAGCTTAATGTGGCGTTCACTATTACCGAGTCAGTAGTATGGGGGATTTAATCATCCTTCCAAATATTGTAAATTTGTGTACGAAATATTATTCAATATAAATTTATATTAATCTTATTGTAAATAATCACACCTGAAGTATTATTCAATATAAATTTCTATTAATCTTATTGTAAATAATCACACCTGAAATATTATTCAATATAATTTCCTATTAATCTTATTGTAAATTATCACAGTAATAAATTAGCCGTTGGGCCATGATTGTGAATCTTCCTTCGTTATTATTTATATTTAATTGCATTTATGAATTGTCCTTTAGGCATAGTTGTGTATGTTCAGGCGTGACATGGGAATTTCTGGGCTTGTAAGAAATAATCAATAAGATCCCCTGTGATTACTCTTCCTTTTGTACAATTAAACACTGACTGCCCGAGATTGATAATTAGGGGCTTAGGTTCTGCTAGTGAGGGAATAAGCCCGCGGGCAGGGTGCAAGCTGCGCAAACTCTGCTTCACAGGGTTATATGTATATCTTTTGATTATTTTTCTTAAATTGTTTTTCTTGTATGTTACAAGCCCCGTTCTACGCCATGGATCAAACACCACTGGACACAGCCGAAACACTTGGCAGTAAATCACAAGTTTACAAGCTGAACCGAGAGGCGTTAATTGCGGAGCTCGTGGGCCGAGGGATAGTTGTTAACCCCGAATCCACTGTTCGTGAATTGAGGACCATGCTGTCTCGGGAGTTGGGTGAGAAAAATCCATTATATTCTGACATCGATAATAGTGATGTGCCCGGTCAGGTGGTCGATAGGAATAGAGAGGTGTCTATGGCCAATGTTGAGAGGCAGGCCCCATTAGATCCCGTTAGTAACACGTTGTCTTCGCGGAACCCGCTCTCTAACAATGTTTTTGTTCGGTCAGACGGTTCACATGATAATAAGACTAGGTCCAAAGTAGTCAGCGATTGGTTGAATCGCATTCCTGTGTGTGATGGGCAGAATAGTTCTGCGTTGTTTGCTTTCCTGCTGGAAGTAAACAAAGTCCATAAATTACGTCTTGTTGAGGACGCAGAAATATTAGTGTTATGTCTGGGGAAAACTTCTGGGTTCTTAACGCACCTCATATCTGAGGGGATAAGTCAGGGGACCCCCTGGGTTACTGTTAAAGATAACATATTCGACTCTCTAGTTTCTAGGAGAGAAAGGGAACGTTTATGTTCAGAATTCGTGTACCGTTTCCAACTTCCTCATGAGTCTCTTAGGATTTTTATTCTTTCCGTGTCGGAAGCAGCGAGTATCCTCAATTTAAAACTCAGCGAGCCCCAAATCGTAGAAATCATTCTGGAAAATGTATCGCCGCTTACCAGGAGACATTTTGTGTTTTCCCAATTGCCGCGGTCTTTTTCAGAGTTGTACTCTCTGGCTTCCAAAATTGAGGGATCGCTTTTGGGTGAAAGGGAATATTTTGAGAAGCACCCTATTACCGTTTCTAAACCCTCCACTTCATCGACCCCTTTTGAACAAAAGTCAAAAAATAGTTTTGGTCAGCTTACATATTCTCAGACCCCCCCCCCCGTGACTAATAGACCTTATAATAATAAACCTACTGGGCAACGAGGAGGGAATAATAGTCGCGATCTGTCCCGAGTTAGATGTTTTGGTTGTAAGCAATTAGGGCATCTCCGGTACCAATGTCCGGCGGGAAACGAGTAACGTGTAACCAGAGGAGTGGTCGAGTTACACGGCGGTTTGATAATAATAAACCACTCGAGACCCCTATCCCCATGATCGAGTTTAGTATTGGGTCAAATCACGGTGCCGCTTTAATCGACACGGGCGCTAACGCGTCTTTCATTAATGCCGAATTTCTGAGTAGCATCCGGGGTGGTAAGCCCAAAAGTGACATTCAAATAAATAAGTGTGCTCCCCGTACCTTTGTTTTAGGGAATGGCAGTAGCATTGTTATTGATAGATTTGTTTATCCTTCTCTCAAGATTGATTGTTTTTCGTGGAAAAGAAGGTTATATGTTGTAAGCAAACTTGTGTGCGACGTCATATTAGGAATCGACTTTTTATGGGCCACTAGAGGTATCTTAGATTTGGGCTCGGGACATTTAAGGTTTGGGTTTAATTCTCGGATTAAAGTGCCATTGTGTCTAAGTTCTAGGCCCATATGGTGTAGTCACTTAGGAAGCGAGGAAGATCGCATTAATACTTTGATTAAGAAGTACTCGGATGTCATAACACCCGTCTGGGGAAAATGTGACATACTCCCCTATGACATTGTAGTCACAGACGAGATTCCGGTAAGGTCAGGTCCCTACTCGTGCAACCCACCCAAATTGAAGATATTTCGCGAGATGATAGAGGACTTAGAGCAGAAGGGAGTCATTAGACCATCTAAATCTCCTTATGCTAGCCCGGCGTTTATTATTCCTAGGAAAGGACAAGGATATAGGTTGATCGTAGATTATAGAAAAGTTAATCAAAAAATCCAGTTTGATCCTTACCCCATGCCTAGTGTGGAGAGTGCGTTCCAACATCTAGGGGGCGCTAAAGTGTATAGTCTCATTGACTTGAATGCCAGTTTTTTACAATGCGCTCTCACTGAGCGGTCAAAAAAGTATACGGCATTCGTTACCCCTTGGCAACTATATGAATTTAATCGTGTGCCGTTGGGCGCTAGTATCGGTGGCCAGGCGTTAAGCCGTGTTCTAGATCACATCTTTTCTGACTTGAAATATAAGTTCATCTTTAATTACCTTGATGACATTTGTGTCTACAGCAATTCTATGGATGAGCATCTTGAACATTTAGATATTGTACTGAGCCGTTTGCGTCAGGCGGGTTTGACTGTGAACCCTGACAAGGTCACGTGGGCCAAACAGTCTATCAAGTATCTTGGTTATATTATTTCCAATGGGAATATGCTGGTCGATCCCGAAAGGGTGAAACCCATTATCGATTACCCACAACCCAAAAACTTAAAGGGTGTGATGCGTTTCATTGGCATGTGCGCTTACTACGCACGCTTTATCCCGCATTTCTCTGAAATTGCTGCCCCCTTAAATTGCTTAAAAAGAAAGGGTGTCCCATTCACCTGGGGAGAAGAACAATCCCGAGCTTTCAAAACGCTTAAGGGCAAACTGATTAGCCCCGAGGTTTTGCACATGCCTGATTTCTCTTGCCCATTCCTTCTTCATGTCGACGCATCTTCTGTCGCACTAGGCGCAGTTTTGTCTCAGCGAACTGCAGACGGTATTCGTCCCGTGGCTTTTGCAAGCAAAACCTTATCTCTTGCTGAACAAAAATATAGTGCTTTCGAGAAGGAATGTCTGTCCTGTGTTGTGGGTGTCGAGAAATTCTCTGACTATCTAGAACAGCGCGAATTCGAACTGTACACTGACAACATGGCGTTGTCATGGATGTGGCGACACCCGAAGCAGTTAGGAAAGATTGGTAGGTGGGTGCTACGCCTATCGAAATACAAATTCAGCACGCATCACGTTCCGGGAAGGGATAACGTGACTGCTGATGCCCTGTCTCGGATGGCGGAAGATCTGGAGCCAATTGAGAATGAAAATATTGTACAGCCATTTAATGTAATTCATTCCATTCCGGAGTCGTTCGTCTCGATTCGAGATCATCAAGGAAGTGACTCGTGGTGCTCGGGACTTATAGAGAAAATAAATAAGGGAGAGGAAGTGGGTCCTTATTCTCTTCACAAAGGGATTCTTGTAGTATCTGCTAGGAAAGGGAAAGGGAGGAAGATTGTTGTCCCGACTGTGGTACGTCAAATGTTGTTGCGTTATTTCCATCATTCTATTGTCGGTGGTCACCTGGGTATACTTAAAACTTATCGCAAAATCTCTAGAGAATTCTTTTGGCCAGGAATGTACAATGATGTGAAACGGCAAGTTGGGCAGTGCGAAGATTGCCAAAAGGCCAAACCGGCGCAGAACACGAAAGTTGGGCTCCATTCGGCCGATGTGGCTCGATTTCCGTGGGAAAAAGTGTTCGTCGACTATGTTGGCCCCCTGCCCCGATCCTCCTTAGGGAATACTTGTATACTCATTGTGCTAGATGCTTTCTCTAAATTTGTGGTTATTTTACCGTTGAGGGACATGAAAGCGAAGACCACTGCTAACGCGCTGGCTAGACGCGTGTGGGCGGTATTTGGTGCCCCCCGGATTTTAGTGAGCGATAACGGGCCATGTTTTAGGTCTGCCACTTTCAAAGACATGTGCTTCGGATGGGGCATTAAA
This sequence comes from Timema podura, assembly GCA_033556935.1. Lineage (NCBI taxonomy): Eukaryota > Metazoa > Arthropoda > Insecta > Phasmatodea > Timematidae > Timema > Timema podura. The sequence continues at coordinate 47,780,815 of JAVRXN010000005.1, read as the reverse complement.
CATGCAACCACCAGCCCCTACTATCCTTGCCCTAACCACGTGGAACGATTCAATAGGAATCTTAAGGTGGCCTTGACCATTTTTCACTCGGTTGAACAAGCCAGGTGGGATCGTGATATTGAGTTCTTGAATGTCGCGTTTAATTCCGCGTTTCATGAATCTACCAATGCCTCGCCTGCTTCAGTGTTTTTGGGGAGAGAACTCAACCACCCTCTGCTAGCGGTGTGGGATGTGGACCCTTTATTGGGTGGGGATGAGAAGATCTCGCATAAGGATAGATGCCAGGAGGCGTTCGAAGCTTTAAAAAGGGCACATAAAAAAGTAGCTGATAGGTATAACCTTGGGCGTGTCCCTGTTTCGGTTACTATTGGGGACCTGGTTCTCAGTAAATGCTACCCACTGAGCTCCGCGGCTGACAAGATCTCGGCGAAGCTGAGTGCTAGGTGGGGTGGTCCATGGCGGGTTGAGCGTTTTCTCACCCCTGTTACCCTTCTCTTGAGTGATGTTGGTGACCCATCCATCACAAGACGAGCCCACGCATCCCAAGTCAAACCGTTCGGCATCAAAGAGTCCTCATCCCTGGTTCAGGGATGAGTATGTTTGTAAATACGTGCTGTTCAAGAGTAAGTGCTAGTCTGTAAGTTAATTGTAAGTCCCGCAAAGAGACCGCTTAGTACCCGGCGGAAAAATAAACTTAATATCATAAACTTTATGTTGGAAGTGTCTATAACTAGACTAAACTGTCTGTACCATATTGTGATACGCTAGGAGGAGGTGTGATAAGCATATTACTGTTAAAGACGCATTCTTGCACAGAGCTTATTCTGTAGTAATTTGAGATATATTAAATCTCATCTTGTAATTTTAAAAATTCTTTTGGCATATTTGAGACTTTAGTTAGATTCTAGTGTTTTTTGAGTCTCTCTTTTGAAAGGAGAAAGTTACTTAGTCTGGAGAGAATTGTAATTTTGTGTGATGATGGGGTACTGGCTTGTATCTTTCTTGTTCAGTGGGTTCCTCCTCCCTCCTTCATTCCGCTGGTGCAGCCGAAGGAAGGAAGAGCCTCGACCATCTCCGAAGAATGCTGCATAGGCGTGGGGGTGGTGAGCACATACTGGAGGTCATGGGGCGCTTTCCGAGCAGACTGGACTGGGTGTTGAACTGCTGCCGGTTCGGTGACCAAGTAAGACGTCGCTTGAGTCACTTTGACATGAAGCAGGACCACCTTGGTTGCAGGGAGACGCGGGAGCTGTCTCGTTTAGGGGCAGAGGATTTGTACCGTGGAAAGACTAACCCTGCTCCGGCTACAAACATTACTCACCCCAGCCAACGGACCTGCTGCAATTTCACATTAGAACTATGATCACGCCATACAAACGATCAGAATCGACAAATGAACTGTGTGTGTGAAGTGGCATCTGACCCAAATTGTGGAGTGGAATTGCCCGTGAAACGCGCATGCGCAATATGGACTTGTCTGGACATTGGTAACAAGAGTGACTCCCACCCCCCACCCCTGTGTCAACGTCGCTGTGCGCAGGCGCTAGACTCAAGAGACGAGCGCTTCATGGCGTCATCCCGGCCTCCCCTTTGCTTCCCCCTTCTGAATAAGATTGAATATAAGCGGGTCTGTTTCTATGGAGGTTACTCTTTGATGCCTTACAGATATTAGGTGTACATGGGCGATATGTAGGCCTCTAGGACTAAACTAATGTAAGTCTGTCTAAATATGTAGGGATTTATCTTCGGACCATTTGGTTGCTAAATTCAGGTCAGGGTTCTGGTCTCGGTGTAGATCAGCTATAATCCAGTAATTCTCGTCTTCGGACCATATGTGTGTAAATATTCAGGTTAGGGTTGTAGTCTTGGGGCAGATTTGCTATATGTTTGGAATGTTAATTTTTAGGGAAGTAATTTGTTACGAGTTTATTCATGTATAGGAGATTCAATGCTAGTAGAAAGCCAGGTACTTGATATAATGTTTAGGGAAGTAATTTGTTACGAGTTTGATCATGTATAGGGGATTCAAAGCTAGTGGAAAGCCAGATGGCTGTGATTCTCGTTGTTTAAAGTAATTATTTTGCGGGACTTGTTAAATATTATTAGTTTATTTGATGACGGTCAGGTTAAGATAAAGTTTTGTATTTATGCTCGCCATTTCGCGAGACATTTGTAAATTAACAAATAAGTACGATCCTTATATATGACTCTTTTACTGTTGGTCTAATGGATAGGTCTAGGAACTATAGGGCCCTAACATGTTCTTGTTATGTTTAAGGATAAATAGCTATTCCCTACATACTTATTATATTCACCTTATTTCTAACTTTGTTTTATTAATCACAGTATATATGAGGTCAAATTTAATCAATGTTAAGACATTGATATATTTATATAATTTGTTTTTGTCACGCCTAGCTTAATGTGGCGTTCACTATTACCGAGTCAGTAGTATGGGGGATTTAATCATCCTTCCAAATATTGTAAATTTGTGTACGAAATATTATTCAATATAAATTTATATTAATCTTATTGTAAATAATCACACCTGAAGTATTATTCAATATAAATTTCTATTAATCTTATTGTAAATAATCACACCTGAAATATTATTCAATATAATTTCCTATTAATCTTATTGTAAATTATCACAGTAATAAATTAGCCGTTGGGCCATGATTGTGAATCTTCCTTCGTTATTATTTATATTTAATTGCATTTATGAATTGTCCTTTAGGCATAGTTGTGTATGTTCAGGCGTGACATGGGAATTTCTGGGCTTGTAAGAAATAATCAATAAGATCCCCTGTGATTACTCTTCCTTTTGTACAATTAAACACTGACTGCCCGAGATTGATAATTAGGGGCTTAGGTTCTGCTAGTGAGGGAATAAGCCCGCGGGCAGGGTGCACCAGGTCCCTGAATTATAACATGTAATTACCGCTTATAGTAAAAATTTATTTTTTTAGGGTAAGGTTCATAATTTTATTTCATAATTTGTCTGCTAAAACAATTGTGACAGAAGAGGAGGCACCAAAACCAAAGTTCCCCCAAGTTATAAATGATGTTTGAGGCTGACCTGACAACCACCATAGGGTGTTCTGTTTAAATAAATTGTTGTGACTGTTTTTTTTAAATCAAATTAAAATATTTGTAAAATTAAAATCTGTAAAGAGGAAACTGTGTAAGTTAATGCCCTGCTAAACAATATAGCATTGTGGTTTTATTTTAGTGCTGTTTTATAGTGTCTAGGAATCTGTATCCGTACATGTCAGTCCTTGAACTTGTTTGACAACAATTATTTGTGTTTAAAGAGGGCCCTTTGTGTCTGGTTTGTTTGTTTTTAACCACGTCCACCAGCCATTCATGTTATAAAGGCATTTAATATACTATTTAATGCTAATGGGATTGGAATGAGGAAAGTATAATTTGGGAGGAAATGTGCCTGCATTTGTTTGGAAGAAGAGTGAGGAGACCACTTATGAACACCCTCCCCCAGTAGATCTAACTGTGATTCTAGCATTGATCTCCCCGTGCCATCGGCAGTCCTGTATACTGATAGAGTGTGTTACCAGTTCGTAGAGCTGTGGCATGGACCTCTGGTCGACAAACGTCTGAGTCTCATAATTGTTGGCCTTGTCTCTCAGGTACAAGGGGTTGAACCACTCATACCGAGAATGGTACAGACCAAGATGAAGGTCAGTCTTTCTTACAGATGCTGCGAGATCACCTGGTACAAAACATCACAACACTCTTTCAGGGACTGGCTTCAGAGACTAACTTTGGGAACTGGCTTCAAGGAATGACTTCAAAGACTGACTTCAGGGATTGAATTAGGGACTGGCTTCAGAGAATGATCTCAGGGACTGGCTTCAAGGAATGGCTTCATTGACAGACTTTAGGGACAGGCATATGGGACTGGCTTCAGGTACCAGCTTCATGGAATGACTTTAAGGACAAGCATCTGGGACTGGCTTCAGGGACTGACTTTAGGGACTGGCATCTATGACTGGATTCATGGAGAGACTTTAGGGAGAGGCATTTGGGACTGGCTTCAGAGACGGACTTTAGGGACTGGCATCTGTGACTGGATTCATGAGCTGACTTTAGGGATTAGATTCAGGTACTGGCTCTAGGGACTGACTTTAGGGACAAGGATCTGTGATTGGCTTCGTGGAATGACTTCAAAGACTGGCTTCAGGGACTTACTTTAGTGACAGGCATCTGGGAGTGTCTACAAGAAATGACTTCAGAGAGTGACTTCAAGGATTGGCTTCATGGAGAGACTTTAGGGACAGGCATTTGGGACTGGCTTCAGGGACTGACTTTAGGGACAGGCATCTGGGAGTGCCTTTAAGAAATTACTTCAGAGACTGACTCCAGGGACTGGCCTCAGTGACTAGCTAAGTAGAGTTAGGTCAAATTCACTGTTTTATGAATCTTAATCTTCATTTTAACAACAAATTCTAAATCTTGAATTTGAATTCAAATCTTAGAATAAATTATGACCGTGATAGGAAATAGACAATAGAAATAGCATCTAAATGTTAACATTCTTTGTTATTGCATATTCATACATTCAAGTAAGTGTTAATTCACTGGAATGGGGTCTGGTTGTGTAGTTTGTGTTATAGTTATGTTGGGGCTGAACCAACAATAAGCAGTATTAGATCTGTACAAAATACAATTCAATACCTAAAGAAAAAAAATATTATTTTTAAATCCCAATTCTCATACTTTTTTGAGTCCTCTATATAGGGATGTGATATCGAAAGAAAAGTATTGATGCTGTACTCATTAAAAGTATCGGAAGAAAAATATTGTTGCTGTACTAGTATTGAAACAAAAGTATCGATAACAGTAAGTATCAATATCAAAAAAAAATTTACACGATTATTTTTCACTATCTATCTTAAAAAAAACTTATATAATTCACTTCTGGAAGGTGCCCTTTTTACCTTTAGTCACTGTTTATATACTCTATCAAGATAGATTATTAACTATTGACATACAATAAAAGAATGGATGCCCTGTCCCACTTCATCTGCTTAAACAACGCACAAACTTTTCTGCTTCGAGCACCCTTAAGTTGACTGAGTTCATAAAGTTCTACAAAAGCTCATTTTGTTTAGTTTGTGATGACCTTGCTCATGGATAGAGGAAGGGGTAGTAGACTGGTCGCCACTCACCCGATCAGGTATCAGGCTGTATTGATAAACAAAGATGAAAGAACATCTATGAATCATGATGAGCTAAAAGAGAATGAATGCTAGAGTTGAAGAAAATTAGTGAGACTTGAGAAATAGTGTAATTTGTTCTTCCTCCACAGTCCACCCTAGTAAAAATCTAATTCCAACATGAGTGAAGATAACAAAAAAAGTTGTTTCTTTCAATACCGGGGTGTGAGTACTAATATCAGTAAAAGTATCCGAAAAAAATTATCAAGTAAAAAAAATACTAGTATCGAAAGAAAAATATTAATATTAGTAAAGTATCGATACTCTTTCCATATCCCTACCTCTAATATAAAATATCCTTAAGGAATAAAAGCTCCCATCCCTAAGATCACCTGGAAGCAGTTTAGGCACTATGACTCGCAAAGATATCCCCATCCTGACTCTATACAAATGCAGGTGCATTTACATCTAGGTATCTCTTATCCTTGAACTTAGATTGAGTCATGGAATAATATAAAATAGAGTTTAGGTAATGTTAAAACTTCTTTAATAAATGGTTCTGATGTAAAAACTAAAGTTGTAAAGAATACTTGTTTGTGGTATAGTCTAGCGCCAGTACATACTATCTCATCTTAGGTGTCAGGATGAAAAGGGAGGATTTAGGAAACTAATAAGGAGGTATTTATTTCAAGGGAATGCTCCAGAATTAATCTGTTGAGCTTATAGGAAACCATTATTTTAGAATAATAGCCACCTACGCACTTGTACGGGATTCAAACCTGGCCTCTCAGATCCAAGTCACCTAATCTACTAGTGTAGCCAACTGTGAAACTTACTGAAATAATTGTTGCATGTTTTGGTAAAATATTCCACAAGTAATTTTCCAGTGGTGTAGCCGGGAATGTTTCGGGAGCAGTGGGAGTGGTAAGAGGTACACACAATGAAAATATAGCACAGTTTGTGTTTGTACTTGGCTATTTTAAGAGGGTTTAAGATAATACAAAACACATTCAAAACATATGGTAGAGTTCACAAGTTATAAAACATTTTTACAGAAGACTAGTGGTCAGACCAAGGAGTTTCCATGGCGGTCTAGGGGTAAGGTGTCAGATTTCTGTGCTGTGGGTCCGGAGTTCAATCCTCTGTACCAGCACAGATTTATCTGATTGCCAAACCCTTCCTTCACCTTTGACAAGACGTGTATTAATCACAACTTGTGAACGTGAGGAATGCCAGGCCTCCACCGTGGTTCAGATCTCATATTAAACTGTAGGTCCTCCATTTCATCTCACAATCACCCTATCATTACACATTAGCGTAAGTGTGTATAACCCGAACGGGTAGTAAGACGTTGTGCTAATAATAATAATAATCAGTTTCCAAGTGTGTACTTAGCAAGTGATACATTAAAAAAGCTTTTGAAGGGATAAATAAAAAGGGTTAAGAAATTATTGACTAAAAAATGTCAATCTTTAACAATTTTAATTCATAAAAGTTGGCCGGGTCATTTTGAACTCAAAATGTATAATGAATTTAAAGTTAATATAAAGTATATCCATATTTCAAATTAAAGTATGAAGTCTTACCGACTATGTCTCGGTTCGGCCCGACCTCTTTAGCATTCCAGCCAAAGGAGTATTTGGTGGGCCACATAGCAAACCCCTCGTGGTGTTTGGTCGTCAGCACCAGGTACCTTGCGACAGACAAACAAACCATGACCTTCATCTGCTATGGCCTCCAGTTCTGTCGGGATTGAACCTTAGATGGTCGAGGAGTATCAACCCCTCACCACTACACCCAGGGGAATATCTACAAAATTAGGTCATGGGTGAGGACAGAACTTGAACTGTTCATCCTCTGCATCCGCGGTCAAGCAGACTAAATGTAGGGCTCATCTAGTTTTGTTTCCTGGCCAGGTTGTGGTTTGAATGTCGGCCGGGTCTACTTGGGATGATTTTAACAAAATTGTTTCTCAGGCTCTAAGTACACAAATGTGCTCTAAATTCTACCTTACATATCCCTGTCTATAGAAGAGCATAAACTGGCCGAATAGCGAGACTCGATATAAAGATACAAACGGCTCATTCTTGAGTGATATCGAGACTCATAATCTGACATATACAGGGTGGCTACCCAATTATGTAAACATATTTCATGAATTTTTTACTACCTATGGATAAATATTCATGACTAAAAAGTACTTAAAAAATTATTAGCTTCCCCCAGATTGAGCTTTTCATTTAAAATTTCACAAATTATTATTTCCAAGACATTTTATTTTCTGAACTGGAAAGTAGCTGTAAATTGTTTAATTATATTTTTATTTAAGGTATTTAACGTGCACTTTCTGAACCGACTGATTACTTAAGCATATTACTAATCCAGAACAGACACAACATCCAGTCCCCGGCCATTATTTCATCACTATGAAATAGGAAATCGACATTACATAAATTATAATTTTTTCAACCATGCCAGGAATTGAGCTCGGGACTCTTAGCTTAAATTGTAAGTTTAAGCTAATTTTGAACATAGTATAAAATAAATGTTACAATGCACAACACAGACTTTCTCTTTTTTCTATTTTAAAAGAGAACTTGACTAAAAACTTGTAAGATTTGTAAAATCATATACATGGTTGCAGAAACACCCCACCAAAGAGCATAAATTAAATAATGTACAATGTTATAGAAACATTGAGAAAAGAGGAACATCTCTGTCCACCAAAAAGCATAAACAATCACTTTTATAGTTCAAAATATTCCATTTAAAATAAGTTGCTTATATATCAGAAACCATTGGGTTTATAAACGTATATTTCACATTAAAATATTTTTATTTTTAACAGTACTAAAACGTTATAGTAATAAGTTATTTAATATGTCAAATAGTTGCGGGGATATGATCAAATTTGTTAATTTCCACTTCCCAAAAGTGCCGTTAAAGTCTTTTTTATGGGAAAACAAGGATTGTCATTTTCTTTGTAATGTTAAACAGTGCCTCGATATGAAATTTAATCAAAATAATTAAAATGGATTTTGAAAAAATTGATTTTATCTCCTTTTTTTCAGTTAGCTACCCTTAATTTTAGAGTTGGATTATCTAATTTAAAAAAAAACTCCTTTGGGGGTAGAAGACCCTATGAAAACTCTAAATACCAAGTTTTAACCTGATCGGTAAAATGGTTTCAGCTCTAGTCCGAGATACAGACAGACAGACAGCATCGCATAAACCACTTTTTCATTTCCAAGGGGTCATGAAACGTCAACATTTATCAAAATCTCGAGATTGATTTTTATGACGATCACAATACTTCTCTATGAAGGGTTGAGATAAAGTAAAAATATTATTTATACCTATATAATAAACTTCTCTGAGGAAAATCCATGGCCTGAAAGGTAATTTAATGACATTTTAATGATTTTCATGAGTAAAATCTCATTTACTGATTTTTTTCATGACTAGTAGACACCCTGATGTGCAATATAATCATATTTGATGTTGATGAGCGTATTTTAGTGATGCATTAAATAACCGCCCCTACTGTTGGGCGACCACATTTTATACGCTGTCAATTATGAATAGGTCTATATGTAATTGTAACAGTGTGTACAAAGCAGCTCACAGACATGGATAGTCTGGCAGTGTTAAAGTAGGATATTGGTATGAGAACACTTTTAGAAAATTCAACACATATTTTATTGCAGTCAACATTGATAGCCATTTACTATACTATTATTGTTATTTTGTATGTATTAATATTATCTAACAAAAATGAAAGCTGCAGATCACATGACTTGACGAATAAACATACGAAAGTATACTTACTAACTTTTGTAGCTGTCAAAAAAAAAGTGTATTTCTACCAAAATCGGACCGTAACTGTTTGAACAATATGTCAGAGATAGAAAGTTTTGAGGTGTTCAACTTGTTGGAGTGAAGAAGGAGGTTAGGGGAAGGTGGGGCAACTCACTTGGCCCCCGACGCCTGTATAATCTCCACCCACTCGTCGGGGTCAAAGAACTCGGCTGTGAGGTCAGGGGCAAAGTCCTGGTACGTGAAATTAGGGGGGTAATTCTGAGCCATGAACTCTGCAAACTCCGGCTGATCGCCGTCTGAAACATTACAAGGATAGATTTAGCGCTGGTCCAAATTGATCCAAATTTGTAACTTGAAAACCCATGGGTAAGAAAGTTTGATTAAAATCTTTTTAAACAGATATGAATAATAATGTTTTTTGTCACCGTGTCTCACCACCTTTTTGGGTTGTGTTAGAGATGAGGAAGGTTGAATTTCTTGCATTTGTGTGGAGACTGGAAACTAATTGTTGAAAAACTACCCTCAATGCACCTGCCCCAGATTCAAACCTTGATCTCCCCATCACCGGCAGTCCAGCACCGAAGTGGGTGATATAGTGATTGTTTTTAGGCAGTTATACAACCAGTCGTGGGAGACTACAGTTTAAATACCAATAATTTAAAATGTATTCTTAATTTTGTGCAAAAACATGAGGTAAGAGCAATTCCTTTTTGAATGTGTTCCAAAGTACCCTTTTGAGTCCAACAAATGTAAAAATAATATTTTTTGAATATCGCATACAGGGTTGATAAACTTTTCAAATTTTGAAACTCCCTGATTTTTCCTGTAGTTCCGAACCAAAAAATATGTATTTTCCTAATGATTTTATTTACACAGTTATCTATCTATTTTCATCGTTTTAATTTTATTAAATTCTTGACACAAGAAATTATTGAAGACTAATATGCCCTGTGCTTCATAAAATCACATGAATTAGAGATAGTACTAATAGTTAAACACGGGTTTAGGAGGTTCCGTCAAATTATATTATTTAAATTCCGCTATTTTTCCAGAGCCAATGTGTTTTTTCCAGCCACTATATATAAATAATAAGTATATTACAAACAATATTTTACTAAGTTCACAACATTAATGTTTTTATACACATAAGTTACACATTCTGAAATAGTGTCACTTTATGAAGGGTTAGAGGATTTCACCTTAAAAGTCCATCCTTAAGTAATATTTCAGTGAGATCATATTGAGGCATTAAAAGATTGACTTACACCAGTACAGTTTAAAATTGTTGGGAGAGACATTCTTATTTAGTTTCTTCTTCCTATTACATAATCTTAATTCTCACACATGGGCATAACCATGACTCAACTATGACTCTGGGCTAAAGACACGTGGTGGGTTAAAGACAACACAAAAATCATATGTTGACTTTGAGAATTAAGATTAGTGTGCTCAAATGTGTTAAAAGAAGTTCCCAGTATGTATTAACCAGAATAAAAGTGTAATTTTTACTAGTGTAAATAAAAGTTTAGTATGTTTTTAGTGAATAGGTAAAAAAAAAAATCCAGAAATTTGATAAAATTCCCTGACTCTCCCATGACATTCCCCTGTTTTCCAGGTCACTGGACACCACTGTCGCTATGTGGGATATACTTTTTATTTCAAAAATAATTGCCAAAAGACCTGAAAATTCCAGTGACTTCTCTTTTGAGCGAACTTCCTAAATAGGGGAGAAAAACTGGTGTGAAGGAAAGAGGAAGATTTTAACATTTTACCAAACTTACCCAGCCACAGGCTGGAAACGGTTGATCATGATGATGATTATTATTATTTCCCTGTTAATTAGCAGATCTGATAGTTAAAAATTGTGTTCGATAAAAAAAGTGTGCATCTTATTACTTACCTGTTAAATATACGTTATTACACCAATGGAGGAGATATGCACCTGCATTTGTGTGGTGGGAGGGTTGGAAACTAGTAATAAAAAGCAATAGCTCAGCAGACTTGACCAGGATTCAAACCCTAGCCTCCTTATCGTCAAGTAAGCCCTACGAAACTAACACGTGTGTTTGTAGCAGTGGCAGCAAAACTTTATTTGTGTAAAGGGGACAACTAGAAAAAAAAAGGGGCTTTGAGGGGTTGAACACCCTGGCCAAAGAGGGGTCCAAAAGCCCTCTCCCAGAAAATGTTTGAAAAATTTTTGGGCCTCTGAAATTTTTATTGTAAGCCAATCTCCTATTTAGGATAGTTTGGAACTGTTTTCCAACCCAGAAATATTTCTGAGATTTGAATGTTCCTATAAATAATTATTAAGGATGGGTCCTTACTCGAAATTTTTTAGATTTGGATGCCCCTAGAAACTATTTGGAGTGCTTTCCTGAAGAATATTTGAAATTTGGAGTTTGATGCAAGATCATATTTGAAGGGGTCAGGGCAAAAACATTATAACACTCATTTGATGACAAAATATATTAGCAGTGATTTCTGGTTGCATACCACTTTAACTACAAGACTTTTTATAGTCACTCAAGGCTTTGAGGATAACTAATTCGATTAATATTTTACTTTTTTTTATAGCTTTATTTCAGGATTTTATAGAGCTATATAGTGAAAATATCCCATCTAAATCAATGAGGGTTATTATGCTTTTGCCCCGACCCCGCTAATACTCAGCTAATACTCAATAATCAATTTCAGCTAATACTCAATAATCTCAGAGGAGAGGTAAACATATTAGAGGGGAGAATTACCCTCTCCCTAATAAAAACAGCAAAGTAATGTTTAACACACAGCACTAGACAAGCATGTTTGATTTGAGAGACCAGGGTTTAAAACTGGCCAGAGCCATCAAGGTTTTTTTTTCTTCTCTTGTTCCTAGTTTCTTATTCCCTATCCAGTGAGATGCTGCAACGTTGCTTGGTCTAGGTTCAGTATGACATGAACAAACCATAATAAACCTTTCGGCACATAATTTCAGGTGTTAACACATACAACGGTAGGAATACTGTGTACTCACTTTGCCAATGGCTCCAGAACCATTCAGAGCGGTAGCTTGGTACAGAGAACACTCCGAAATGGATGAAGATACCAAACTTGGCATCGTCATACCACTGAGGCAGAGGTCTTGTGTCCAGACTGTCCCAGGTGGCATTGTACCTGACAGTGTCCTGGGAGAAACAAGACCCTACTAGAACCACTAGTGCTGGTATATACAGGTACATTTCATCAACGTTGTACCAACAAGACAACTGCTTCAAGTCCTGTCAAGTACGCAGGTTCTAGAGTAACAATCACTACACACAAGAAGGTAGTATTGAGTAATAGGTCTAAGTTGAATGCACTTGTTTTCTGTAACATAGTGTGAAAAAATCCCCGATTTTTATCAAATGATTCAGATATGATATCTCAAGTACAGATCTAGCATATCTTTTAAAGAATTTTCAAGTATTTACACCAATTAGTATGATTTTAAAAACCCATTACCCAAAACAATTATATCAGATTATTTTTCTCTTGAGTGGAATAGTGGCCATCAGTAGACTTATTCACGTATATTAACGTACAATTTATGGACTAATTAAAACAATACAACGTGTTTGATACTACAGACACAACACCCAGTTTCCCAGCTATTAATTCATCAGTGTGAAAAGTAGAAGCCTTACTTTCACCAATGACATGTTTTTCAGCCATACCAGGCAGGAATTGAACATGGCACCATTAGCTTGGTAGGCACTGATGAGCTAAGACGTCAAACATCAGTACACTTGATCAAATGAGTAGTACCAGCACTAGTGTATTAAACTATTTAGCCACAGTGTTTGTCGGTGTAGTCTCATTTTGCTATAGAGAGGAACCTTTTTGTTACAAAAGTTACTTAGTAGGTGTTCAAATATTATATAAGCCCCTTAGGGGAGAGGGGGATTCGAGCTTTACTTATTTTTGCTGACACGAGGTATATGGGGATGGGGGGTCAGAACAATGCTTACTCAAGAAAGAGAAATTAGCAAGAATGGCGCAGTGACCAACCACCCCAAATGGATACACAATAATTAAACATGTCGAGACATGAATTCAAAGACCTTGATCATCAGATTTAAAGTGGTTATGTTTTCTATAACTTTATTTGTGTATTCACTAATAATACTATTTATCTAACTTAAATTATATGTGAATTAAAATTAATTTTTTTAATATAATTTTATAGCTTTTTAAAATTATACCTGTTTAGTACAATAAATTTAAATTCATTTTACAGCAATGTTTATTGTTTATATTTCCACACCATTAATTTACACCTTTTAGTTTAGTAATTACAAGAAGTTCATTAATTGACTAAAAAATAGTTATTCCTGTGAAAAAATTACAAAAAAAGTTGACAAATATAACCCAGGCAACCAGAGACGGTCCAAAATGGTCACAAAGATGCTCACATAAAATTTGAACGTCCCCTAATGAATTTTAATATATTCATAGGGCAAGTCGTGTGATCTGCAACTGCCAGTTTTAAGTAAGTAATAATGTGACTGAAATGAAAGTTAAATATCAATGTTGACTGCAAAAATGCGTTTGTATTTTGTAAGTTTCTTTCAACCAGAATCTTACTATAGATGGGTAACTATAATATGGTTGGGGAAAAAATTATACCGAAAGTTGGAAAGAATGTGCATCATAGTTATTGGCAGGAGGGCAACATGACAAGGCTGTAGTGTGACCTCGGTGTTGGAAGTGAACGGTTATACTGGAAAGTAATATGCAATGGTTTTAAGTATTCATGACCCGCCTCAGTGGCGTTGTTGGCTAACGCACCAGTCGTGTTGAGCCAGACCGCCGACGACGGGGAGATCGAGGTTCGAATCTCGGTCGGGTGAACTGGGGGTGGTTTTTCCTAAATGGTTTTCCACTTTCCCTCCACAGCAAATGCGGGTTCACTTCCTCTTCATTCAACCTTCCCAATTCCTAATCCATTAGTGTAATTACTACTTAAGCGTATAACCTGAACGGGTAGTAAGACGCGGTGAAAAAAAAAAGTATTCATGCAAAGGTCTTTGTTGTGTAACATTATTTTCTATAATGGATTGGCCATCCAGAGGTATCCAGAGTGAAAAATGTGTGATTGAACTTTTTGAAGTAAAGTTCCATACAATCTCACCCAAAAAGTGAAGTGTTATTTATAGCTGGAAAATTTAAGCAAACTATCAGTTCTTTGTCAGCAATAATATTGTTCTGGAAGAAAATGCTCATCTACATACAATGAGGATGCAGGGATAATGCTCAAATATAGTCGCATTCAGGAAGATTTGTGTTTCAGGGTCATTTCAGTGTTGCCTTTTTTACCCTGCGTGGGAGACTTATCAGAGATTGTCACTCTGATAAGTTGACAAAAGTTGAGCTATGAATGTAGGCACGAGGGGAGAGGGATTTCCATCCCTAGTATAACCTTGAAACACACAAATTACAACTAGTATAAATTCTATGATCACCAAAGAAAAACCAACGGCATTTTGCAAAATACTCTGTATGAAGAGAATATTTGTTCAGACACTTGTTCACGAATTAGGAGCATTTTCATTATTATTTCCCATTTATAATTTCATTTTCAAGCACTTTATTAACTAGGTCAATTGGCACATTCTTATCTGAATCTATTTCAACATTTTGTAGGCTGTCACTTTGCCCTCTTGTGTATTAGTTTGTCGACCAGTTGTTCTAAGTCATGTTGGTCACTTGACACACTAGCTTTCCAAATAGTTTGTATGTAGCGCCGCCCCCCCCCCCCCCTGTGACCATTGTTAGATATTGAAATAAAAACTCATAGTAATACATTTTTTAACTACAAATAAAGTACCCCGAAACTTTCACCATTAAAATTAGTTCAATAAATTGTCTAGTTGTTCAATGTTCTTTTGTTGAAACAGTTTGGAAAACGATAAATACTTAGCAAAGCACTATGAATCTTAGAAACTTCTTGTTTAGTTCTATAGTGATTATGTTAATCATCATGACTGTCGTAACACTATAAGAAACTGAGTATGTCAGCATAATTACACATTATAATTGTATTTTCATTAGGAATTGGCCCTCCACTCCTTAGGGATATCGAGATTCAAGAAAATTTCAGATTAGACTCATATACTTTTAAAAATCTCAATTTTTTAGAAGTGAAATTTATTTTATAACCCTAATACTGCTTATTGGTGGATCAGACCCTATTATAATTATTATAGAATAAACTTACCCAGGCTCCAGACCAGTAATTTAACACCTAACTGAACGTTATAATGGATTATAAGATATGTTAACATTTAATTAAAATTTCTATTTTCTCTTATGTTAGTAACTTTTTCCAAGATTCAAATTTGGATGTAAATTGTAAAATCAAATTTGTAAAATAATGTATTTTACCAGGAACTTGAATCATCATGTCGAAGAGGATCATCCACACTTTACACTGATGCCACTGGACAGAGGTAATGAATACCACTTCTTGAAGATGGGTATGACCCAATACCTTGACCTAGGTTTCACTCCCCATTAAAACAAACTTTATTAAAAGGGAAGAGGTACTTAACACTCTCTATGCTAGAGCCGTATTTAAATGTCTGTGGAACTAACGAGGAACGCGGGAAACGTATTATAACATCTTCCAATTTGTTTTAAATGTATTTGGATGTTTTAATGTGTCTCTAGCAGTGTTTGGAGGTCTTTAGATATTTAGTACCAAAATTGTCACTAGAACGCAAATGAATTCGCTATTTTGATATTTACAGTTAGCGACTCTTGAGATTAGTTTCTGTTCTTATCTGTGAACATATTGTTTTGTTTGAATTATGTATTTTTATTTATTCACACTTTTGTAGGTTATTTTTTATAAATATATGTTGGTCTACTAATATTTTACATGACATTTTCTGAACAGTTCTCAGATTTTTTTCATGTATTCTGTGGCAACATTCCTCCATTTATTTATTCATGTTTTGATCTTATTTACACATTGTATGAAAATCTGTCATTTCCTATATTTTTATTTTATTTTATTCACTTTATGCATTTGTGTTCAGCAAAGTGAACAAAGAAACAGGAAAATCTGATAGGTGAGACACACGTCAGTCAAATATTAGCTAAGATGATTTGTGTTTTGCATCCAATTTTTAACAGTTTCATTCAAAAAACCTTTGATTAGTAAATAAAATCTTTTTTTCTATTTCAAATTTTTAGTAATATTTACTCCTAGTCATTATTGACATACTTTATTAATTGCACTGAGTTTGTTATAAAAAATTTATATTGGTTAGATTTTTATTTTATTAGTGAAACGGACAAAATATTTTATCTCAAATTAAAGAGCATAATCTGATTTTTAAAAGGATGTATCATTATATTTACTTTATTAGAAAAATCACAAATCATGCTAAATATGGCCTGCATTTCTGGTATAGACCATCTATTTTTAGCGAGTGTTCATGGAGAGAGAAATCACAGACAAAATGTATATTTTAGAAAATTTTTACTTTTTGAGATACAGAAGCACAGTCTACCAATCCAATTTCGCCTTTGCTAGTTTCTGGGTAAAGGAAAACTTTTCACATATTTTGTCAACTATATTTATAAATCTCGATGCACTATAATCACTTGAATTTTTTTTATTATAAAGTTGTAAAATTTAGTACTCGTCTGATAATCAAACCACCTTATCCTACAAATCCATCAACTAGATTTATTAATGTGGATTATCAAAACTAACTAGCAGTTTAGGTTATATGGTTTATTATAATTAGGGCTGGTCTTATGACTCCTGGATAAACATATCTGGTGGATAAGTTAAAAGAGCGTCTTATGACTAAGATGAAGTATTTATCCGTCACATTTTATCAGGAAGTTTAAGTACCTGATAACTTTTATCTGAAAGTAAAAATGGTTGTTGCCATAGTGATGCGTTGTTTATTAATGAGGCTTCGCCTATCAGAATCTGTTGATAGGTCAAAATCTTAGTAAGCACAGGCCCGGGCTCTTAACTATATAAAGTTACACCCACGTGACGCCATCTGTTTACTTGCACTCGTTTGGCCACCATTATTTAACAAATGTTGAGTTTTCACCATTCGCTAGGTTGTAGCTTATCAGCGAGGCTTATACACATACGAGCTCCAGTAAAACCAGTACTAACCTTGCATGTTCTGAATAAAAATATATATATAACCTACAGATAGCTCTCTGGAAGATAGATTCAGTTCATAAGACGCAAAAAACTTTGAAGTGGCTGATAGGCTTTACCTCCCGATAGAAATATTTATTCAGTCATAAGACCGGCCCCTTACGGTAAAAAAAACAACCAAGAATTGAAGAGTTATCTTGTTTTATTTTTACATAGAAAATACACATAGTGCACATAGTATAAATCAACATTGTTAGACAAAACAATAAAATAATTTATATCAGTTTCATAATTTAACTGGACCATACAGCCCATTTAAAAATAAAAACCTTTCAGCAGAACACTGGAATGGCTAAAAAGAAATAATAAAGAAAAGATTGTGTTTAATTAATCCCCAGCCTGGTCCGCCTGATTATCACAGACAATTTAAACCTCAGTGATGCCACCACGACATTAATACTGACTCGGTGGACCAGACGAGACAATTTATCTAGAGAAGAGGAACAAAAGAAACCAAATAAAAGTTTATTCCTTTGTAAAGATGTCTTCCCTCGAAGTTAGAAGTTGGGGAGGTTGGCTGAAATGACAAGCCAAAACACAAACAGTTGTCACTAGTCATGTTAACGCAACAATGAGACATAGTATAGTATTTACAAGTCCAAGGAATCCCCTCAATGTTGCACCGCCTGCCTCTGGCCAAAGTGGTTTCCGAACGAGTTGGAAGGGGGAGGTGGGGGTGGTTGAGAGAGGAACAGCACAGTGGGTGGTGGAGAGGTGTACATGTTTTGAACCAGGCTGCTAGCCAGCTGCAGGGCGGCCGACTGGGGGGCCTCGCTTGCCGATGTGAAGCGGGAGGGTCGACTTCTGTTAGAAGACATGTCACTGTTTGACTTGCCTGAGTAGCCATCGGTGCTAGTCTTGTTCTCCCCCTCCCATCTCTTAGGAGGAGCAGCTCCGCCCCCATTCATAGCACTGTAGCCACCACCATTCTGGTTGAAACTACTGCTGCCATAACCATTGGTGGGCTTGTTGTAACTGTTGTTGCCGTAGCCATTGGTGGGCTTGTTGTAACTGTTGTTGCCGTAACCATTGGTGGGCTTGTTGTAACCGTTGTTGCCAAACCCATTCTCGCGTCCACGATTAAAATTGTTGTAACGACCTGTAAGAACAAAGACAGCCAATGAACATTTGAAGGACCACAATTTCAGATAAATCTGACAAAAATAAATTGATGGAAAGGTCCTACATATTTATTTAATACTCACTCCTGCCCCCACCACCAAAGCCTCCACGGTTGGCCATCTCATCCAGTTTTGGGTTGACAGACTGGTTAGCCTCCCTCAGCACATTTACAAGATCCTTGGCTTGACGACTGTTGCTCTGCGTGAAGAAAGCGTACGATGTCCCAGAAGCCTGGTTACGGCCCGTACGACCGATGCGGTGGATATAGTCCTCAGAAGAGTTTGGATAGTCAAAGTTAATGACAAACTTGATTCCCTCAACATCTAAACAACCAAGTGAGCATGTTACTATATAGAAAGGTGTAGATGCCTCAGAGCTTTCTAAACCCTAGCTTTACATCTTTCATTATTGTTTGAACTTGAGATATTTCACCAACAAATATAGCTTAACATAAATTACAAACCAGTTTCATACAAACCAATCACAGGGAGAAAACACCTGAAAAGAATAATAATAGCAACTAGTCCATTTTCACCCTCTTCCCTCATCCTGTGGCTGGGCAGACCATTCACACTTTATATTTACCTTCCCTTGATGCAATCCGACGTTCCGCTAGATTACAATATTAACCATCAGCACTATTTAACATCATGGAGAATATCTCCGTGCTCAACTAAAAAGAGACCTTCTTTCCCAATAACATGAAATGGCACTGAAGGTTAAAAGTCACACTATATTTTTGGCATTGGGATATGTACTTTGACATAATATTTGTTCAAGTCGGTGCAGCGATAGTAGCGTTCAGTTTGATCCCGCTGATAAACACAGAGGCACTGCCTGGTAGTTCAAGAGTATTTAACCACAGTGCCTCTGAAACAACAAGAACATCACAGACCAGACTGATTAAAACCAAACAGCAATGATGCCTGCGCTAAATCAAGATGGGAGAACCTCAAATACAGCCACAATTTGACAAACATGATTTTTGTGCCATACCGTTGAAAATATGTATGTCATTCTACTCCAACAGGCCTTCTTGAGTTCAGAGCTCTGCATTAAACAAAGCTTCAAAATGTTTAAATGTTTCTTGTAAATATTTCTTCTTGCAGACCAAGCACATTGCTGAGCAAGTCCTTCACATTTTCAACATTTTTTCCTTACTGTACAAGTAGAACTGTATATTTAGTTAAGTTTAGGGGTGTGCAAAACTTCAAAGAATGTTTATCAGCTTCAAACACTACAAATAACCAATGAAAATTTACAGCTTAAATACATTAATACTCAATATTTTACACATACTAATAATGTTCACATGAGAAAAATTCATAAGTATTTGAAGTGCAAGTTTGTATTTTAATTCAGCTTTGATTTGGTGAACACCCCTAACTAAGTTTCTGTGTAGTGTTCTTACATTGTCAAACCACTTTAGGACAAAGGCAATATTTGAGAATTCCCCCAAAACGATAACACAATAGACTCGTTTTTGTTTCGTTATAAAACAAACAAAACAAGTAAAGTCAAAATTATGCACAGACCAGATTGGCAAGCACGTTAGACACACTCCAATACATCTTCACCACACAAATGCAGTGTGGCCAATTCCTTAGGAAAGTGCAGACTAACATTGTACATAAAATGAATGTTCTCAACCTAATGAAGCTCTCAAGATTTAACATCTGGTACAACTGACAAAGCCTAAATTAAAAGTTCGCATTTATTAAAAAAACTTGAAAGTTGTCGTGAGCTCACTTGCGTCCAACCCAGGAGTCTGTACAAGGTGGCAGAACATCACAACCCTGTTAACCAGTCTGGTAGATTCAACTACTATCACACCTCCCTGACATCATCCCAATACTCACAACAACCGACCCTGCACGCTAGACGCTCATACGGGGAAGTGAGACTGACCTAGGCCGCGGGCGGCCACATCTGTAGCCACCAGGATGTTAGAGTTGCCATTCCGGAACTCTGTAACAACAATATACCTATTAGGACGATTACACCAAGAAATATTTTATCTCTTTTTTTGAAGTACAGTAGTCTCAGAAACTCGACATTCCGCATAACTACACACGCAAGTGCACACAGTCGTTGGCACCAGTCATCACAATCCAAGGTCATTCGACTGAATCATCTGTTTATGTAGCTCGAGTGGAAGTCACACTGTGGTGTTTTCACAAGTGCTGTGTTTTGTTAGTTTTCCAATTTAGTAATGTGTTATTCAAACAAATACAATATTATATGTGTAAGGTACTGTACTGCATTTCTGTATATTACATGTATGTATATACACCATTATATTAACATATAACATAGCGTACTGTACATATATTACTTGTTAATGTAGCGTACAATACTACAGTACAGTACAACTATACCTATAATATTCAATACTGTAGAGTGAATCATCCTTGTTTAGTAAACACGCATCTTATGCAGTTCATTCATAAAACTCGACACCATCTCAGTCCACATTAGGTCGAGTTTCAGAGACTACCAACATAATGTTAGCAGGGATGTTGCACTTGATTATTACTGGTATCGAAATAGATTATTATTATTATTAGTATTATTATTATTATTATTATTAGCACCGCGTCTTACTACCCATTCGGGTTATACGCAATTAGGCTAATGTGAAATGGTAGGGTGATTGTGAGATGAAATGGAGGACCTACAGTTTAACGTGGAATCCGAACCACGGTGGAGGCCTGGCAGTTCACACATTCACAAGTTGTGATTAATACACTCGAAACAATAGAGAATCTATAATTATATAAAGATTTTCAATAGCTATATTTTTTAAGTTCACAAATCACAACACGTGAAAGTTCTAATAATTAAACTAAACACTATTCTGAATTGGTTAATATTTTACAGTAGTTATTTTAAGGGGTTTTTTTTTGCGGTTAAAGATGTATACAAATATTTACACCTGAATTTTAAAACTCTACAGAATACAGTTAATTTTGAATCTGAATCAAGAATATCTAAATGTTATAAGCATAAAAGGGAACATTTCTTAAGGCAAGATATATTTATCACATTAACGACAAGCCAACATTAAAAAAAAATGATTTAAAGATGAGAACTGAGCCAGACCATACCTCTGAGCACATAGTCTCTGTCCTGTTGCGACTTGTCTCCATGCATACACACAGCCGGGTACCTGTAATAACAACACACATGATAACACACATTTGTAACCACAAATGACCATCAAGACAGGGAGGGGAGAAGAGGGGCAACTCACCCGAATCCACGGATGTTCCTGGTGATATCCTCCACCTTCCTTTTGGTCTCCACAAAGATGATGGTCTTGGCATTTCTGTCACAAGCGATGTCATGGAGGAGTGTGTTCAGCCTGTAACATACAAGACAAGCTCTCATTGCAAATGAAATTTTTGTTCTCTAAACATGTCCCAGGTATACAATTAGAGATGTGACAAGATTCAAAAATTCAGCTTGGCTTAGAAAAACAATTGGCTTCAATCAACCAAAACCACCAAGCGATTAAAGGGGTGACCCTTGTCCGTTGTGCTATTAAAGGGAAGATCAGTCTAAAAAGGGGGGGTGACCTTTGTCCTATTAAAGGGAAGATCTGTCTAACAGGGGGTGACCCTTGTCTGTTGTGCTATTAGAGAGAAGATAAGTACCAATATCAGATGCAGCTATCTGTCTAACAGGGGGTGACCCTTGTCCGTTGTGCTATTAGAGAGAAGATAAGTACCAATATCAGATGCAGCTATCTGTCTAACAGGGGGTGACCCTTGTCTGTTGTGCTATTAGAGAGAAGATAAGTACCAATATCAGATGTAGCTATCTGTCTAACAGGGGGTGACCCTTGTCTGTTGTGCTATTAGAGAGAAGATAAGTACCAATATCAGATGCAGCTATCTGTCTAACAGGGGGTGACCCTTGTCTGTTGTGCTATTAGAGAGAAGATAAGTACCAATATCAGATGCAGCTATCTGTCTAACAGGGGGTGACCCTTGTCCATTGTGCTATTAGAGAGAAGATAAGTACCAATATCAGATGCAGCTATCTGTCTAACAGGGGGTGACCCTTGTCCATTGTGCTATTAGAGAGAAGATAAGTACCAATATCAGATGCAGCTATCTGTCTAACAGGGGGTGACCCTTGTCCGTTGTGCTATTAGAGAGAAGATAAGTACCAATATCAGATGCCGCTATCTGTCTAACAGGTTGATGGTGTGTATATTTTAACCATAAAAACAAGTGGGAAGACAAGATGGAATTGAGAAATTAGTGTCTTAGAATTAAAATTAGGGGTGGACAGGATCCCAAACCTCCGGGGAAAATGTCTCAAGAATTTATCTGCTAAACAAAACAAAGGACAAGAGGAATACATGTTCTAGCAGTTACTGCTTACTCATCACTGTCTATCATTTTAGTATACAGTCTTCTTTGTTATTTAGCAAACTTGTTGGCTGGGATGGAGGGGGTTACTTTACCACCGGCTTGTAGAGAGACAAGTTGGGAAGCGCGTGACTTATTGTGCTCTGTCTCAACAGTGATTTGTCTGAAAGAGCTTGAAAGATTCAGAGGACAGATATATTATTCTCTTTAGGGGTGAGGAAATGAGAGAAGGGGGAAAGGCCGTAGCTTCCCAAGGTCAACCATTCATGAGGGCTCAGCGTGTCTTATTACTCGCTCCAGTTATATGCCTATGTAAAAATTACTCTAGTGTGTTAGGAATGAGGAAGATTGAATTTAGAGGTGTACACCTGCATGTGTGTGTATAGAGTGGGAAACCATTTAGGAAAAGCCCCCAGCCAAATTCAAACTAAACATCCTCATCATCGGTAGTCTAGTCTATTGCTAGTGGGGTGCCTTAGACCATGCAGCCACCGAAACAGGTTTTAATAATATTATAGTTTTAACAAATCTTACCATAATAGTTTAGAAATCGATATATCTAAGATTATTCTAAAGGGTAATTTCAAATTTTCCCTTTCCTGTTCCTGTCCCCAATCCCGAAATAAAAGACATTCTCGTCTATCCCTAATTAAAGTTAATTTATTTTCGTTGTGATATTTTAAAGGCTAGTTTAATCATGAACAGTTTTCAGCCTGTGGCCGGATCAGTTTAGTAAAATGCTTCCATCTCCCTCCTTTATTTGGTTTCATTCCTCTACTCTCACTCGCACACCACCCCACCCTTTCTTCCTCTACTAATAGTACTCTCACATATTCCACAATTCTTCACTCCTAATCATGTTTCTCCTGACAGCTAACATGCTCATCACAAACTTCATTTGCATGGCCTCGACTTTATTGCTGATCCTAACTATATTGCTTGATACAAGAGTAAAGTGTCAATTTTAAATTCTTATTTATTAAGCAAAATTAAAAGTGACTCTCTGCACGTGTGCTAGTGTTTTTTTGTCTTATCTCAAATTGTGTAGTGTACATAGGCTCGGAGAAACCTTGCTTCCTGTGTGCACACATACACACTTGATATTGTGGTATTTACTGTGGTCTTGACACAGCATACCCTGGCCATTAATTTACCTTTGTGAAAAGAGAGGCCTCATTAACACATATGATAAGTTATTTTGCCATGCCTGGAATCAAATCCTTGACCCTTAAGTCAGTAGAGCATGGTTGACAAACACAAAGTTCCCCCTATACTGTTAATTCACACTTTCAAAAAGTGCACAAGACTAATAGAAATAAAGTCGGTTTACTTACTTTTGTTGTTTCTCATGTTCCTGGCAAACATCCACAATCTGGAGAATGTTGTATTGGCCGAGAGCTGCAGGGAGCCAACGTTGATCTGGATGTAATCTGTTAGGAATTCCTCCGCCAGATTGCGAACTTCCTTGGGCCACGTCGCAGACCACATCAGCGTCTGTCTATCCGGCTGGAAACACGAACAATTTTAAGTTAAGTTTATAAGCTCGGCTAAATGTCTCTTGTTAAGAGAATGCCATTGCCACTGCCACTCACCCTGATCTGTTCCAGAATCTTGCGAATCTGTGGCTCAAAGCCCATGTCCAGCATCCTGTCAGCCTCGTCTAGGACCAGGTAGGTGCACCTCTTAAGGTTTGTGTTGCCGCGCTCTAACATGTCAATGAGACGCCCGGGAGTTGCGATACACACCTCCACTCCTCGCTCAAGATCACGCATCTGCAAACATCCACACAACTATAGAGAGACACTAGATTATCACAAACGAATCTTCATACTTTGCAAAGTAGTAGCCTATTTTCACTCTTGGTAATATCAGTGAAAACACCTGTGGAGCTCATCTTGCATCTAATAACCTTATTTCCTAAAAATATTGCCGTGTGTCATGTTAAAAGTCACTAGGTCTGTGTGGCACCGACATTTTAACTGTGGGAAATAATTAACTATGGTGATAATTTTCTCATTTAGGCTTACACTTACTTATTCTTCATATTTATTCTAGTACTAACATTTAACTTTACATTTTATTTAAATTAAAGTTATTTTATGAATAAATTAGACGCTCTAACTTGGTCACTAGGAAATTAAAATTTAAGTCTCGAAAACGTAAATGCATGGGTGTATGGAAATAAAATAGTTATATTGGGTCAAGAAAAGCGATAAAGCTCTTCTGTTAGTAAATTAAGGGATATAAGATATTTTGAAGCCTAGGCATATCCCACCTGAGGTCCCTTGGGTGCACCACCAAAGATGCAGGTGTTCCTGACAAAAGATGATGACCCAAAATCCTGGGCCACTGTCTGTATCTGCTGGGCTAGCTCCCGGGTAGGGGCCAGTATGAGGGCAATGGGGCCATCTCCCCGGGAGAGTCTCTCCTGGTTATTGATGTGGATGGTCGCAGGGAGCATGTATGCCAGTGTTTTGCCTGAGCCTGTTTGAGCGATGCCCACCATATCTCGGCCACTCATGGCGATGGGCCAGCCTTGGGCCTGAATGGATGTAGGCTCGGAGAAACCCTGCTTCCTGTGTGCACACATACACACTTGTTATTGGGGTAGTTACTGTGGTCTAGACCAGCGTTTCCCAAAAGGTGTTCCGCGGAACCCTGGGGTTCCGTGGAAGGGTCAAAGGGGTTCCGAGTTCTGTCTGAGAATTAACTAAAACGTTCGTAGAAAACGGTCATAACATAGCCGCGCCCGGAGAAGTTACAGGACATCGCCTGGGTACAGAATCCATTCGCAAATCTAACCAAACCATCAATGCTAACTGTGTCAGAGTATGAGAATTTGATCGACATTAAGTGTTCATCCCTTCTAAAACAAAAATTCGAATAAGAAGATTCTAATTTGAATTACTTTTGGATTGGACTTAAAGATGAATACCCTGCAGTCGTTGAGAAGGCTATTATGAATCTGCTTCCGTTTGTGACGACTTACCGATGAGAGACTGGTTTTTCAGCTTACGCTTACACCAAAAACAAGTACAGAAACAGACTGACATGAAAATATTCAAACTACACTACAAGGTACAATCACTTTTGTTATTATCAAAATGGGGTTCCGCCAAAAAAAGTATGATCAATTAGGGTTCCGTGGCCAAAAAAAATTGGGAACCTCTGGTCTAGACACCATACCCTGGCCATTAATTTATCATTGTGAAAAGAGAAGCCTCATTAACACATATGATCAACTTATTTTGCCATGCCTTGAATCAAATCCTTTACCCTTAGGTCAGTAGATACCCTGAGCAAAGTTGACAACCTTTAAGTTCCCCTATCCTGTACAGAGAACTGTTAATTCACTTTCAAAAAGTAAAATATTTTTCAAAAACTATTTGACTTTCACACTAATAATCAAGATGTATTTATTATTTAAAAAAATAACTTCACACTAAAATGTTTAATAAATTAATATATTTTATATGGCTATGGATTAAACTAAAAATGCTCACAAAATCTCATTCATGATGTACTCGGGAAAGTTGGCCTCCTCAAATCTTTGAATAGGATGGGGCAAATTGGAGCCCTTCAGAGTAATTTCCTTGCCAGCTCGGTAGCCTTCAACTTCAAAGTCTTGCCTACGTACAAACAAATATTTGCCACATTAGATTAACTTTAAAATATTCAAATAAGTTAAAAAAATTATAAAAAATGAAAGCTGATTATTACAAAAACCAGTAACTCTATAGACACAATTAAAAATCTGTCATTAAACAGACACAAATTATAAACAGCAGAGAGCAAGGAAATAATGTATTTTGACTTTCAAAGCGACATTTTTGTGTGAGTGACCAAACTGGCCAACTAATAAACTAATATTGTAAATATAAGTTAATTGTATTTCATCCGTACACAAGAATGAAACAAACGGTGGAGTTGATTTACTCCATTCCACAACAGTTCATAACTTATAATAGTGCTAAGAAAATTACTATTTTTGTTATATTACATTTTATATTAATTATAATTTATCATTAATATACAGGATAAAAGCAAATTTTCAATAAAATCAAAATTAATGTTAATAATTTTTTTTCACGAGTACAATTATAAAATTAAAAACACAACTCACCTAAAACTTAAAGTTCTAATATAAAACTAAACTAAATACTAAACATCAACAGTTTTATCAGTTATTTTAAAAATTAAAATGTTATTTTATTCAATTAACTTTTGTTTTAGTGTTTAGTTGTGAAATTAATGGGATATTTTACACATTTTTTTAATTCCCTGACTTTTCCTTATTTTTAGTTAAATTCCCTGACATTTCCTGTTTTCAGTCTTCCAAAAATTCCCAGACTTTTCCAGGTTTTCCCTGTTGTAGCCACCATGAATTATAAAGAATACCACCCTTGGGTCAACTCCTTGTGTATTAACAATAAAAAATAAGTTATTTAGTAGGCCTAGAGTGTGATAAAGGATCAAGAATCCACCCTTTAGTGTACTATTCCCTAGATTATTATTATTATGCTTCACATCTTACTACCTGTTCAGGTTATATGCACTTAAACTAATGAGCAATGGTAGGGTGATTGCGACATGAAATGGAGGACCTACAGTTCCGAACCATGGTGGAGGCCTGGCATTTTTCATATTCACAAGTTGTGATTAATACACGTCTTGTCAGTGGTGAGGGAAGGGTTTGGCAATCAGATAAATCTGTGCAGAGACTGAGGGTTGAACCCTGAACACTCAGCACAGAAGTCCGACACCTTACCCCTAGACCGCCAGGTAACCCTACTATCCTCTAGGAAAATCTTAACTCAATAAACACAGCATTTGATAAATTACAAGTACCCCTTCTGAACATACCTGGCACTAATTTGTGGATGAGGAACATAAAAGTTTTTAGCGAAGGGACGGAGCTGGTTCATGTCCCAGTTGATCTTACGGAGACCTCCTCCGGGCTGTTTTCCCCTTCATGCCACCTTGGAAACCACCGCCATAACTACCTCCACCATTGCCACCAAAACTGCCTCCACCATTTGCGCCGCCGCGACGATCATTACCGCCGAACCTTCCACCAGCACCGCCCTGGCGATTATTACCGAAGTTACCACCCCCTCTGCGATCGCCTCCTCCTGAACCACTTCCCCTGGCACTGTTGTTTCGAAATGACCTTAAAAAAAAAGTCCTGGTTTAAAGCATTCATACAGCTTTTATAACATTCAATTTTTTCAAATATTTATCTTGCAAACTAGTACCTATTCCAGAACAATGGGGTGACTAGTTTGAAAATAAAAACTTTAAACGTTGGGTGCTCGAAATAATAGCACAAATAAACAATTATAGATTCATACAAAATATTTATTTCCAATTGAGACAAAGTCACAGAAAAATGCATCCAACAGAATAAAATGTTTTTACTAAAACATTAAATTAAATAATAGCAATATCATACTTACATTTTGAAATTCTGGGGTTTAATTTTTTTTTACTATTTGCAGAATTATATATGTAAAGACGTTTGGGTAGGTCAACTTCCAACGAATGACCTGCAACACAAAATTATACCAATAATACCTTCAAGTTGCGGTAAATTATGTACCAAATAGTTTCAAAGGATCAAAAATTAAATGATTAGTTAACAAATACCTATTTTGAACAATTTATTCAGAGTAAAAAAATAATAATACAAGAAGTTATAGTTTATAGTACTCACCCTCACGGCAGCAAAATGGCGAAGAGATGGTAGAAAGAAGAAACGTCAAAAATGAATGTTTGCAATCAACCAATGAGTGTGCGAAACACACTAAATCATTTCAACCACCAGAGACCAGCACTGAAACAGAAGGAAAAGTCAATAAAAAATATTATGGTCTAAGATATATTAAAAATAGTAAATTTGCTCGATACCATTTGGAATTGACTAAAAAGTGACGTTTAATCTTTCCATCTATTAGGGATAGAAGGGAAGAACTCTATGGCGTCGATCTCGTTGTTTTTATGGGGCTAGCGTGTTACTGAAACAGTTATTGCTTTGAAATTACCAATCATCTATTATTTTGTCGATATTTATGATATTTAGACATTTTAGTAAACCAACTATTAAATTAAATACATCCTTATTATATAAATTATAAATTCGCATAAAATAATTATGTTCAATTGTCTCATAGACTTATGTAAGTAAAAGAGAAAGAAAGAAATACCCGAAATTTACTTTCTTTCTCACATGGTGGGCAAATGATAGTTCAAAAATTTCAACAATAGAAATTTTCGAGCTTTCGTATATATGAGTGTATTATATTTAATGGAATAAATGAATTTCTAAAATGTTACAATATCATAAACATGTACAATATATGACTTTATACTTACGCTATGGTATATGAACTCGAAAGCTAATTTCTGCACTTACTAGATTAGGTCACCTATCTCTATTTTAAGCTAACTTTATCCATTTCTCTCTTCACCTGTTGGTTACACCACTTTTTGTACGTATTGTATTGTTGTATCCTATATTATTCTATTTAGACTCATCTTTGTATTATAGACCTTTTTTATTATATTGTAACATTATAACATCTTAGTGAACAATATATTCAATATATTAGAAGAATATAGCTGTCTGCCATTACAAACTTTGAGACTGTTACAATGAGTTACCATGGTACACACTTAATGCTAAGTAGATATTGTGTATCTGCTACACACCCTATTTCTCTCAGGCCATTCTAATGGTATTCTCCTTTCTACGTCTTAGGACTTCCAATGGTCTATTCCTATTTGGTTTGCCATAGTAACATGGTGGTGCCATGAGAATAACGAGATCAAAACCTTGGGTTTGTCCATCTATCCCTAGTAGACGACAAGAATTAAAATCATATTTTGTTGAGTTGCAAACGATGTGTTCATTTTCGTTTAGTAGGCAGAGAAACTAAAGAATGGCAAAACCAGGGCCGGATCAAGGAATTCGGAGATCCAGGGCCACTTGCCAGATTTGGGGTCCCAAGGCATATATGTATTTATTTTGTATATGAACTGCTCAAATAAAATTAAAACAATGTGCACAGTCATACCTTATTTAATAATTAGACAGAAAATAAACAATATGTTGAAAGTTCAGTTTATATATATATATATATATATCAGTGGCAAATTCTCCTGGTGGTATGCTAGGGGTGGGCACCATTACATTGCATGTCCATTACTTCGCATGACCATTACATCGCGTTTTGGGAACAAATACATTGCAGGTCCATCACATCGCATTTCCCCCACCTCTCTACACACAGCTAACCCTACTCTGACGTACAACTAGACAACTTGTTGCAAGGATAGTGTCCCTGACTCTCAATTCTAATTCCCACTTTGTAGATAAGGCTAGTTACAAGGATAGCGTGCTGACTCTCAACTCTAATTCCCATTTTGTAGATAAGGCTAGTTACAAGGATAGTGTGGCTGACTTTCCCCTCTAAAACCTAGTTTATATTGTAACACAACATGTTGGACCAACACGATCCCAACAAGTTGTGTTACAATATTAACGTATTCCCAACTTGTTGGTGTTGGGAGAGCCGGTCAGAGAAAAAAGTTGTTTTGGATCATTTGTTGGAGATAATAAACGACCAACCCAACATGTTGGCCGAGTTGGGAGGTTTTTGCGCATGCGCTATCGAGTTGAATGAGTCTCTAACCTTGGTGAGGCACGTGTTTTATTTTCAGATTAGTTTAACTTTTAAAATCGGGGCTTGCATAATTTTGGGATAATTGAATGGAACAAGGCTAATACAGTTAAGAATTAAATAGCCAAAGCTATTTAATTTATGCTTTTATGTTAGTGGATTACTCCATCTAGATATCATATTCTGAAAATTGAAAAATTACACCTGTAAATGGGACTCGAACCCGGGACCTTTGGCTTAGTACGCCAATGCTCTACCACTCAGCTATCCAGGATTCGTCCCGTGCCCAGGGTCATTCTCCACTCATATTTTAAGGCAGAGTTTATGATGGACGTGCGGAAATCATCGGTTACATGTATGTGATTATATTAATATCACGAGCTATCAGATAACGCAGCCATTTTCGACTCGGTAGTTGGCTTATTGCTGCCATTTGTACAATTATTATAATCGTACGAGATTGCATATTAAGAATTAAATAGCCAAAGCTATTATTTATGCTTTACGATTTCCGCACGTCCATCATAGGCTCTGCCTTAAAATATGAGTGAAGAATGATCCTGGGCACGGGACGATTCCTGGATAGCTTTAGAGGGGAAAGTCAGGCACACTATCCTTGCAACAAGTTGTCTAGTTGTACGTCAGAGTAGGGTTAGCTGTGTGTAGAGAGGTGGGGAAATGCGATGTGATGGACTGCAATGTATTTGTACCAAAACGCGATGTAATGGTCATGTAGATATTACGCGAATGTTAGCGTGGTAGTGTTGTAGAGAGGTGGGGGAAATGCGAGGTGATGGACCTGCAATGTATTTGTTCCCAAAACGCGATGTAATGGTCATGCGAAGTAACGGACTTGCGATGTAATGGTATACACCGTATGCTAGTCCTGTGCTGCATACCCATAATGATAAGAACTTTTTTTTTTTTTCAAATTCAATGCTGCCTGTGCTGTGTAAATACTAATGTTTAAATTGTTAATAAATATACATGTAATGAATTACTAATTTTAAAACAATATTGGTTCATATTCCAAGAATACTGTGTTTTAAGTAAATTCTTCTTCCAAAAAGCACTAATTAACACAATAGGAAAACCAGGGGCCCAAGTAATTGGGCAGTGAGTTTGGATTTTTACACCCCCAGGTCATGCTGTTCATGTGAAGTAAGCTAAGCATTGTGCCAACTATTGAAAAAAGATTCAAGATCACAATGTTTATTTACTAAAATAATTTTGTATAGTTTGAGTGAAATTACATAAAATATATACAATTTAATGTAAAATAATAGTATACGTAACAAGCTTTAGATTATACAATAATTAATACATTGATCTATGTTTAGGCATTCTAGTCACCTGCATTAAAATGTATTTGGGAAACACATTTACCCAATATTTCAAATTTAGGCATTTCAGCACTGGTACAATGAGGAAGGGAAAAAAAAGGGTGGGGGGGGGAGGGAGGTGACGAGGCTACTTTTACCGTAGTTGACGGTAGTTCTTGTTTTTCTTTTGTAGAAAGGATTTGTGGAGTTTTAATAGTGTTCTTTTAGTTTTTGATCAGTGGCGTATTCTGAGAAAATTAATAGGTAAGCTGTAATCTAAAAGTTGCAGGGGAGATTTAGGGTCTGAGGAACCTCAACCAGCGTTGTCCAAGAACGTTAACGGATATGTTTTAAAATGTGTGCCTATAGAACAGTGGTTCTCGAACATTTATTATTTCCCCTTAGTCGTATGCTATCTTAGGAAATTTTGAGGTCCCCTAAACCATACTCCCATATTTTCTCTTTTATTTTTATTTTTATTTTTCCATAACGAAGATTACCAGGACTCTGATTTTGATGAAATGTCATTTTTTTTTTTGGTCCATCAGAAACAATGCTCATTTTCACATAAACTCTGTTTATGAGTCCATGGTTGTAGAAATGTATATTTTTTGCCATTTTAGATTTTTAGCTCTTTTTTTGTTTAATAAGTCATATATATATATATATATAAAACCTTTTTAAAAATCACCTTCCCTCGTGGTCGGGACCATGCATGCCGATTTCCACCCAGGGGCCGGCTCCGCTTTGCGCGGAACTAGCGTGATACTCCCTTGAGTCCAGCCGATCTATACTGCACGATAGCTTGCTTAACCAGCTGCGTTGGATGACATACCACGACTCATTTTCTCAGTGTGTGGCAGATCACAAACGAGCTTTCAGATTTGGTCGGCGCTGAAGTAACGTGCTTTCCGGGAACAAGAGCCGCCAATACGCTAATGAATGCGTGAAGTGAAATGATGGGATAGACTTCACCGTTACACTGACATTGGGTAGCACTGGGCCGAGTCCGCGGATTGGATGGTGATCGTGGAAACATTTTGACAGGCTGTGTATAAATAAATGCCCGCTCATACTTAGTTGTGATTGGATAGTTACGAAGACTACTTCGAAAAGTGAATTAGTATCTATGGTGTTTAGACTGTAATCGTCACTTTTTGGCTTAAGGATTGCGACAGAAAACTATCACAGACTTCATGATATAAAAACAATGTAATTTCATTCTTTGCTGTAATATCTGAAATGTGTTTATGTAAGTTTTTCTTCGCAGCCCTTTCCTAAACCATTTTGGACTTTTTTCTGGCCTTCTCGACTATTTGTGTCATAATTATTTTTGAATTTGATCAACTTAATCTTTTTAATCTTATTTCTTGGACTATGTATTTGAGTGTTAAAAATAATTAACTTTATTTCTTGTAATTCTTGGGTTTTGCGGTTTCCTATGAATTTTTGATGTAGTCTTTCTTGGTCTTTCCAGTAGTAATAATTTGTAACAACCTGAAAGTTATTTAGAGTAAACTGGATACCTAAGTATAAGTTATTTTGACGTGTGTCCCTTTTAAGGTATTATTTGGGTTCCTAAGATGTTAACTTTAACTCAAGTTTTTACATATATTTCTTTCAAGAATCTTTTTACATTTTCATTTGCTAAGTAAAATTTATAAGTGTGTACAGGACCTGACACCTTAGGATTACCAGATAGAATATTTAGATGAGGTCGTCCCTATTTAGATATAACATTTGTTGAAGAGTTTTTGGTCATATTATTATAGTGAGTTTGAGACTACCTTTACAATACTAGAAATACTAAATTGTTTACCGGTCTTAAATTTTTTTTCTTCTATATTAACTCGCTCTTAATTTTATTTATATTTTAATTTCAGTTTTATTTATGATTTAGGGAAATTTTACAGTCGGTAATCCATTAGGAGGCTTTATAACTTAAATACATATTTATAGACTAACAAATGTCAAAGAATGTTGGTGAATGGAAGTGTAATACAGGTCAGGCTATAAAGTGTACTTTCAGTGTCAAACTCATTCATTAATCTTATGTTCATTTGAAATCAGATGAATGTGCATTTCAAAATGTAAGGTAAAATAAGGGCTATGGAGTCTGTACACCAAGCCTTAGGGCCAGTTTCATAGTCAGATTTAGTAGGCCTCAAGTTCGGCGCTATACTAAATACAAGACGTCACCTACCTGAAATTGAATGGAATGGGCCAGTTTCATATGCGAAACTGGCCCATTCCATTTTGGTCTAGGTAGGTGTCGTCCTGTATTTAGTATCAATTCGCACTTGAGGCTCACTAAGTCTGACTATGAAACTGGCCCTTAGACTTGAACTCCCACAGATTAGCAATAATTTTTTTTTTAATACAGCTTACTTCATAGGGAATCTTCTTTGGCATTGTGAATTTATATTTGAATAAATTTGTCGATCCAAATTACAAATAATGGTCTTGAAGAATACAAAGTAAAAGAGTGAAATTATAGGTTAATATAAATTATTTTTTAAGCCAGAGTATGTTAGACTGCCAACTACTTAGTCCTGCAGCTATTTACTTTATAAAAATTAAAGCACATTTTTGCCTAAATTGAGGTTGAGAACAGGACTTTTACAACTGAGAAATGCACTTTTTTTTATCGAGGTGTTAAGCCTAAATAAAACCAAGTTAATCAAATAATCTTGTTTTATTTCACAACAGAGAATGTTACCATATTTTAATATACAAGTTTGATAACTTAACCTACCATAGGTATTTTTATTCATACATGAAAATTTAAATCGAGTCTAATGGATCAGGAAATCACAAATAAATTATTTTAAATAGTTTGAAGACTTATAGATATAAGTTAAGAATTTACCACTAAAAGCAGTAATTCTTTAAAGAGATAAGACAATGTGTCAGTAACAAAGTGGCCAGCTACAATATTTAAGTGACCATAACTTTTAAAAGGTGCTTAGTTCGATTGCCACTTGCTCAAAAATTTTCAATACTAATTATAGAGATCTATTAAAATATTCAATGACATTTATACCACAAGAATATTTGTTTTTATTATTTACTCTGAATTGAATTACATTCATTTCAATGCCGTACACAAAATAAACTCGTCTCAAGGTGTTCCTTAAGTTATTATGTTAAAGCCAGTTTTCACAAACAAGAAATTTGTTCATCTTAGACAAAAAACATTTACCTTTTTCTTAAAAAAATTTCTTACCATGAAACAAAAAAATATAACCACACATGCTATACACTGGATATTTTTTAACTATCATAATACTGTATAACATACAAGAAATGCACTTTGAAGGAAACCTACAGAAGAGTCGGACAACTTCCTCGACTCCTAGGAAGATGCTTCATCTATCGCTGTCACAAGGGTCGCAAACACCATCACATCATGTCATGGTTAATAAGTAGCAGACACACTGCTGCTAATTTGGTAAATCAATCAATATTCCTAGCTAAACCTTAATTAAAAACGTAATCGACTATAGATAAAATGTAACTCTTGGGTACAATCTTTTATGAAAGACTGCACTACAATATTTTGAAATGCTTTATTTTGTCATTTCCAATGAGAAAGGTTGGCGGAGAAGTGATTCCCCGTTCACTAACAAACCACTCAATCGCTTCCAGGTACAAGAACTAGACTAATTAATTTTACTTACTTAACAACTTTACATTGCCAAGTCAATTAAACAAAACCAGAAATCATATAGTGACATCAAAACGAAGACAAAAACTCGGTCGGTAAAAATTACATAGTTTTAAATAAAAGGAAAACTTAAAAAGAGTATAAAAATGTAAACATTTGTTGAAGAGATTTTACTCCAACTTAGTTCTGCATTTTATCTTCTGCAGACTTGCAGAAATTATTAAAATATATATACCCCTTCATTTATCAGTCTTTATGAGAAAAATATCACTAAATCTACACATTGAAAAATTACGCAAGTATGATCCCATTTTAATCAGAATACTGTGCATCGTTGTCTCAACGCGGTTCTACCGACCTTTCTCTTGGACTCCAAACTTATGTTAAAGATAGTATCCACTACATCTTACATATCACAGTACAAAGTGTAATTGAGTTACAAGAAACCATCAGGAAATGGCTTCCAAAAATTACGTTAAGTTACAATTTATCATACATTATTTATTTTGAACTAGAGTATTTTTTAAACGCTACTATTTACACGACCCTTGAGGGTGGACAGATCTTTAGAGGGGGTTAAGGAACATCAAACAACCTTTTCAGTAAAAAAAAACCCATAAAACTCAACAAGACTTTATATAAAGCATCGTAAAGACACACACAGCACACATACTTCAATAAATACTTTGTGCCCATCAGGTTATCTTCTAACGATGCCTCGATTAAGTTAATAAATAATAGGATAGGCACTGGAAAGAACGCAGCGCACACATCATTCTAGACAAATATACACCAAACGTTCCTTCAACATCTTTAAACGTATATAAATATGTGTGCTCTCGAGTACACTGCATCCTACAATGTACAGTAGGTTCGTTCCCAGCAGCGGGCCTTAGATTATTATTTAATATTACTATGACATAAAAATAAAAAAGTTTTGCCCCCAACCCACCCCCCTTCTGAATGTTTCGTGCATCTCAACAGCATACAGAAATATTATGTAATCCTACAAACAGTTAATAGACTTGGGATATATAAAACAAAGTAACTGTGAAACTAAAGTGGAATGTGGCCATCAACTTGTGAATATTATATTAGCTCAACATCAAAATACTGAGAGAAAAAAACAAAAAATAGAGGAAGTGACCAAGACTCCCACACACCAATAATAATACGATTAAATATAGCAAGTCTAATTACAACCAAACAAAGCAATTGACGAGCGACGTGGGCCGCTGTTGAGTGGGCGCAAGTCGCATCAGAAGAGGGCTGGGTTGGGGGCTTATTGTTGTACGGCAGCGGGCTGACTATAGCCGTATGCATATGCCGGGACCGGCTGGTGGTGATATTGGCCAAACGGGTTGGCAGTTATGTTCTGGTAGGCGCAAGGGTTGGTTTGTGGAGGTGGACGTGTTGACTGAAAGAACTTGCTGTTTAGGATGCTCTGCATGTTTGCGTCCGTCTGTGCAGCCTGCATCATGAACGGTGGCGGAACTGAATACATCCCATGGTGCGGGGATTGAGAACCTCCACTGCCACTGCCATAGTTCTGGCTCTGACCACGGTTGTATCGTTGGCCCTGGTACCCTCCGCGCATACCTTGATTCCCATAGGAGCGGCCGCCAGTGGCCCCACCGTTCTGTTGCATGTATCCGTTCTGCTGTCCCTGCCCATAGCCGTTTTGTTGACTGTAGCCATTCTGATGTGTGTACCCACCACCATTCTGGTTGTACCCGCCATGGTAGTTGTTACCTCGGTAACCGCCCTCCTGTCCGCCTGTGTTAGGTCTCATGCCATTAGGGTTGTTATAGCGAGGCGGGCCTGCGCGGAACTCCTGAGAGGAGACTGACTGGGTGCTCTGTCCCCACGTTGGAGAGCCTCCCCCGCTCTTCCCCATCATTTGACCGCCAGACATGTTGGAATCTTTGTTGCGGTTATTCCACCGGTTGCGACCTGCAACAGACAATTCAATTCAAATTATGCATTTTTACACTTTAAATACAATGTTACCTCCTATAGGACAGGAATATCCAATACCACAAGATCTGAGCTTGGTAAACTACTCACTCTAAGTAAAATTCAAAAAGTTGAGTTTATATTTCCTCTTCCCTCCCTAATGGATAGGAGGTATGAATTTGGAAGGACTTGGTAATGATTTATGGATGCAGAGAATAAGTAAGTGTGGATAAAAATGAAGTTAGGAAAGCAATGGAGATGGATTAAGTGTAAAGAGGAGTCGTAATGAGAATGAAGAGTATGTATGAGGAGAACACGAGTCAAAAAGAAAATAAAGAGTGTCAGAGGAGAACACTAGTCAAAAGAGAATAAAGAGTGTAAGAGGAGAACACTAGTCAAAAAGAGAATAAGAGTGTAAGAGGAGAACACGAGTCAAAAAGAGAATAAAGAGTGTAAGAGGAGAACACAAGTCAAAAAGAGAATAAAGAGTGTAAGAGGAGAACACAAGTCAAAAAGAGAATAAAGAGTGTCAGAGGAGAACACGAGTCAAAAAGAGAATAAAGAGTGTCAGAGGAGAACACGAGTCAAAAAGAGAATAAGAGTGTAAGAGGAGAACACGAGTCAAAAGAGAATAAAGAGTGTAAGAGGAGAACACGAGTCAAAAAGAGAATAAAGAGTGTAAGAGGAGAACACGAGTCAAAAAGAGAATAAAGAGTATGTATGAGGAGAACACGAGTCAAAAAGAGAATAAAGAGTGTAAGAGGAGAATAAAGAGTGTAAGAGGAGAACACGAGTTATTATGAAACCGAGAAGTGGCAGACAAGAGTGGTTCTAAATAAAAAAATGTAGTGAAGCAGGGCAGTGCTCTTGGGAGACAAGAATAACAGCCATGATGTATGCCGACGTCTTGATGCTGTGTGTCCAGCCAAGCTATATTTTAAAATTCCAGACTTTTCCAAATGTTTTAGTCACTATGTATTAAACATTATTTTACTAAGATCCCAACTCAATGTAATAATATTTCTAGACACAAATATTCTGAAATTGTGACGCTCTATGCAGGCGTTAAAAGATTTCAGCCAAAAGTGATGGGTTATTTGGTAGTGCAGTCTAAGATTTCTGTGAGATCATATTGAGACAGTGATAGATCGCCTAGAACCAGTACAGTTTAAAATTATTGTGAGACATTCTTCCCATGACATAATCTAATGCTCATAGTCATAACCATGATTCAATTTAGTCGAGGAACATACGGTAGAAGCGTGAAAAGATAACATGAAAATCACAATCATGTTGACTTTGATAATTGAAATAGTGTGCACAACCGGAAGAAATATGTTATTGTGACAATTGTAAATAAAAGTTATGTATTTTTTTTAGTGAATGTATAAATAAATCTTTCTTTTCCTTGACCAAGCAAATTCCTTGACTTAAGGTATGTGGGGAGAATGAAGAGGAAGTACAGGAACGGAATGAGGAAGTGAAAGAGTGTGGAGTGAAATTTAGCATGGTAAAAGTGTGACAAGATGGTAATGACAAAGAAGAGAAGGCCTAATAAATTTCTAAAGCTGGATGTAGTGGAGCTGAGAAAGGTATAAAATAAGTTGAAAGTGTGATTGAGACGGAGGAATAGAGGATCTAATAAGAAACAGCAGGTAGAGTTGTTCTATGGGTGTGTAAAAGACCTGCTATGGAGAAGAGAAGTGTCTTTGAAATGCTTCGGGGCATACTTTGTACTGTCACATATGCAGCAGAAACATGGACATTGAATATAAGAGAAACTAGGAGAGTGGAGGCCATGGGAATGAAGTTTGTGAGTAGCATGTTAGCTGTAACAGGGATTAAGAGGATTAGGAGTGGAGTGGGAGTAAATAAGGCGGTAAAGGAAGCATGACAGATGGTACGGGCAAGTAATGCCGATGGATAAAGGAGATAATACTAAAGAGAATTATGGAGATGTGTGGAGAATAAAGACCGCAAGGAAAGCCAAGAGATTAGTGGAGCAGATAACAGAAAATGTGCAGATGAGAGGAGAAGAATGGTAGAAGGAAAGAGGCATTTTGACTAAAATGACTTAGTCACACGGTGGTTGACTGTTGATAAATCTAATATACTTATATTTCTTCACACTTTATTATTATGATAACTTTCACAATTCCGAAGAAGTTTGAAATGTTACCACTTACGTTACATTATTTTGATGTTTCCGTTCAAATATTTAAGAAGCCAATTTATAAAAACTTAATTACTTTCAAAGAAAATTCACCTTCAAAGAAATTTAATACTATACAAGTGTTTAAATCAGTGTGGTTATTTTTAAATAAACAAACATTTATGGGGATACATATTTATTGTTGTATATGACCCACCCAACTAACCTCCAAAGGTTGCCTTAGCCAAGTTGGCCATCTCAACAAGTTTAGGGTTGATCTTCTGGTCAGCCTCCTCCAGGACAGCTATCAGATCTTTAGCCTGGCGAGCGTTGTTAGGCGTAAAGAAAGCATAAGCTGTCCCGCTCAGGTTACAACGGCCCGTGCGCCCAATGCGGTGGATGTAGTCCTCAGAAGTGTTGGGGTAGTCAAAATTGACCACATACTTTACATCCTCCACATCTAGAAAACATCAGAACCATTGCAAATGGGCCATTCCACCAGAGAAGAGACATGACCACTTTATTTTAAATGTCTAGCAAAATTTTTGAAACAAGTCTCATTTTACTCAGCAAACACTATATTTTTACATAAAAGCCAACAATTTGACTTATAAATCAAATGACTAATATAGGTATACCCAAATTTGCCATACATTGTTCAAGATAAAAACAAATTACCAAAGTATGAAAAAAGAAACTGAACAATTCAGTCCAGGTAAGAGTATGGCTTATAAAAAATTATAGTGATATTACCGAACAAAGCTAAAAAGCTCTCCCAATTACTGTGCAATTTTTTTGAAAAATATACCTCCTCAATCTTGTGGCAAAAACTATGTGAGGGGTGTTACATGTGCGTGACGGGTGTTACTGTGAAGCTAGGCACGGAAACGATGTTTATTGTGATAAATAGCCTTCTTATTTGATTATGTTATCTTTATTGTTTGGTAGTTTAAATATTACCTTACCATAGCTTAGATTAATAAAACAGTATATCTATAACTTCAAAAGTTAATATATTTTTTGTTAATAAAATATTGTCTCAACTTCAATTATTTCTTTTACCATGTAACTACGCACCGTTTTCAAATAAGCAAATGAAAGATCCACATTTAACTTTAAAGTAGGCCTATATTATAAATGATATTGTAGCATGATAAATATTAAATTAGGTTGGCTACGCTGATAAACTTAACTGTTGTTTTTTTGATTATACATATAACATAGGTCTATATCTGATTCTTGTTAAGTTCAATCTTAGCCTATTTGCTTGTGTGTTGTATAAAGTAGGTTACCTAAGATTCATAAATGAGTTTATTTTAGTCTTTAAATATACTAGTTTGATTCAAAATAATCTCAATTGTTAGTGACTCACTCAGATAGATATGCTGTGTACACATTTATGAAAGTTTTGATTGGTGGAATTGCTGATCAAGGTTGAACATATAGATTTATTCAGTGATGGTTTAGCTCCTCAATTTAAGAACATTATGTTTT
This sequence comes from Timema podura, assembly GCA_033556935.1. Taxonomy (NCBI): domain Eukaryota; kingdom Metazoa; phylum Arthropoda; class Insecta; order Phasmatodea; family Timematidae; genus Timema; species Timema podura. The sequence goes on along the minus strand of JAVRXN010000005.1, from coordinate 47,739,836 downwards.
CACCATTACCTTCAAACACAGTGGAGTCACACTTGAATGGCATTTCTTCGCTACCTTACATGGGAAGGAGCTGTAGATGGGGTTGGAGGAACTGTGAAGTGTGGAGTTAGTTCTATAGTAGGAGTACGAAGGGAAATGTTCACAGGACATGAATCTTTTGCCAGAGTTACAAAAAAAGGTTTGTCCAAACATTTTAACATTACTACTATTACAAAAAGTGATATAAAGCAGACTAACTGTGAAAGACAAACTTAATGAGCTTTGGAGCAACATTAATATGATTCCTGCTACACAAGAGTTTTTCACTGCATTGCCCCTTGTGGTCAATATCGGGTATGTGCAACAACATTTTCAGACAGTAAAGAAAAACCAATATACAGTTTAAATGATGGTATCTCAGGACCTGAAATGCCTTGTCTTCAAACTTTTAGTTCTCCAGGTGATTTCTTGCTGGTAAAATTTGTCACAAAATCAAGAAACCTGCATTATTTGGCTAATAATGGAGAAAGACTCTTTACTAAATATGAAATTTTTGAGGAAACAGTCAAATGATTTATTATTTGTGTAACCACCTAAAGAAGATGTTGCCTGACTTGGAAATTGAAGACGTTATTCAGCAATTGGAAACTACTGTTGATAAAAGAGGAAGAGTTTAAGTTGAGACAATTCTAAAATATAGTGCTGAACAAAGTTTCTCTATTAAGCAATTCTATTTACTTTGAAGGAGATAATGTAAGCTTACATATTATTATTTAATGATTTTATATTTAAACACCTATTTAAAATTTAAACCACAGAAATCATGTAAATAGTATTTAAATATCTGAAAATGTTAAACAATATGCTCTGGAAAGTAGTACTGTTTAATATTTTAAAAATTTAATACAAAATTTTACTCAAAATAGCCACCTATAATTAATAGTGAACTGACAAAATACAATAATTTTTCATGTATAAATGAATAAGAAAATTCTTGTTTGGATACTAAAACTGCAATTTTATTTCAGACTTGTAACACCCATCACAAAGTTTTTATTTAATATTAAATAATTGTTCTCAAATATTTGCCAACCATTTTAAGTTAAACATTCATTAAAGTATATACTTTAGAACTATACACTTGCAACTGAGAATAGTGCCCTAATTTCACAGCTTTTAGTTATAAGAGTCGACTTCAGAGTTTATGTCTTTTCATTGTAACACCCACCACGCACCAATCTCTATTTTTGTATAAAAAATTGTTGTCTCTATTCTGAATTTTTAAATGCATTCTAAGAGAAAGTAGAAAGTTCTGTATTCACAAAATTTAAAAGTTGCGTAATATGTTATAAACACATACAATTAAATTAGAATTATTCAAAATCATGTCAGAATGTAACACCCATCACATTGAAATTGCCCGAATACATTCTTTGGTTATTAAATGTAACTAAATTTATGAGTCCATATGAATATGCAAAATTTGAGTATAGCTGATAGATGTGATTCAGTGTAAATTTCCTTTTTTTACAAAGATTCAGAGATTTCAAAACTTCAAACACAAATAGATTAACCAATTAGGTTCTGATGAAATTTAATTTAATCTCTCTCTTTAATAACTACACGTTTTATAAAAGCTAATAATGATGCTACCATAATATAATAAAAAATTTCAGATTTTTTTTCAATAAAGTAATATGGCCATATTTTAATTTTATTTTAACAAGGTGTGCAAAATATACTATTTTTAATTGAATATATGAAATATTCTCATGTGAAGTTCTCTAAGCCTATGTGAAGTTCTCTAAGCCTATGTGAAGTTCTCTAAGCCTATGTGAAGTTCTCTAAGTCTATGTGAAGTTCTCTAAGTCTATGTGAAGTTCTCTAAGTCTGTGATCTCTAGTCATGAAGTTCTCTAAGTATTGAAGTTCTCTAAATATGTGAAGTTCTCTAAGTATATGTGAAGTTCAAATATTTTTCGTTAATAGTTTTAAGATTGAAATCATTAGGTATGGTTCATATTAGATATACTTATAAATGCATACATTAAAATCAGTTTAAAATTTATTTAGTGAATTCAATTCAGAATATTTCCAAACCACGATATTTGTTTCTAGTTAGTAATCATGGCTTTAACTTAGAATATGTGAGCTCAGAATAGCGTATAGAAGCACACACGATTGTTCATGGACAATTATTATCTTTTCATCATCGCTCAATAACTAGAATAAGATAAAAGTTTGACAAGCAACTCACCCAGACCTCTGGCAGCCACATCTGTTGCAACCAAAATTGATGACTTGCCACTCCTGAATTCTGAATAAAACAAAGAGCAGTCATGTTAGAAGTCACTTGAATATTGTGCTTACTTAAAATTACCAAACAAAAGGTTTTCAAAAGCTTTAATTAATTAAAGAACTTGATTTGTGGTAAATAAATTGGTTGGAATTTGATAGATACTTTAAGGAATTTTTACCACCATAACTTGCTATCTGTTTAGGTTATACACCTATGTACTAATTATGCTAATGAGTTAAGAATTAGGAAGGTTGAATTTAGAGGAAGTGTACTCTCATTTGGGTGGAAGAGTTGGAAACCATTTAGAAAACCCACCCTCAGTACCACCGACCAGGATTTGAAGCCTGATCTCCTTGTCAATGGCAGTTTATATTGTGAGTGTGATGCCTTAGACAATGCATTCACCGGAGCAAATATATTATTCCAGTATTAAAAGTCTGAATAATAAATTTTTAAACCATTTTTCACTGAAAAAAACAATTCAAATCAAAGTGCTAGTGCTATGGCTAGAAAAATTAAAACTAAATTTCTCATTTTAAATTTGAAGAGCTCACCAACTTCATGCTACAGAACTTTCTGGAGAGTTACTCAAAGTATACCAAGAACTAGCCTTACATCACTTAGTTCTACAAAATTATTAACCCCTTCTCCCTACATTTGATGGGACTCACATAACAGTATTATAAATAAAGCTATGATGATTCTTTCCACAAAGGTTATGAAACATTCCTAAAAATTATCCAGGCTTTGTGTCCCAATTAATGCAGCTTTACCTAGGAACATCCTTATTTTCTTTAATATACCTTTGCTACCATCTTTAATTTATCTACGCCTACTCCGATAGGCCTGGTTTCTTATATAATACCAAACTATACAACAATCCAATCTGAGTTTAACTGTCAATTGAGGAACCTGCTGATAAAAAGAGACTGCATGCCGTGCCAAGCCTGTCCACTAATAAACATACAGAAACCAGTATAATAGCAAAGTGACTGACCACCTCACTTGTACTAGATTTAGGACTCCGGACCGTCGTCTCAAGCGGCGCATGACCCCAGAGACCGTCCTCTCAGGCCACACATCAACCTACAGAGCGTCCTCTCAGGACACACATCCCTCTCAGGCCACACATCAACCTACAGACCATCCTCAGGCCCCACATCAACCTACAGACCATCCTCTCGGGCCACTCATCAACCTACAGACCATCCTCTCGGGCCACTCATCAACCTACAGAGCATCCGCTCGGGCCACGCATCAACCTACAGAGCATCCTCTCGGGCCACACATCAACCTACAGAGCATCCTCTCGGGCCACACATCAACCTACAGAGCATCCTCTCGGGCCACAAATCAACCTACAGAGCATCCTCTCGGGCCACAAATCAACCTACAGAGCATCCTCTCGGGCCACACATCAACCTACAGACCATCCTCTCGGGCCACTCATCAACCTACAGACCATCCTCTCGGGCCACTCATCAACCTACAGAGCATCCGCTCAGGCCACGCATCAACCTACAGAGCATCCTCTCAGGCCACGCATCAACCTACAGAGCATCCTCTCAGGCCACACATCAACCTACAGAGCATCCTCTCAGGCCACACATCAACCTACAGACCGTCCTCTCAGGCCACACATCAACCTACAGACGTCCTCTCAGGCCACACATCAACCTACAGAGCATCCTCTCAGGCCACACATCAACCTACAGAGCATCCTCTCAGGCCACACATCAACCTACAGAGCATCCTCTCAGGCCACACATCAACCTACAGAGCATCCTCTCAGGCCACACATCAACCTACAGAGCATCCTCTCAGGCCACACATCAACCTACAGAACATCCTCTCAGGCCACACATCAACCTACAGAGCATCCTCTCAGGCCACACATCAACCTACAGAGCATCCTCTCAGGCCACACATCAACCTACAGAGCATCCTCTCAGGCCACACATCAACCTACAGAGCATCCTCTCAGGCCACACATCAACCTACAGAGCATCCTCTCAGGCCACACATCAACCTACAGAGCATCCTCTCAGGCCACACATCAACCTACAGAGCATCCTCTCAGGCCACACATCAACCTACAGACGTCCTCTCAGGCCATACATCAACCTTACAGACCATCCTCTCAGGCCACACATCAACCTACAGACCGTCCTCTCAGGCCATACATCAACCTACAGACGTCCTCTCAGGCCACACATCAACCTACAGACCATCCTCTCAGGCCACTCATCAACCTACAGAGCATCCTCTCAGGCCACACATCAACCTACAGAGCATCCGCTCAGGCCACGCATCAACCTTCAGGCATCCTCTCAGGCCACACATCAACCTACAGACCATCCTCTCAGGCCACGCATCAACCTACAGACCGTCCTCTCAGGCCACGCATCAACCTAAGAGCATCCTTAAGGCCACACATCAACCTACAGACATCCTCTCAGGCCACACATCACCAACCTACAGAGCATCCTCTCAGGCCACACATCACCTATCTGACCCACACTTCACTGTCTCTATACCAAAAACCAAGAATATAAATTTCAATGAACAATGAGTAATCAAATCCCTTCATGACAACAAGGATATTATTTTCTGTCTGCCAATGAGGTTTCCCAACTGTTCTTAACCACTAACTACACAGCTTAGTTATGACAGCTTTCGGACCAGCCTCCAAGAAGAGCCTACAGAAGCCTACAAAAACACAGAAATTAAAGAATATGTCCATTGCAAGGGCCAGAACGTTTTCTATCTAATGATAAGCCAGTTCCTTGAATTGCCATAACTTTATAATTTCTTCTACTCTAGACACAAAACCTTCTCATCTCTCCAAGGGTCTCGTTCATACAACCTCCAAACTCCAAATTTTAGCCCCAATCCCCACAGCAAAAAGGTTCACATGAGTGTATGAAACAACCCTAGAGAACCTTCAATAATAATATCGAAGTAATACTGTACCCATCCAGGGTAATAAACAATGCAGTCTGCTGAGTGATAAACAAGCATCCTTTAATACTCATTAAAATCAACCTAATGACCATTATGCATATGAAATGTCAAGCAGTTAATTTTACAAAAATATCCTATTTTGTTGATTTTAGGTGTGTAAAATACACTTAAAAATGCTACTATAAACTTTAAAAAATGCTCATATTCAATTTAATGTGCTAATAAAAGGTTGTAAAAACTTGTCTCGCGATATTTCATATCTAGTTATAGGAATATTAAAAATATATTTAGATGGTATCCTTCTAATTATTTCTGCCAATTTTAGCCATAAAAGGGCCAACAATGATTGTGTCTGCTAGTGGGTAAAAAATATGTGTAGTTTAAATTGTTAATTCTCAACGAAACTGACCAAATTTACCTCCATTCGCATCTTAAGAGCAATTAGTCTATTTTAAGAAAAAATTCAAATTTCTTGTTTAAACAAATTTGAGGTTTTGATATTCATTTTTACATGCTAAGTAAAATTTCATAAAACACACTTCTTGTATATTTGGGGTCTAGGGATTAGTCACTTATAATCAGCCTATTAACAAAAATTTAAAGATGCCAGACTCTACATTCACTGGCATCAATCATTATTAGAGTTGGGCCAAATCCACTATTTTACAAATCCCTCCAATTTACCTTCAGATCCAAATCTTGACAAAAATTACTAACATAAGGATTTATATGTATTATAAAAAATACAAGTTGTGACTAAATAGTAACCGCCTTACATGATGTTAAATTATTGATCTGGAGCCTTGTTAGGTTCATCTTATCTGAACCACCAATAAGCAGTAGAGTAGACCTCTAAAATACATTTCTCTTGAAAAATCGATTTGTTTAAGGGATGTGAGCCTCAAATCCTTGAATATCCTTAGGAATTCAAGGAATCGGATTTAGAGCCATCCAATATAATAACATTCAGTCTCAATTCTTAGTCAATCCAAGAATGAAATACATATCTCTAACTGGCTCATTTTTAATTGCAACCATCATCAGTTTCCCTTTGGTCCAGGAAAATTGTGAATTTACTCAACATTACATATTTCTTCTAGTTAGTAAATTTTCCCAGTAACATTAAGGTACAAATTAGAGATTTAAAATAGGGCTCTGAGAGTCCTTATTCAGAGCTTCATCGCTTAAGCTCGAGATTTTTGTAGGCTCTTTATTTTCGAGCTTCCACTTGATATAATTAATACTTGATAAATTTAATAATAGATTTTTAAAACGCAATAGTAAGCATAGTCTATTTAATTGAGATAATATCAGCATTTCCACTTATAAATCATTCGGCAACTTAAGTTGTAAAAAATTAATTCAATTTTCATATTAATAACGTAACAGAACTTTAAAACCTCTTACGGCAAGTAAATATATTCAATATTATTGTCCAGTTTTATAAGTGTTATTTCTAATTTAAAAACCGATATTTCAGTTATTTAACTTTTTTTCAGAAGTCTTTATTCTTTATAAAAATGAGTGTCATTTCTATTTTAAGAACATGTGTTTTAATAAACTTTTTAACATTTAAAATTGTGAATATACTCGAACTCTGGAGCTTTTAGAAATACTCAACTCAAGTTCGACTAGTGAAAAAACCCAAAATCGCAGACCGCTAATTTAAAATATATTTTTAACGCGAGGTTGGATGAATGTTGGCATCTACACAATAATAGTTGAACTGTGAGGTAAATCTTACCTGATAGAACGTAGTCTCTCTCAGGCTGCGACTTGTCTCCGTGAATACTGATAGCAGGCCAACTAGACAACCAACCCAGTACAATGTTACTAACTGAAATATTATTACTAACAGCTAAAGTAAACAAATGCTGATCATGTGTGGTTAGCTTAGTCTTGGTTCTGTATGAGTGAAATGTGCTCTTCTACAAAACTTGGTTTTATAATGTGTGCAATTACGATTCCATAGGCACATTATTTCCACTCTATAAAACAAACTTTTCGTAACTTGGACAGAACCCCACCGCCATTTGTATGAATTACTGAGAGTTGATGTATATTAACACTAACTAGAGCATTAAAAAAAAAGCTTCCCTTTTGAGGTACAATATATTTTATATATACAATTTCCTTAAATCTATTCTTTACTTTTCCCTTCCAACTTAGTAGCAAACTTCTTAATATCCATATTTGAATGCTCCCGTTCTGATCTAAATGTAATGCCCATTGAAGCCTGCTTGTTACTTGTATCAAAGATGAGCCGTACTAAGAATAGCAAGTATTTAAGAGCCCAAGAAAATTTTGGGACTTATTACTAAAATAAAAAATGTAAGTATATTACTAATGAATAGAAACATGCAAAAGGTGGGGTTATTTTTCTCAAAAAGCAATGCTATTGTAGCGATATTATTTATGTAAATATGAGTCAAATTGGTATTAATTTTAAAAAAATAAGGATAAAACTGTCTACATTTTTCATTCATTTTGTGTATTTAAATATTTTTTAGCATATTTAGAGAAAAATCAAATATTAATAAGCACAAAACATTTCACATTTAGTAATATCCAAATATCATTTACCTTCCAGTTTTACAAATAGCAATATCGAAAAAATAAACTATTAATTTAGGTTTAGACCAAACAATAACACTGAAACATGTAGTCATAGAAGCCAAAACTACTATCAAATAAGAAGGGAATAAAAATTATGATATAATTTTGCCCAACATGACTCTGTAACAAGGGCCATATATATTAATGTCCTTGATTGGACCTAGCGTGACATCTTTTTAAAGGCTGAAAACACAGAATCAATCTATTGAAACCGAAATTTAAGTATCGTAATATTTAAAAGTAGAAATTGTATTTTTAATGTTAGCTTCAGAAAATCAAAACTAAATATTCTGAAAACACTCATATCCATCTGCTATCTGTTTTATACCTATAAAATAAGAAAAAGTCGATACTATCCGTATTAACGGCAGCCCTGGCATAGCAATACCGCCTGTGTCACCACGCTGAAAATTATATTGCATGATGTGGTATTTGCCAAATTACAAAGAAATTGTATTTAGTTAGAAAAAAAGAAGCATAATTCGTGTGAAAATAGAATTCAAGTTATCACAAATGCTAATTTTGCATACTAATGAAATTAGGGGGGTGTGAGCAAACATTTTCCCCTTAAGTTAAGTTTGATTGAAAGCTTAAGAGAGTTTTAATCAAGTTCAAGTAATATAAAGCCATTTAAGTATTGTAAGTAGGGATGGCCAGGCGTGTGACATTGTGCTCTGTCTATCAACAGTTATTTGTTGGGTTTAGAAAGTGAAAGATTAATATTCTACTATCTAATGGGGTGTGGAAATGAGAGGAAGAGGGGGTGGGGAGGGGAGTAGCTTGCCAAGGTCAACCATTTATGAGGGGTCAGTTGTTAGCTAGCCAGACAGGGAGTACAGTTTAAGGGGTGTCAAACCTTGAGAGAATATTTAAGAAAAGTGACTTAAAAAGTTTCAAACATAGATGATATTTTGTAGTTTTATACATAGAGCCCATTTAAGAGGTGCCAAACATTATGTTTTGTAGTTTTTTTGCACTATGCAAATAATTAAATACAAAGCACCATTTTTTAAAGAAATTAACTAATAAAAATAATTTCCATCAAAAATGTAATAAAATAAATTATTTTATTAATTGTATTATTAGATATTAATTCAAAATTTTGTTATTTGATATAAAATGCTATTCACAAACACTTCTATTTATTTTAATATTTTTATTCCATTTAGCAAAATTTTTTAGCACCGCGACTATTATTCATTCCGGTTATACACCTATGTACTACTCTAGACTGTTAGGAATGAGGAAGATTGAATTTTAGAGGTGTACCTGCATTTGAGTGGGAAACCATTTAGGAAAAACACCCTTAGTATACCTGTCCAAGATTAAACTAAATATCCTGTCATTGTCTATTGCGAGAATGATGCCTTAGACCATGTAGCCACTGAAGTGGGTTTTAATAATATTACAACTTTAACAAGTCTGTACATATTAGTTTGGAAATCAATATTTTTTAAATCTAATATTATTCTAAAGATTTATTTTTAAATTTGCATTCCCGTCCCGAATCCTGATATTTTGACTCTTCTACCATCCCCGTCCCAAAATAAAAAAGTCATTTTCATCCATCCCTAATTGTAAGTAGAATTCATGTATAAACCGTGAACACTAATACACATTTTTCACTAAAGCTACAGAAACTAGACTCAACACTCACATTTAAGAGCACTAGCAAACCTCTAAAAACAAAAATTACTCACCCTTCACGCCTGATTGCTTTGGTTATGTCATCAACTTTCTTCTTAGTTTCTACAAAGATTATCGTTTTGTTCCCCCTTTCTGCGCCAACCTCGCGCAAGAGCTTGGATAGCCTGAAAAATGAACAACATTGTTGCAATGGTACACCTGCTCAAACTCAATATAGATATATATTTGTTAGAATGACAAGTTGGGAGCAGTTAACTCACTTGCCCTCCTTCTCGTGTTCCTGGCAGACGTCCACAATCTGCACAATGTTGTGATTGGCGGCAAGTTGCAGTGATCCAATGTTGATTTGAATATAGTCTGTGAGGAAATCCTCTGCGAGAGCCTGAACTTCCTTGGGCCATGTCGCTGACCACATTAGCACCTGCCGGTCCGGCTGATAATCATACACCATAGGTAATTATGTCAACAATAAAACTATGAATTAAATGGCTCCTACTTTTTAAAAACTATCTTACTATTACCATTTTCAATACCTTGATTATTAGCTCTGAAAATACCAATGGATTAAAGTTTTGACACATAGAACAAAACAGTAAAATTCAGTTTTAGGTAATTTTTCATGCTGACCATAACATTTATTGTTCTTTCATAGTTTCACTAAAGTAGGTACCAGAGAATTGTAAATGTATTCATATTCAATATGATCTTTGTGTTTTAGCATCTTGTGCAAACCAATCATGCTGTTTTGTTTAAGAGCTTGGAGGCTTAATTTCATCCATTAAAGCAGGGGTCTCCAAACATTTTATTATGCGGGCCACATAATATATTCTACACATTTTTGCGGGCCAAAGTAATGTTCACCTGTTCTTCAAGTAGCATTATTTTTGCCCCGAATACCTTGACATGCTCAAATAGATTATAAATCAAACTTGTTTCAACATGCAAATTTAGATTAAAATCGTATGGTCAGTCACGTCTATAAAAAAATTCCCCTTTCCAAGGCCAGTCACTGTTTGATAAAAGTGATTGACATTGATTCTTCCTTGTGAGAAATGAATCAATTTATATGTAATAAATTATATTTATAATAATTGGTCAATATAATTATTGGTTTTTAAATTAGGTAACATTTTTCGGAACTTTCCTTAGATAACCCTCTGCCGGGAGACTTGGAACTACCTAAAAATCGTCAATCAAGCCAAGCCGTTCAGTTGTCGGTATAAGGAATGGCGCCGGCGCCTGAAAATGAGGGTCTGCAATTCCGACAGCACTCTGGCTTGGTGTCATGGGGGAAGCCTGCATGTGGATAGAAATTGGACATGTCAAATAAAGTGTGTGGTTAATAAATAATAAAGAGAATTTTTTTTATAAAATCTTGGTACGGGCCGGATGTGGCCTGCGGGCCATAGTTTGGAGACCCCTATATTATAGTATCAAGTATAATACCAGGAAGTCAGTAAATAGGTCACGAAAGTATGTGGGATGATCGTAAACAATATAAAAGTTTTTGAATGTCACTATGTGTTAACATTATTCAGGTTGATTACAGTTTAGGTAGTAGATGCTAAGTAGTACTTACACATTTCAGTGCCTAAATAGCGACCATGCTTAAGAAGTGTACTACTGAAGGGCAGTATGGTTGTGCTATTTTTGTGGGTAAAGGCTATTCATAAAGAAGTGTTTCTGTAAAGCGTTCCAGTGCATAACTGGGTCGATAAATTTACTCATGGATGTTAATTAGTCGCAGATGAAGATACACCAGGTCACCTTGTTGAGAATGAGACACGAACAGTGTGGCAAGTGGAAGAGACGATTAGAGCTGACAGGCGAACAATAGCGTAGCAAGTGCAATAGTGTTTTTTCATAGTTTAGCCTACATCATAATGCATGATAATTTGAAAGTGTGTGCTCGCAAGGTTGGTGATCAGAAAACTTATTTGGGAACAAAAAATTAACCAAATGGGGTTATTCTTGCAACATATCAGATACCAATGAAGGATAAATTATGCATATTAGAGACGAATCATGGATGCATCACTATCAACACAAATCAAAGTGTGCTTCAATGCAATTGAAACATTCCAAAGCATCCTCAACCAACATATTTAAGGTTATGTTTTGGGATTCTCAGGGAGAACTGTAAGTCCATTTCCAGAAGCAAGGTAACAATATGAATGCTGCATCATACACTGTGAAGTTCTGTAAAAGCTTCAGGCTGCACTTATCAAATAATGGCTAGGCCTTCTAATAAAACTAGTACTCTTCCATAATGACAATTCCGGACCTCATGCAGCTCAATTAATCAGGGAGAGAATTGAAGAACTATGCTGGAAATAACGGGCAAGCAAAGTCCAATTTATTAATTCGAACTTAACTAATTGAATTTATGAAATATTCTAGAAGCTAAAGATAAATTCAAGTTTGAATCTTTTTTTTACATTTTGTGTTTGAAAAACTAGTATATTATAACTATATATAGAGAGTTATAGTAAATATATATAGTTATAATATATATGATTTAAAATTGTTTGTTTTGATACGATAAATTAAGTTACAAAATACAAGCCAATTCCAGTTTTATTCCCAATAGGAATATTAATTTGCTATCCATACAACAGCTCAGAATGGGATTATGAGACCATAAATTGAGTACCTATTTCAGTAGTAAATATTTTTATTTGCAAAGCTTCGTAATTGTCAAAGCCAGAGAAAAAAAAAATCTTTCGTGGTAAAATGACGAAGCTGTATAGGGTGAGGTGTGAATGTGGCCGAGAAAAGACATCAAAGATTTCTAGGCTGTGTGTTTTGAGGCAATGGTCAAGAGATGGGATGTGTATATTTTTTTTAGAACTGCATCTTACTACTCATTTGGGTTATACATTGATAAGTGTATTAAGGAATGTTTCTCAAGTGTATTTCTTAAGTTTTTAAGAACCATTTGTTACCTGTTTACTTGCTTCCCCCATTTATAATATATTTCAATTTTCAGAGCCTTTAGGAAAATACAAAATTTTTTGAGGGCATCTGATATTTTATTATTTTTAGTGTTATTTTACTACTAGGGGAGCGCCAATTTGAATACGTGATATATTCTAGAAGCCAAGTTTGAATATTTTTTGCTAGTTGGTTACATAACAAAATATTTTTCACTTATTCTTACTTTATACACTAAAATCACTTAGAAAATGTTTTATTAGACAAGTGCTTTAAATATTACATTCTATACTGATAATCAATTTATCAGTACAACGTGTATGCATGAATGTTGTAATAAATGGATTATAAGAAAGAATGTTACATTTAGTTATTATTTCTACTATTCTATTACCGTAGAGTGGGGTGACTGACACCCCGAATTAAGAAATCACAATTAGGCTAAATTAAAGTGAAACTATAAATCTCTTAGGCCTATATATTTTTTTCTATCCTTTTATTTAAAGATAAGTTTAGGTACTAAGTGTGATAGCTGGGACATATTTATTACCACACACTTAGGCCCATCATTTCCCGAGCTGTTCTGGTTTCTACACTAAAGAAAATGGATGGACAAGATAAAGCTATAAAGAAGAGCTTGCTTAGTGGATTTAGGGCTACTGGTTTGGTCCCCTTTAATCCAGATAAAGTAGTTTCCAAAGTTCCTGGCAGCTTGTTACAATGTAATACTAAATTATAGTTTGATTGAATATTTAAAGAGTACAAGGTATGATAATGAGAAAGGAAACCAAAAGAAAAGGAGGAGGATAGTGGTTGTTCCTGGAAAGAGTAGAGCTGCTCGCAGAAATGAAGAAAGTTACAGTGATATAGACGTACATTCTACAATTTCAACCAACGACTCTGGACCAGAAGATAATTTAATGAATTCAGTTGAGGAGGTACAAGATGAATTTCTGCATCCTACTCTTGAATACAACAACATTGGAAATTTTGTACTCTTTAAAGTTTTATTTGGGAAACGCAGGTCTGTAAATTTTCATTATGCGGGCTTAATTCAAGATAAAATTGGTGACAAAGAATTTAAAGTTATGGGAATTAAATCCAGTGACAATACCAAAACAGCTTTTAAAAGTGTGGAAAAAGATGTGTTCAATGTTGGAATCGGTGATATTTTGGCACTTATCTGAACCGGTCATGGAAAAATCTGGGAACCGGTTTCGCTAAAGTTTTGAAGGAGAAGTTAATGTAAAAGAATGTTAGTTACTGATGCATGGTAAATAATACATACATAGTATGTTAACGGCATTGTTTTTTATACCTGTTCAAGTTACATTAACTTAACTAAATTTATTCAATAAATGTATTTTGCACTAAACATTGATGATACAAATTACAAATTAAAATGTACTAACACTTTATTGTAAGAAATGTAGTTAAATATGAACAGTAAATGTTAAATAGTATTTTATCCAAACAAAATAAAACTTTGATGTATAAAACTCTATAGTGATCAAAGTCTCCCCATAGGTTAGTTAAATTAAAATTGCTGTGTATTTAAAACCAACGAATGGATTTCAAAATGGGGTGAGATTGACTCTTTTGGTCTTAGTTCCTTTAGTTTTCAAGCAATACCAAATGGGGTAGCGTTGATATAACCCTAATTATTTTTTTCTGGCCTGCTTTCCAAATTTTTGATAAAATTGATACTGAATATTTGTATGCTTACATGGCACAATTAATAACCCATTTTTATTTATTTTTATTACAACTTTGTCTCCAAAATAACCACACTAATGTAAAAAAACTATCAAAGTATGCTAAATATGCTCTACCGTATATTTATATTTTGTTCATAATTTTTTCCAAGATTCAGATTGAGGATTTGAAGGTAAATTGTAGATTTGGATTCGTAAAATAGTTGATTCGACCCAACTCTAACAATAATTAAACCAAATAGATTATTTAACCTGTCAATATTTTTATTGAAGCTTCACAATTGTCAAAGCCAGAACTAAAAGTGAAGCTAATATTTTCTAAGACAAGTCAAGTTTTACAAACCCATAGTGTTGACGCTATAAAAAGTGACAGCTGCAGACCACATGACAATGTTTTAGTATAGAAAATTAAGATATTCAATTGGTGTGTAGTGAACATACGAATTCACACTTCATGTCAAAGAGTTGCACTCACCCTGATCTGCTCGATAATTTTGCGGATCTGTGGCTCAAAGCCCATGTCCAGCATCCTGTCGGCCTCGTCTAGGACCAGGTAGGTGCAGCGCCGAAGGTTCGTAATGCCCCTCTCCAGGAAGTCTATCAATCGACCGGGGGTGGCTATCACGATCTCCACACCACGCTCAAGGTCACGAGCCTTGAAATAAAACACAAAATAGAAATATTCAAGATATCAATACACACAAAAATGTCAACTTAATAATTTTTTAGCACCACCTCTTACCAGAGTGGCTTTATAAAATTCCCCAACTTTTTAGGTTTTTATGACATTTAAATTTTTTATTGATTAATGATAATTTGATCCTTTATTGTATTGATTACATATTTTCAAAAACAATCCTAAATACTACTAAACATAAACATTATTAAGTTATGTTTCCTATATTTAGTGTTTTAGGTGTGTGTGTCCCCAGTGTAAATGTGTTATAAAACAAACACTGTACAACCATCTCATGTTAGAATAACATATATTGGTGACATTTTGTTAACGTTGAAAAATAAAGTCTCACTTTTGTTACAAATTTTAGGTACAGAGTTAATTTTAAGTAGGGATGCGCAAGAACAATTTTTTTCTCAACTCAAGACGTTCTTGAGACGAGAATATAAAACATTCTTGGAAAGTAAAAAAAATCTTATGTTTATTAAAGTAAATACATAGTTTATAGAGTTCCTTTTTTGACATTTGAGATAGGGCTTGATTTAGATCGTCTTGTATATAGTTCAAACACTTGAAATACCTAATGCACATTTTAAATGAAATTAATAAAATAGTGATAGGTAGTTACAATGAACATCCTTTATAATTCAATTTTGTAGTTTAACCCTTTGAGTGCCAGCATCGCTAAGAGTGATGCGCGAAATATTTGCTAAAATTGCCAGCAGCGCTCAAAGCAATCCCATGTTTTCGAGTTCTTAGTTCAGTATTATGTCAAGAGATAGGGTAGATTTTATTTCCACTGCATTCTCGCATGTTCCAAGCCACTTTTATTTATTTTTGCTCTTAAAGAGTTTTGATATATCGATTTGTTTTTGCTTTTAAGAGTTTAGATATATCGATTTGTTTTTGCACTTAAAAGAGTTTTGATATATCAAACATAAAAATTATTTTCTAGCTTTATGAGTTTTATCTTAGGCTTTGTTTGTAAACATTGCTACTAAGGGCCGGTCTTATGACTACGGGCTAAATATTGCTATCGGGAGGTTAAAGTTAGCTACCAGTTAAAGGTTATCAGCCATATTAATATTTTATGCGTATTATGAAATGAATTTATCTGTCGGATAAATATATTTTTACGTAGAAAATTCTAGGTTGGTACAGGTACGGTTTTTACTGGTGAGTGCATGTGTATAAGCCCAGTGTAGAAAATGCTAGGTTGGTACTTTTTACTGGTGCATGCATGTGTATAAGCCCATTGTAGAAAACGCCAGGTCGGTATCGTTTTACTGGTGCGTGCATGTGTATAAGCCCATTGTAGAAAACGCCAGGTCGGTACCGTTTTTACTGGTGCGTGCATGTGTATAAGTCCAGTGTAGAAAACGCTAGGTTGGTACTTTTTTACTGGTGCATGCATGTGTATAAGCCCATTGTAGAAAACGCCAGGTCGGTACCGTTTTTACTGGTGCATGCATGTGTATAAGCCCATTGTAGAAAACGCCAGGTCGGTACCGTTTTTACTGGTGGTGCATGTGTATAAGCCCAGTGTAGAAAATGCTAGGTTGGTACCGATTTTATGGTGTGTGCATGTGTATAAGCCCAGTGTAGAAAATGCTAGGTTGGATTCCGTTTTATGGTGTGTGCATGTGTATAAGCCCAGTGTAGAAAACGCTAGGTCGGTACCGTTTTAACTGGTGCATGCATGTGTATAAGTCCAGTGTAGAAAATGCTAGGTTGGTACCATTTTACTGGTGCATGCATGTGTATAAGTCCAGTGTAGAAAATGCTAGGTTGGTACCGTTTTACTGGTGTGTGCATGTGTATAAGCCCATTGTAGAAAACGCCAGGTCGGTACCGTTTTACTGGTGCATGCATGTGTATAAGTCCAGTGTAGAAAATGCTAGGTTGGTACCGTTTTACTGGTGTGTGCATGTGTATAAGCCCAGTGTAGAAAACGCTAGGTCGGTACCGTTTTACTGGTGCATGCATGTGTATAAGTCCAGTGTAGAAAATGCTAGGTTGGTACCGTTTTACTGGTGTGTGCATGTGTATAAGCCCAGTGTAGAAAACGCTAGGTCGGTACCGTTTTACTGGTGCATGCATGTGTATAAGTCCAGTGTAGAAAATGCTAGGTTGGTACCGTTTTACTGGTGAGTGCATGTGTATAAGCCCATTGTAGAAAACGCCAGGTCGGTATCGTTTTACTGGTGCATGCATGTGTATAAGCCCATTGTAGAAAACGCCAGGTCGGTACCGTTTTTACTGGTGCGTGCATGTGTATAAGTCCAGTGTATAAGTCCAGTGTAGAAAATGCTAGGTTGGTACTTTTTTTACTGGTGCGCACATGCATATAAGCCCAGACGCGACCATTACAAACTAACAAGTGCGAGGAAACAGATGGTGCGACGTGGGCGCAGAAGCTAAGTTGTCTTGCAAGTACTAATTTCGGCGTCTGCCAAAATGTGGGCGATAATTTGGTACATTTACAAAATTTCATTTATTGTACTCACATTGATACATTGTTCTTATATAAATATAACTCTACAAATAGCTTGTCAATTGATATAAAAGTGTGAATTAAATGTTCTAACTTTATATAGTTAAAGAGCCCGGCCTGTGCTTAATAAACACACAAACCAAGAGTTTAACCTAAAAACAGATTCTGATATGCGAAACCTCATTAAAAACAATGTGTCACTATGGCAACAACCATTTTAACTTTCAGATAAAAGTTATCAAGTACTTAAACCTCCCGATAAAAATGTGATGGATACATACATTTTATCTGGCAGTCATAAGACAGACGCTCTTTTAACTTATCCACCAGATATAAATATTCATCTATCAGATTAATATTTATTCAAGAGTCATAAGACTATGTTAATGGTTTTAGGTATAAGGGTGTATTTAGAATGTATCCACATTTGCATGGAGGGAGGGGTGGAAAAAACCACCCCCTAATTTCAGTCCAAGCAGTGGAGTTACAAACACCTATTTTCAAGAAAGGAGAAGAAGATGCAATAAAAGTATCAAAATACTTAAGTGTGTGTAAATATGTGTTAGCGGTTTTTACTAGGGATGACGGGAATGACTTTTCAGGACAGGAAATGAGTCAAAATATTAGATACGCAGATCCCTTATAAATGGGTGACCTTGGCAAGCTACTTCCTTCTCCCCCTTCCTCTTTTCCACACCCCAAAAGATAGATAGAATATATCTCTGTCCATCTATCTTTCAAGCTCTTTCACTTGCTGAACCCAACACATTTGTCTCTACAAGTGGTAAAATAACACCCTCCCCATCCCAGCCACCAAGTTTGATATAGAACATAGAAGACCATTGGTAATAGTATTTATGGATATGAAGAAGGCATAATAGCATGGACATTTGGAAAGTGATAGAGGATGTCAAAGTGGAAAGAGGAGTTGTAATGTGGGTGGAAAAAAAAAGCATTAAGGATAGGAGTTGTAAAGAGGGTGAAAAGCAGTGTTGTACAGGGCGTACTTTGTACCCATTATCACATATGGAGCAGAAACATGGACATTTAATTTAAGAGACTAGGAAAGTGGAGGCCATGGGAATGAAATTTGTGAGGAGCATGTTAGCTGTCACAAAGAGTAAACATGATAAGGACTAAGTTATTCAGGAAAGAGTACAAGTAAAGGGAGTAGATGAGATCTTTGAGGAAGCAAGACAGATTGTATGGGCATGTAATGATGGAAAAAGATATGCTAAAGAAAGTGATGTAGGAAAAAACCCCGCAAGGGAGTTCAAGAGATGGGAGCAGATAACAGAAAGTGTGCAAATGATAGAAGCATGGAAGCAATTAAAGGAGGAAGAATGGTGGATGGTAAAAAGAAGCTAAAGGCCTTTTACTAAAGTGACCCGGCCACAGGTGGGGGGAAAAAGATGATGTTAATTTAAAAGATCCTAGACTTGAATGAATCAACCAACTCGTTAATTATTTAATAATCAATTTAAATTAATTGACGACTGGTTGTCTCTCAGAACCAAATCCCTGTGTAAGCAATGCTTAAAGTACTTGTATGAGGGCGTATGCAAGAACTTGAGTAAGTGGAATGCTTTGTGGACACTTGCGTGGGAGTTTGCTTGTGTCATCATAGTTTAAAAGGTGGAGCAATAGTGTGCTAAGGACCACACTATCGGTCCACTAAGCATTCACTATACGTTCTTACCTTACCCTAACGTTCTTCATACACCTCAATGGTGGCGGACAGATAAGTCACCAAGATAGATGGCTCAAATAAATAAAAGGTGATGTGCACATGATAAAAAGTCCAATTAAGAGCAAAGCTGAACAAAGTTCTTTCACTTATTTGAGGTATTTAACATTCCTTTCTAACCAGGCATTATATCAGTACATGACTTAAAGACTAACTTAAATCTAGAACAACAACATCCAGCCCCGCTCCCTCAATGAGAAAAGCTAAGTCAATATTTCACCCATGATACATTTTTTGGCAATACCAGGAATCAAACCCAGGTCCCTTAGCTCAATAGACAACAGGCTACCAACAAGTTATTACATATTTTCATAGTAACACAACACCAAAATGACCAGAGTCAAAATGTTTCAATGAGGAGACACACACAGGGCAAAATCACATCATGATGAGCAATAAATTTAAGGTCTGGGGTGTGGTGTTGTTCGGCTTGTCTTATATTTAGGTTTTTTAAATCTCATGTTTTAATGATTCAGGATTCTAAGGACCTCTAACTAATATGAAAAACTGTGCCTCATGGTTAGGTTACCTGCGGACCCTTGGGTGCCCCGCCGAATATGCAAGTGTTGCGAATTAATGAGGAGGAGCCAAAGTCTCGGGCGACAGTCTGAATCTGCTGAGCCAGCTCCCGGGTAGGGGCCAAGATGAGGACAATGGGGCCATCTCCCCGATTTAGACGCTGCTGGTTGTTAATATGGACAGTCGCAGGCAACATGTACTACAACAGAACACCTACCTGTCAACACTCAATGTACAAACAAAAACAAGATTTCATTATATTTATATTTTATAACAGATGTAACATTCTAAATGTTTCATTATAAACTTTTACACAGTTTTTTTTAGCCCTATCAATTACAATTTCGATATTCTTTACATCCAACTCAAGTTGAATTAATATATTACAATTTTAATTTGCCAATAACTAAAATAAAACTCAAACAAGTAATGGTTTCAAAGAATCAGGATATTAAAATATTATTTAGATATCAGTAAAAATCAAGCGTATAAAGAGTTTGACACCTCTACTTAATAAGTTGTATCTGTGCAGCTTCCACTTCTATTAGGAAGGAGGGTTTCTTGGTATCTAATAACGTCATTTAGAAGCATTCAGTAATAAAATAAGCGCCTTATAGAAGACAAAACTCCTTTGTGATTAAATAAGTCTAAGAAACACTAAATGTTTAACAATGAGAGAGCCAAAGTCTAAAACATTTTATAATAATGGGTATTGATTAGTGCAGTCATTCTAGATTCAGTATTCCACAAGATGAGTATGGATTTCATATTCTAACAATGTTTTCTGCTGGCACATGACTCATTTACTGTATTTTACATAAGGAGTTTGTGCATGAATAAATCTCAATTTTTTATAAGACCTAGAATCAGCACTTTCAACAAAAAAATATCTGGCCAAATAACATTTAAATGTTTTTATACCCATTCAACTTATCAGATAGCTGCTGTTTAATGCGGGGCCTAAGAAAGCTAACAGCCTGCACCACTGAGGTGACATCATGATAGCAGTCGTTTACGCGCATTCTGACTTCACAGCGTTTAGTGCATTCTGGTGTGTTGTTTGGACATGTTAAACATTATATTACATAGTATAGTTTTGTGTTTTGATCAGATTGTTAAAAACGGTTTATAATATGACTTGTTGTGTGCTTTGTGTGTTAGTATAAATTATTAAATTTTACTTTTACAGTATAACATTATACTACAACGCGTTATAAGAGTCATTCCTTCTGATGTGTGTGCCCGAATGTCAAATGACAAGGTGATGGCTTAAAAGCTGTATTCAAGTTTCTTACAGACGTATTTTTGAAAGATAAATGGACTCGTGCTATTCATAAAGATAAGTTTGTCCCCCACAAATATGTCTGTGGTTTGTGAATAACATTTTACTGATTGTGCAATAATTAGGGAAGAGGAAGTAACAAAACCAGATGGAACAATGGCAATGTCAAATAATGAAGAGCATATGCTACATCTGGCTTTGTTCCTGTCTAGCAATTTTACAAGCCATTAATTCAATTTGTGGTTATGTAACCAAGAATCATTGAAAGTACAATTTCCCGGTATATTGGCACGTAAATAAACACACAAAGCAAAAGGCTCCTGCCTTTACCTAACACATGGCATTAAAAGTTACCCAAAAGAATACATTCAAGATTAATGAAACTACAGTTTATTCATTCATGGCAGATTACTTGCCATCATACTTTCCAACACAAGGCAGAAATTATAGTATCTCATCCTGGTTAAGAGACTAAACAGAACACTCATCAGTGTTTAAAGAATAAAACTTATGTGTGGAAATAAACACAGCGGTAACAAAACAAAATGAACCAGTACTTAAAGATTTCCATAAAAATAAAACATTAAGATAAATAAATTACACAAACTACAATCTAAACACAAACTTTCAAAGGATAGTGTTTAGAGACACCAAAGTGGTACGACCATAGATAATAGTTATAGAATGGCAACTCCCTGTAGTATGGCTAGAATAGGAATTTGAGTGCTAAGGTGGATGAAAGATTAACTAATAGCTATCGAGCATTTTAGTGCAAAACTGTAATTTTAGTTACTTAAAGTGTTATTGGTAGTCGAAAATCTTCAAAGAATTATTACAAATGACTGTTTTAAAGCTACTTATAAAAAAAATGGTGAATGCACAGGAATTGAGATTTTAAATATAGCAAATTAAATGAAACATCGTATTTCAGTGCCAGTAGCAGTAATCTGTTTGCCAGAGAGGTTAACAGTGTTTTCCCTTGCTCCTATAGAGATTCCAACCCATAGGTTGGCACGTTAACAAATAAAACAAAAGAAGCGAGAAGAGCAGCGGAGAGTAAAAAAAACAGACAACAGCTCAAAGAGGATGCACTAAATATTTCATGCCCAAGTGCATCTTAAATCAGTCTTTAACGCCATTCTTCACAACCATTTCAAAAATAAATATCGAAACCTGGAAATTTCAGGACTTTTCAAGTCCTAGAGCAATTTAAGGACTTCTTCAGGCCTTGAACAGACACACATTAAATTCCAAGTCTTTCAAGGACTCTACGAACCCTGAATAGTAAAGAAAAATTAAATAATAAGTGCTAATTAATGAAGAAAGCCCATCTAGGGAAAGAGGGAAAATATTTGAAGAATCCAACACACCAAGGTGACTAATATTAATTAAAACAATGAATTATGGCCCCATATTTCCACTGATATAGAGCAACATACCGCGAGCGTTTTCCCAGAGCCAGTCTGGGCAATCCCCACAAGGTCTCGGCCACTCAGGACGATGGGCCAACTCTGGGCCTGGATAGCCGTAGGTTCTTCCCACCCCTGCTTCCTGTGGACATTGGACATCTTCCCTCACTTTCGTATTCACAAAAAATACTGAAAATCTGGAAATCTACCAAGTGTACACTAAATGGAACTTATTTCAGTTCACTCGCAATAACTATCAACATCAGATAATCTCCCTACCTGCAAAGAGCACTTATGTTAGAGTTGAATAATATAATTTCTAACTAAGATCTAATAATATATAAATAGGGCTCTGCAAGTACTCATATTTAGAACTTTGAGCAAAGCTCAGCATTAAAGCCCAGCATCAAAAGTTTTGTAGACTCATTTTTGAGGTTTCTCTTGATCTACAGACAAATCAAGTCTTACCAAAATGGTAGTGTAGGATATTTAATTTAAATTATATCGGCAGTTTGACTACTTTGAACAAGTAAACTTACTCAATATTGTCTTCCCTTTTTCAATACCTTTGATTGAGGTTAAATTGCCATGACAGGGCAATGAAAATAAAAACAGATTGAATAATTGAAAATTAAATATTTTACATCATTCCTTTCTAAAATTATAATTTCAGTCAAATTAAAAATTTAACATCAAGATTAAATATGGATCGTTTTCAAACAGATATTTTTTCTAACTTAATACATTAAAATAAATATTTTTTTAACCATATTAGGCCCATTTTTCATTTTTAAGTAGGAATTTTTTTTATAATCATATTGCATTGAAATAAAATACATACCTAATAAGATAATTTCTGGCTAAAACCCATACAAGGTGCATGCAAAAATGGGGATAAAGGAATGAAATTGGAACAGAAGAAGTGATCATGTGTGATTATTACATTAAGGTTAGACTAAATATTTAACACTTCAAATTTCTCAATGCCGTTGATTTTTACATTGGGCGAAAGGTACGGAGACATTTTGGAAAATCTTAACTCATTAAAACATTGATTTCATAAACTTTTGATGAAGTATAGCTGAAAAAACCAAAGCTCACAAGACCCCTTAAAACAAAGCATTTTTTCTTTCTTTCTTTTAAGTGAAAATGATTAATTAATATAATAATTTTGAAAGTGATATTTAAAATATTGTCATAATGCAGAAAACACTATAAAAAATTTAGTACTAAAATAAAGAATCAAAACAAAATCTCGGGATATTGTGAAAAGAAAGATCACCCTCCATTCCTCCAAAATTGGCACTAATTTTTTATATACATTTCTTTGAAAGTCTGCAAAAATTTTGTTTTCCAAATTTGTATACAAACTGTCCAAACTGATTTAAGACTGCTATATCATTATAATTAAAACATAACAAATCTTGTTTTGATTGTGCATTGAATTTCCTTGAATACTTAGAAAAAATAGTCTGAAAGATTAGCAGTATCTTGCAGATTAAAAAAATATTAACTAAAACTTTCAAAACCAGAAATGATTTAAAAGAGCATGTGGCTTTCAAGATTGTGATTCAGACAATCTTATCCTTCCCCTGAATGAAGGCAACATACTCACATTATCTCCTGCATGACATAGTCTGGGAAGTTGCCCTCCTCGAAATACTGACTGGGCTGCGGAACATTGTTGCCCTTGACTGTGATTTCCTTGCTGCTGCGGTACTTATCGATGTCGTCCGACGACCTGACAACACAACAATGTTTACCAGTCATTCAACACACTGGTAATCAGATGCAAACCACCAAACTAGAATGGTAGGATTTGTCAATATGACTTTTCAGCCGGGAAGCCATAATGTTGGGGTTCCTCCATTTCAGAAGTTAAAAATGTCCAACAAATTTGTTTAAACAAATTACATGGGCCTATATAACATAAGACTATTAGGCCCTATCGTATAGGGCATATAAGTAAAATTTGTTTCTATGTTCGTATATTAGACTGTAGCCATTAATAAATACAAGGAATGTGACTATCCAATACTTAAGGAAATCTGAAATTCAAAGGAAATAATAAAAAATTATAATGTTCTTCAAAGTTTTAATTATAATTTGGTCTAAAGCTCTAATACTGCTAATTGAGTTTTGCCAAAACATGGTTGTAGAATAAACTTAACAAACCCAAAAACAATTAATTTAACAGAATGCAATATATAAAAAAATAGGAATGTCCAGGAACTATTTTTTCAATTTAAGACGAGAATATAAAAAAGTAGACACGAGAACGAGGAGAGAAAACGTCATTTGAAAGTAAAAAAAAATGAAATTGTGTTTATTAAATTAAATATATAGTTTATAGTTTCGTTTTTACATTTGAGCTGGTGCTTGCTTTAGATGTCTTATATATATAGTCCATTCAAACACTTGTGATAAAACTCACACATTTTAAATGTAATTAATAAAATAGTGATAGGTAATTACAATGAACACAATTTTTTTTATAGTGTAACAGCTTATATTGTCAAAGTATGATAATGAAAAACAATATTTATAACCAAAACATTTCTTAACGAAGGCCGTTTTGGAGATGAGAGTGCGGCCTATTTTTGGGTTATTACGGTTTGGTTTTTTCAATTTCTTGGTGCCATTATTTGCTGTTCTTTTATTTCTCGAATTTTTGAGATTAAATTTTTAACTTTTTGAGACGAGATTGAGATTATTTTTTTCTTGAATTTCGAGATATTTAAGTCCCACAAATCACTAATAAAAAAGAAAGTTGACATTTTTATTTCACCCTCATGCTAATAATTTTCCCAAGATTCAGCTATGTATAGTATATGAAGTTTCAAATTTGAGATTTGGATTCAAAGAGTGAATTCAATCCAAATATTGGCAAGAGATATATATCAGTTTGATTATTGTATAACTAGCAGTGTTTTTGCTACGATTACCCAGTTAATCCTATCTACAGATTCAGTATCCTCAAGAAATTGATTCCACACTAGCAGATTTAAGGCTCTACAGAGTCCTGATCCTTAAGTACTTAGTCCTAACAGCTCCATAGAAGTCTACTCAATTTTAACTTTCTAAGGACTAGAGACAAACTGCTAATGACTATCAATCACAGTAAAGCACACCAAAATGGCAGTGAAAGGACCTGTTTCTAGGAAAACAAATACAAAATAAAGTTTTACGCACAAAGCTATTTCAGAAAAATTGAAATCCCCAGGAAGCATCACATCTCTGGAACAGTTTCCTGAGAAATACCAAATTCTCAGAAAGAGTGGCGGCACTTTAGTAGATTTAACTTCCCATTAGTACTCGCCTGCACCTCGCTCTACACGAACTGTCTTTCGAAGAGTTTAATTGGACGAAGTCTCAGACATTCTCAATGGTTGGCACAGTCACGAGATTAAGGCTACAGACTGTACATGATTTCCGTATCTTAGGACACTTAAAGGACTACAGTAATGCGAAGCTTAGGACACTGTAGAAGAGGCTTTAGTTTTAGGACAGCACAAATCTAGTTATGATTTTACAATCTAATATATAAAACTAATTTGGGCACAATGATAAGAGAACAGTTTGAATTCTTACTGCATTATACGACATTAAAGAAGGAATGGTGGAAGAATGGAGGAAAATGGAGGCATTTCATTAAACTGACACGGCCACAGGCCGTAAAAGTGATTGATGATGACTAAAAGGGTAGGCCTACCTCGTTGGGCAAATAAAATCTATTTTTGGAAACCCAGTGCTGGGTCCTTGTCATAGTAGCAGACCATTATTTTTATCATTCATAATCACAACAAGAATTCTACTTTCAATAATAACAACTCACCTAAGCCACAAAAGAACGTAAATATTTAAACCAATGGAAGTGTCACAACATGGCACAAAAAGTATTTTAGTACATAAATCACTTTTATTATTGTAACAGGGTGTCCAGCCAAACCATATTTTAAAATTCCCTGACTTTTCCAGGTTTTCCAGAACCAATTTACAACTTTTCCAGTCCCTATATTACAAACACTATCTTATTAAGATCACGACTTGATGCAATAATATTTCTAAACACATCCACACACTGAAATTGTGACACTATGAAGGGTTACAGCCTAAAGTTATGGTCTCTTGGGTAGAGCGATCTGAGTTCGATTTTAGTGAGATCATATTGATATATTAAAATAGTGCTTTGCACAAATACAGTTTAAAAAATAAAGACGCGAAGTAGAAGGATGGAAAGATGGATGACACACAAAAATCCCATGTTGACTTGGAGAATTAAAATTTGTATGTTCAAATGTGTTAAAAGAGATTGTGGTATGTTTAAATCTTAGAAAAATGTAATTTTGACTAGTGTGAATAAAATGTTAGTATTTTTTTTTAGTGATTATGTGAAAATTCCAGAAATTTAATTAAATTCCCTGACTTTTCCCTGTTTTCCAGGTCGCTGAACACCCTGTGTAAATATCCCAGCCTAATAAAAACTGGTACGACATCTTACTACCTGTGAGATATAGTGTTTGGGATTAGGATGCTATAATTCAGAGGAAGTGTATCCATATTTTCATGAAAATTAGAAAACATTTTAGAAAAACCACCTCGGTACATTTGACTAAGGTTCAAACCCTGATCTCCCATCAGTCCAGTCTATAGCACGCACTAAAATATCTCAAGATGCCATTGGAATACTGAGTTAGATGTGAGGTCCCCAGTTTAGAGCAGGAAAATGAAACAACTAAGGTCACACATTTGCTGTGACTTAGGTGAATTTTATGAATTTAAAATTATAGGCCTAAAATTTTTAATATTAATCATAGGAAAGTTTGTTTTCTTGTCGTAACAATAAGAAAATGTTGGACAATATTCAAACAATCATGACACACATGTGCAGATTATATTAAAGTAGGCTTTCGTTAACAAGCCATAAAATTTGTTTAGAGTCAATATATTAATTTAGGTCAGATGATTGAAAATCGAATTGTCATATTTGAATACAAATGTGAATAAGCTCCTTAAAACGCAAGTCACACAAGTCATCTGACTCTCCCGAGTTGAAAAAAGTAAACAAAACTAAAACCAAACAAAAATCCATGCATTGGACATGTGCCAAACTTCACAATAGCATACATGTAGAATGATATGCACAGCTATACCAACCTGTCCAAGGAATTTGCATGAGGAACATAAAAATTTTTCAGAAACGGTTGTAGACTATTTGAGTCCCAAAGAGGTTTTCTCAGGTTTTCTCCTGGCTGTTTCATTTTGTTCGAAATCAAACCGTTCTGATTAGGCTCAAAGCCATTTTGATTGTGTTGCTGGTTACTCCAGTATCTGTTTTTAGGTATGAATTGTTCCCGATCCCCTCTATACCTGATAACAAAATATAAATAACTTAGTTAAAATAAACGTTCAAACAAAACAAATATATTAACCTACCATAAACTAATCCCAGGAAATGTCAACATTATATTATGCCCAAATGTGTAAGGTAGAATCACAATAAGAGTGACTAGAAATATACTTATAAAGAGCTGGTCTTGACCAAATTAATCAATGGGCTAACTTAAATGTAGTGTCCCTTTGTAGTATAGCTGTCCTAATTAAGAGTGGAAAGGTCGTTGATCAACATGCAAAATCAACAAACAAAACGGCCTTGTTTAAAGTAAACATGAACTTTAATATAAATGGTAATATATCATATTATGTCATTAAGTATCATCATTGTTGAAGTAGCGACACATATAAAGGATAATCTCGTTTCCAAAATCAAATCAATAATCTGACCTAAAGCATGGAAAGTTAGAATTCAAAATGGCGAATTACAGAACACAATTAAAAACATATAACTAGTAAATGTAAACAAATTTAAGATTTACTTAAAATAATAAAGCAAGTAATATAATACGTACATTGGTTGGTTAGCGAACCCAGTGTTGCTGTACATTGTACAGCGAAAATGTTTTCTATCAAAATGATCAAATGTCACTTGCCACCAATCAAACCTGAAATGGAATATTAAATTAAGATATAAATGCAATTACGATACGAAATATTGTTTCATGTAAATAAATAAACAAATTCCAACCTTAATCATCTATAATAAACCATTTGGATATAGTCAAAATTAATTGTTAAAGTTATATTTATTACCTTTCCAACCGGCGAACAAAACGATAATGGCTGACAAGTACAGCTGGAAGGTAAAATACATGCGCTGAGAAGAACTAATACTATTGCTTGAAAAATAGCCAATCAGAAATCATAATTTTTAAGATCATTTCAACCACCAGAGAGCAATATAATCGAAAAAAAATACTAAAGAAGAAAAAAATTCTAAAAGAAAAATATGTAATGTAATGTAAATATTAATCTGAACATGAAATTAGAAATTAAAATGTTTCCGGTGTCAATATAAATAATATCTCCATATATATATTTATATAATTTTACTAATTTACAAGATCTTTTCTAGCTTGTAAAGTTTTTTCCTTGATAGTTTTTCAACGATTTGCAATTTTTATTACACAATAATTTGATATTATGAAAGTAAATCCAATCCTTTTGAAATTCACCAAAAGAGTGAGTAGGAGCAAACAAAAGTGAGCGAGTATTCTCACATCAAAGAAAAGATTTGTTCTTGCTAGTTTAGTGTGGACAACGAGTATCGTATGGTTGAAATGCTTGTGCTTCAGTGCAGTTCTGATTTTTATTTTAAAATATTAAATTATTAATGTTCTTGTAGGTATGTAGTTGTAAAATTATTGATTTACTCACTTAAAGTATTCACGTTATTTATTTACAGTTGTACTGACTTATTTTCGTAATGGAATGGTCAAACGAAAAAGTTTTAAAACTGATATATGCCTACGAAGACCAGCTTGTCTCATGGAACTCCAATATTACATATTATAATAATAAGAAATAAGATGCTTGGACAGAGTTAGCCAATATATTGGGGACTGATATCTCAGAAATTAAAAAGACGATTCTATCCCTGCTTGCATCGTTTAGAAGGTGAGGAAAGAAGTTGAAAATTACTTTAGGAATGGGAACAGAAGAAGTTTATAACATCAAATGGTTTGCTCTAGCTCGCTCTTTTGGTGAACCCACTTATAAGAAGAGTTATGTGGACCACGATATTGGTTAATCAACATCTAACTTAAATATTGTATTTATTCTAATACTTTTTCAATTAGTATCTTTGTTGGGACTTAAGAAGTATAAATGATCTATGTTATGAATGATCAAGAATGTAAAAACAATCATGAACAATCATGCTTTGTGTTTAAGATATGTTTAGTGTATTCAAACCGTTAATTGATGTTTTCATACCATTTCCAATAATCTTCATAAACAAAATAATAATTAGAGAACATAAATATATATACCTAATTTGGGAATATCTAAAAAAGAAAGAAGTTAATAAAAGTTGAAAATGTTTTTCTGAAAAGGTTAAAGAAACTTGTAATATTTTAATGATAATAAAGTTTGGAAAATGTTAAGAAAATAAAGAGTTAAGACGTTTATGAGTTTGAGGGATACGTTAACCATTAAATTATTTTCAAATTATCCGTTTTAGGATTTAGGAAAATATTTAAACCATAATTATAGAAATAGTAACTATCAAAATGCAAAAGCAAACAATAGTCTAACTATAGGCTAATTCGTTGAAATAATAGGTTTCTATTTTTTGTATATATATTATTATTATTATTATTATTATTATTATTATTATTATTAGGTATTCTGTCTTTTTACATATCCGTTGCTTGTCCCCTGTTTTTCCCTTAGGAGGATCACCGTTTTATAACGGTTTTATCTTTCACTCCACGTTCTTTTACGGTAATGTTCCTTTGTTTCTTCAAAATTTTAACTGCACTGGAGTACTAACTCTTAGTTTTAAAATGTAGATTACTCTTTATTTGTTTATTTCTATAAATCTTACTTAGGACTCGTTTACAACTTATTGTTTTGTATAATTATCATCATTTCTAGTTTCCATGGAACATAAGCCTCTCCACACTTTCTCCTTGTCACCTGACCTCATCCACAATGGCCCAGCCTTCTCTCTCCTTCACACTTCTCTACACACCCTTCAGCCACTTGTCCCTTGGTCTTCTTATAGGCCTAACCTCACTTCAAAATCCAGCATCTTCGTTGGTTTCTTCACACATAACCGTACCACCTTGGTCGTGCCTTCTCTATCCTATCCTACACTAGCTCCTCCTTAACTATTCCTCTCACCCTTTCATTTATCATCCTATCTATTCTTGTCACTCCTATAGTATTTCTCAAAAATATCATTTTACAGTCTCGAATTCTGCTTTAATTCTGCTCCTTTATTACCCAAGTTTCAGCCATGTATGCCAATATTGGTACATAGTAAGTCTTGTAGATAATTCCTTTACACTTCCTTGGCACATCCCTGCTCAAAAATAAATAATTCTCACACTTCTGAAAAAAACAACACTTATGCTTGCCTTCCTCTCTCACTGATTTCTCTTCTATTTCTTCTACATTCCTCTATCACACTCCCCAGGAATTTAAAGCTTTCCACTATCTCCAAATACTCCCATCTTAGTGTCACACCAGTTGTGCACTTGATAATCTTCCTTGTCGTGATCAGCATCTCACTTTTCCTTACATTAAACCTAATGTCATACCTTTCCACCACTTAATTCCATACATTCAACTGCTCCTTAACTTTTTTTTCTCCTCATTACAATGAGCAGAAGTGGTGAATGTTGAGAAAAATTGGCGTGCCTATTAATCATAAATGTTTACATATGTATAGCGCTCCTAGTAGATTTGTAGGGTTGCCTCGAAGTATAATAATTAATACTCTGTGTGTGTAACCTCTTTGCTCATACTAGGTAGTTTTTTCTATTGTTTATTGCCATGTTTTCATCTTGGTTCATTTGTAGAGTCAATAAAATGTTATTAATTCCTTTTTGACTACTAGAGTGTTCATAGAATGTATAATAGCTCAACAGGTTTTGGCCCAGTTCTACGCTATACGCCTAGTAGTTAAATGTTTGCAGTGAAAATACAATCAAATTTGTTTGAAGTTTGTCATTCATATGAGTTAATCTAACCGTAGGCACCAAGACAAGTTGAATACTTTGTATAAGTACAATTTTGATTTTAACTCTCTGCCATGGCTGATAATATAATTGAGTCATTTAGCTGTAGTTTTAAGTTTGATGGCAGAAACTATCAACAATGTTTGTTTAAAGTACGATGTGCCCTTTAAGTCAAATCAGTTTTAGGCGTTACTAATGAGACGCTCATAAAACCAAAATAAGGGGAAGGAAGACAAAAGAATCGGATGAATGGAACAGTAAAGATGCTACCGCAATTTTTATTTTGACATCATCGATGACTGTTTCTCAAAATGTATTCCATATTGACAACCAGAGTATCACAAGAGAACCAAACATGTGGACGTTCGCTACCACTTTATTAGAGAGAAGTATCAAGATGGTTCCATTGATTTCAAGTATGTGCCATCAAGAGATCAGTGTGCAGACATACTAACTAAATCGGTACTTAGGGATGTTTTTAGTTATCTGTGTAAATTGATAGGATTAAGCAACATTGAAATGTAAATAAGTAAACTGTTTACTTTAACAGTCTGTATTATTTTTATTAATATCGTTGTGAATATTTCTGCCCTTTTTTTTTCAAGTATAGGCACTTAATTTAGTGGGAGTGTTGAGAAAAATTGGTGTGCCTATTAATCTGTTATTATAAATATTAACATATTTATAGCGCTCCTAGTGGATTTGTAGGGCTGCCTCGCAAGTATAATTAATACCTCTATGTGTGTACCTCTTTGCTCATACTAGGTGTGGTGTTTTTCTGTCAATAATTGCTGTTTGCCACGTTTTCATCTTGGTTAATTTGTATAATTAATAAAATGTTATTAATTCCTTTTTAGCTACCTGAGTGTTCATTGAATGTGTAATCATTCAACTCTCTTCCTTGTTTCAGACAATTTCTCATTTCAAACCATTCTGTCCTC
Organism: Timema podura; assembly: GCA_033556935.1. Classification (NCBI taxonomy): domain Eukaryota; kingdom Metazoa; phylum Arthropoda; class Insecta; order Phasmatodea; family Timematidae; genus Timema; species Timema podura. The sequence goes on along the minus strand of JAVRXN010000005.1, from coordinate 47,707,532 downwards.
TCCCCTATTGCTTTCACACAGATCTCACTTTCTTTGTACATTTTTCTCACGCTCCTTGCAGTCTTGTCCCTCACTTCTTTCTTCTTCAGTCCTTGCCAGCATCTACACCTCTACACACTGTTTTAGGATTTTCTATCATCCAGGAAGGCCATCAGCAGGTCATTCCCATACTCATAGTGTCTCTCTTGCACCTGTATTACCGCAAATATAAGATCTACTGTGGACCTTCTTGGTCTGAAATCATACTATTCCTCCGTCAATCCTCCTTCCACTGTTCCTCCTTTATTTTCCTCTCCAGTATGTTTTTATACACCTTTGAACAGTGGCTCAGTGGGTGCCTTTCAGATTTAAATAATTGTGAAAGATTGTTAGTTCTATAGGTCAATATTTCATACATGACTAGACCTAAACAGAATTTAACTTTTTGAATTTGTTAGGTTAGATTAACTAAAGAAAATATAGGTTGGTTAGGAATAGTTTTGAATATTAACAAATGTCCCTAATGTGACATGCGCTATGAGTTAAATTAAGTGGGAGCGCACCAGCATTTACCTGAAGAAAAGATAGACAATCACACCCTAGTGAAGCCATCCCCAGTGCACACTGCCGGAATTCGAACTGACCAATTGGCTGAAATTGGTACTATATAGCTTGTTATCCCTCGCTGTGGCTTCGGGCGTAACTGGTTGATGTCACGACGACGGCAACGTTGTGTTCAGACATGTGTGGGTAGGGGTCAGCGAGTGTTCCGGTAACGTTAGTCGTGGTGGAACATGAGGAAGTCCCGGCAACATGAGTCGCGCTGGAACATGAGGAAGTCCCGGCAACGTGAGTCACGGTGTAACATGAGGAAGTCCCAGCAACGTGAGTCGCGCTGGAACATGAGGAAGTCCCGGCAACGTGAGTCGCGGTGTAACATGAGGAAGTCCCAGCAACGTGAGTCGCGCTGGAACATGAGGAAGTCCCGGCAACATGAGTCGCGCTGGAACATGAGGAAGTCCCGGCAACGTGAGTCACGGTGTAACATGAGGAAGTCCCAGCAACGTGAGTCGCGCTGGAACATGAGGAAGTCCCGGCAACGTGAGTCGCGGTTTAACATGAGGAAGTCCCAGCAACGTGAGTCACGCTGGGACATGAGGAAGTCCCTGCAACGTGAGTCGCGGTGGGAGGTAAGGTGACGGTGGAGAGAGAGGGGGTTAAACAATACGGCTCTTTCGTAACATAGTACAATTTAATAGCTCTCTCAACCAGGTGGCGCACCCGGGTTGGGTAGCCACTCTCCGACTGGCTTTTGACTCTCTCTCCCTTGTTTGCCTGTCTACCAGCTCTGACTGTCAGAAGCGACCCTCAGAGAAGGTAGTAGGCTTGTTAATACCTAAGAGTACCGATCTGTTGTCACAGACCATAACCTCTTTTTGTGAACGTGTTTATTGATTGTGGAAGGAAAATGGAGTTGGAAGAACGAGTTGTGAAATGGAGAGAGTATTTTGTTGTGAAGTCTCTAGATCGAGCCCTAGTACATTGTGATGGTAGATACAAGTGCAGTCAGGCCCAATATGTAAGATGGTGTGTGTGTGATGTCTAGATGACCTGAAAAAAACCCACAGATTCATATTAAACACTCAATGAAGGATGAATAAATGATTGTGAGTTTGTGAACAATTATTTATTGATGGATGTCAATTTGATTCAAGTGGATGGGGTAAATAAGGAAATAAAGAAAGGGCACTAGGAAAGGCTGGTTTGGAATTTATTGAGCTGGGTAAGGGACATCTTAATTCAGTCTAGGCTTTTTATACATCCTTGGTTCTCGAGGGTTGTGCTGCCCTAGGTTTCTAACTATTTCATTTTCCTCCAGCTCTCGGGCTTTGGTGTATAATCTTCTGTTTCGTTCTTCATAGATCTCCCTTAGCGTCTTGTTCCCAGTCTCAGTGTGGATAAATGCATTATTTGTTCTTGTGATGACTCCCAGTATGCATCTGAGTACCGTGTTTTGGACCACCTGAAGCTGGCTCAAAACATTTGGCACCACATAACTCCACGCTTCACAGGTATAGACGAGTAGAGGAAGGACTAGACTCCTATAGAGGAGAAGTTTTGTTTCGGTATTCAGCACCTGGATCTTAAAGAGTCCGTAATTCCAGACAAAGACCCCCATAGCCCTTTTCCTCGAGTTCTCGACGTGAGGTTTCCAGTTGAGGTGAGAGTCCATTATGACACTAAATTGGTCCAGTGGCTGGATCCTCCTTTTAGCTATCCTGATAGCTGTGGATTTTGCAGGGTTTACCTTTATTCTCCACTTTTACAGCCAGTCGACAAACTGGTCGGGGAATCTTTGCATGTGTTTAAGCCCGTACCTGAAGTTCCTGTGTGAGGTGAATAACAGTGAGTCATCCGCAAATAGCCTGACGCTGATTTTTGGATGTGTAGGGATGTCGGCAACATATATGTTGTACAGAAACGGTTATAGGGCAGATCCCTGCGGCACTCCCGCTCTGATGTTGTGTATGGATGACCTTTTACCTTCCATTTTTACCCTAAAGTAACGACAGTGGAGGAAGCTTCTTATCGTGTGGATGTACGTCCTAAAGAAGTTAAAGTCAATCATCTTTCGTAGGAGGCCAGCATGCCAGACCTTATCAAACGCCTTTTCAACGTCCATAAGAACCGCTAATGTAATTTCCTTCTTGTTAAAACAATCTGTTGTCTTTTCCACAAAACTGTTGATCGGGTGTACTGTGGAGTGGCGGCTCCAGAAACCAAATTGAATATCAGGAAGTATTTGGTTTTCCTGGGCAAACTGTTTTAGCCTTTCAAGTATTATTTTTTCATAAACCTTACCAAGACAGCTGAGTAAACTGATGGGTCTCCGGTTCTGCGGAAATTTGGAGTCTTTGCCTCGCTTCGGGATGGATATTTTATCCGCCACCTTCCAAACTTCTGGAAAGTAGACCCACCTTAGTGTGGCAGAAAATATGGAAGTCAGAAGTAGAATGATTCTATCAGGAGCATGGCACAGCATCTCATTTGAAATATGGTCCACACCCGGGGCTTTCTTCTTTTTTAGATGCCTGATAACCTGTTCCATTTCATTTCTAGAGACCGGGGGTGGTAGCAATGGTATAGGTTCCTCGAGAATTAGCGTCACCTCATATTTCAACTCTCTTGTGAAATTCTCATCCTGAGGTTCGAAGTTCACCTTGAATTGGTCTTCTAATGATTCAGCTATAGCATCAGCTTTGGCCGCGGCTGTATAAGTCATCCCATGACGTCCGTGAATGACCGGAGTTCTAGTTTTCGAGTTGTCCTCTTTAAGTTGTTTGGTAATCTTCTACACACTATCACCACTGTTAACGGTTTCTGAAATGTACTCGTTACAGCGGATTAGTTTTAACTGTTTCGCTCTACGACGAACTTGGGCACTTAATATGTTATATTTTTCCCAATATCTCGACAAGCGGGATGTATGCCATTTATGGAGCGCTTCCCTCCTCTGGGCTATCAAGAGGTTCAGGTCTGATTGTTCCCTCTTTAGGATGACTATTAAAGCTTCGTAGGTCTTTCATGCCCGATGAGCCTCAAGCAGCGTTGATGTCAAGAGGATGACCGAGTTGTCCACCTCTTCTGTCGATTCAATCTTCCACTCTAGCGGTATAACCCTGTCTAAAGTGTTCTGGTACTTGGGCCATTCGGCGCTTGGAATCTTTTATGTAAGAAAAGAGTTTCGAGGATTGGTATTTATTGGGAGCCAACAGAAAACCGGGTTGTGGTCGGAGTTCAGTTCGTTTAAAGTGTACAGGTCTTCAGGCTGTTGGTTGAAATCTGTATCACATCAAGCACATCCGGTAGATTTCTGTAATTGTAGGGGTAGAATGTGGGTTCCTCCGGTGCCAAAACTAAATAGTTTTTCAATGTCGCATGTTCTGCCAGCTTGATTATTTAGACGACTGTTCCAGTGTGTATGTTTACAGTTGAGGTCATCACCGCCACAGAAATTTTTCTTGGCCACAAGCATATTTAGATCTTCGGCTGTGATCAGGAACGAAGGGCTCCTGTACACAGCACTAAACATTATCTCTCTCCGTGGTATGGGAACTATTATTGAAGTTGTTTCAATGTTCACCGTACCCAGAATAACAGTGTGGTGATGATTCAGATTTTTCTTAACTAGGATAGCAGTACGCCCGCCCCTACTGGTAGGTCTGTCAGTCCTGTAAATATTGTACCCATAAAAAGTCAAACGTTTTGTTGCTGTTAAAAGCGTCTCACAATTGAGAGCGATATCAGCTCCGTATGTCTCTAATAGCTGTTCAAAATCGTGAACCTGCTGTAGGATACCATTGGCGTTCCAGAACATTATGTTCAAAAAGTCACCTGGGTGATATGTTTGATTATTTGCCATCACAGAAGAATTCAGTGACTGCTGCAAGTAGAATCAGGGCTTTTGTGGTTTTGTCGGGGTCATTTTTTAATCTGACCAGGTATTTTATAAGGTGTGCAAGAAGGCCTGACAGATTTATATCTTTGAATATTTGAAGGAGGTCCCTTAGCTCAGAAACCTCATTTGGGTTAGAATTTCCTTCGCTAGATTTTTGGGGGAGGCTTACTACGGCTGCTGCGTATGATAACCGCTTGGCCAAGGGAGGGTGCGTTTCCGTTGGGATGCTGTTTCCCCTAAGTCACTGTATGACCTGGCTGGGTGGAGCAATTGGCTCTGTTACTTTATACCCCCCTTGGGTAGACTAATCCAGATGTTTGTTGCGCTTTTCCACATCCCTGACTAATACAGGACAGCTCCTATCGTTAGTCGAATGCTCACCCTTACAGTTCGCGCAGCGTGCTGGTGTGGTTCTATCTTTCTTGGAACATGCTGTAGTCAAATGTTTACCCAGACACTTAACACATCGTGGGGTTTGAGAACAGTAATTTTTAAAGTGACCAGAGGGTTGGCATCAGTGGCACTGCAGTACCGAGCTCACCGATTTTCGATATTCTTCTACCTTTATAATTGTGTGGTTTATGGCCCTGACTTCGTAAAGCTTTGCAATAGACTGGTTTTTTTCCCCAGTGTTCAGACAAAGATTGGGCGGGCCTAGGTATAACCGTTTGTGGGGTGGATTTCGTGAAAAGCTGTCTCCCATTTTTGGGCGTGAAACCAATTTCAGTGAGCTCCAAGCTTATATCATCGCATGGCATACTGGAGTGAAGGCCCTTCATCACAACCATAAAGGGATTATCCTGCTGAAGCATATAGGTGTAGTGCTCAAGGAAATTTTCCTTGAGAAGCTTTAACAGTGAGGAGTAGTCCCTAAGAGAACTCGTAATAATATACTATACAGTATACAGCTATACAGTACAATTTGTAATCGTCCTTTAGATTCCGATTTGGTAGTTTAATTATGTTGTTATACTCCGTCGCGTTTGGTACCACGATTGGAGGTGTTTTTACCTTTTTTGATCCAGTTTCTTCACACAAGGTATCATCTGATGACTCCATAGCAGCACCCTGTTGGTCATTGTTGTCTTGCCCACTAGCCAGTTTAAAGAACTGTTTGTTTACCTTTATAGTCTTTGTCACTAGAACATCAACTCTGTGTTTGGCTCTGTCTAACCTTTTGAGAAACGTGACTGGTTCATAGTTTAGGTCAGAATGATTGTGATTATCTTGTTTAGTTTGTGAATGTCCGGGTTGTTGTTCCCCGGTGGTTACCTTCATTGTGCATGGCGTATCCATGCTTCCATCCTGGGATTTATAAGATATAATGTCCCTGATGTCTTCATACTCCATGACATCTATGTCTGAGCCGTTAGACATTTTGGATTTTCAACTATCGAGTTTAACTGTAGCACTTTTCACACGTTTCTGGGACCGACCAGCCGGCCGACCGTTCACCAGCCGTTCGCGTCGACATTAATAAATCGTTCGCTGAATCGGCACAAAGAATTTCGTGTTATTGGTCCTAAAAGGGCCGAAAGATTTTTCGTTAATATTCAAAAGTTTATTAAATTAACGGTTCAAAAACATTGTGCGGTATAGAATAGTTGTTAATTCGCGAAAAAAAAAGCCTTTCTTCAGCCTTAAAAGGCCTCTGAAGCACTTTGATCGTCGGTTAACAAACACCATACACACAAGTCTTCGTTGAGTCGCTCCTTGAAGTAGACTCCGTGAATCACTGGCTGCTGACGCCTTTCGGCTGTTGCCCGACTCTGAATCTCTAAGTTTACAGACGCGTCAACCTAGTTCTTCAAGAGAAAGGGCTGATTTTGCGTTGTGAGTTACATGGAGCAGTCCCTAACCCTTATTCTCATGGTATGAGGGTAAACCTTTCAATGATGCTGTAATTAAATACAATAATGGAAATTAATACCCTGTGAGTGTAATAGTTGTGATTATGAGTGATGTCGCTGTGTCTTAGGTGTTTGGAAGGATTTTTTTTTATTGAAATAAGGTAGGTTGGTATAGTAGGAATGATCGCTTTGTGGGTGATGGCGTAACGTGATTGATGGGTTTCTTGGAATGTGTAGGATTTTTTTTTTCTTCTTAAGGGTGTGAATATGGTTTGGCAGGATTTTCTTTTCTTAGGATTTGGAACTGATAGATCCACCCTTTTTCACCATATCAACAGCTGCAGAAAGCTCGTGGCTTGACGTGAAGGACAGACCTGCTTACCTAGGGGTTCCGATGGGGACAAATATTGTTGATGTTGTGATATGACTTGTGTATGATGGGAGTTTGGAGTGTGGTGGGTTTTAAGGAATTTGGAAGGGTGGGATTAAGAAGGCAGTCCGCGTCCACCTTGCTTTATAGCATAGTGACTGTTTTATTATTATTATTATTATTATTATTGTTATAAGTTTGTAATGTAATTTATATGAAAAATCCTTAGCAAGGAATTTTCCTTTCTAGGTTTATGGTTTGATATATTTTTAATAAATTTTTAGTTTTTAAATGTGTTTTTTTGTCACTATGCCAGTCTGGGACTTTTGTGTTTCCTGTGCTCGTCTGGGTCGTAGCGTCCTAGGGATCTTATGATTGTGTTTGTGTGTTTCACTTTGTTCGTAGAACCTCTCGTTTCTATATTTGTATATTTCTTGTAGTTGCCTGCTCTTTGTCATGGTGTGTAGGTCAACTGTTCTGGTGTAATAGTTTGTCCCGATGATCATTGAAGTTCTGGGATAGTTTTTAAACTATCGGTGATATGTTTTTTAAGGATCATTTTTTCAAATAATTTGCTAAGCGTGGGGAGGATACTGATAGGCCTTCTGTTTTGAAGAAACACCAGGTCTTTACCGGGTTTGAGTAGTGTTATCACTTTCGCCAGCTTTCAGTCGTCCGGGGAGTGACAAAGTTAAAGTAGTGTGTTTAGTATTGTCAATAGTACCCGCACTGCCCTAGGTGGTAAGTGTTGTACTACCTTGTTTGTGATGTCGCGTCCTGTAGCTTTTTCCCTGGGAAGTTCCTGTATAGTTTTTGTAAGTTTTCCGAGTGTGATGTCGTCTTCCTGCGTGTCATTTGGTTTGAACAAGTATTCCCTCACTGATGTGGTTGCTTCCCTGGTGAAGATTGATTTCTGTGGTTTTTGGTTGGGTGTCAACTGCTTTTCTAGGGTCGTGGCTATGGCCTCCACTTTCTCCGAGCTTTTGTAGGCCACGCCATTTCCCCCGTGAATGGCTGGTACTGTTCTGATTTTTTTATCACCCCTTAGTTTTTTTTGGTGATTTTTCATGTTTTGTTTGTGTAAGTGGCTGCCTCTGTGACATAAGTGTTCCATTTGTCTAACCTGATGCTTTTGACTGTTCTTCTAGGCTGTGCTTTAATATATTGTAGGCTGCTCTGTGTTGGGGAGTTCTGAAGGTCTGCCAGTCTCCTCTTTTTTGAGCTATAAGGAAGTCTAGTTTTGGGGGTTTTTTCCGGAGGTCATGTGGGATTGGTTCCCTCACTGTGCTCTGTAGGATTTTTGTACAGTTGTGGTGAACAAGTGAAGCGTTGCTTCTGCTTCTTCCGTGTTTTGAATGTGACGTACTTCCGGAAGTGTGTCGTCTAGTGTTGTTTTGAACGTGTCCGAGTTACATGTTATTTGGTTGTTTGAGGCCTTTTATCTCAATATCTGTGGTAATTCTTATCTCGAAGAATATTGATTTGTGGTCTGAATCTAATCCGTGTAGTACTGTGAGGTCTTCTGGTGTAATTCCTATATCGGTTAGAACTACATCTATTATGTCTGGTTTCTGTAGGTAGTTTGAAGGGTAAAATGTCGGTTCATTTGGTGCGATCACTAAGTATTCGTTGTCTGCGTGTTCGTTAAGTGTGCGGCCGTTCACAGTCGTTGTTCTATTGTTCTAGTTCGTGTGCTTTGGGTTCAGGTCTCCTGCAAGTACTATTTTTCCTGTCTGTGTAAGTTCGTACAAGTCTTGTGTCTGTAACGTCACCGGCGGTGGTTTGTATGTCACCGCGAATAGAAAACTCCCCTGTTTGGTGTTGACCTTAACTGCACACACCTTAACTGCTGTAGCCTCTAGTGTTATTAAATCTTTCAAATAGTATTGATAATGTGGGAGGTTTCTTTTAATGAAGACAACTGTCCCCCCTCCTAGACTGGTTCTGACCGAGGAACCACCGTGTTAAATATCCTCCATTGCTGCCTGCTCTTGACCAATGGAAGAAAAGGGAGCTTCTCATTGGCGCGGGAAAACGTGAGTGATAGTGGCCGTCAAGTGAGCCAATAGAAAGAGGAGTTCTCAGACGCAGACGCAGACGCAAATTAGCATGCTCTAATGAACACTGAAGGGGAGCACGAGAACAAATTCCAACACGTGCCGACCAATGGGTCACACCGTGTGGTTTACGGATACTAAACTGACGGGTTGTCGCATTTCGCGAAGTTACTGAAACAAAGAAAAGCATATTATTAATATTAAGGGGAAAAGCAAATGAATATTGGTAAACCGAATAGAGGTTTTTAGAGTTACGTGCGTAGACACTACTCTATGGTGAGAGCCTCCCAAACCACTGTTGACACATTTCGCTTATCTGAGCAGGGCTTTGGGACGTCAATGGCACCCTCCTGGGTCGATGACGTAATTCCCAAGCCCCTGGATATGAGGATTGGTGGCACCGGAAAGTCTGTCGTAGAAGGACTGCGCCAGCTTCCGGAAGTGGTCCTTGATGGTAGGCATATCCAGGTCGCGGTGCAGAGTCACATTCTGAACATACCAAGGTGCGTTCACAATGATTCTCAGACACACGCTCTGGTACGCCTGCATCCTCCTCATATACGTGTCCACCAGGTGGCCCCAAGCGGGACACGCAGAGTCGAGGATCGGTCTGAGCAACTGCTTGTACAGTGTCAGACCGTTCCTAGTAGACAGGGCGCTACGCCTGTTAAGCAGTGGGCCTAGGATTCCCAGCCTTTGCCTCACCTTGTTTAGTCTCTCGGTGCAGTGTAGTCGCCAAGTCAGTTTGGTGTCCAACTAAAGTCCCAAGTACTTAACACTGTCCACCCATCTGATCTGCTCTCCGAACATCCGGAGTGGGGCCGGCCTGTAGAACTTTCTTTTCCATGTGAAGAGCACTGCTGTGCTCTTCTCCATGTTAATGCTTGTTCTCCAGGTGGTCAGCCACCCATCTAACATTGTCATGTGCGTTTTGAGTCGCCTCTCCACCAGCTGCCCTCGCCACGACTCCGCTACTAGAGCCGTGTCATCCGCATACAGTGCCAACTTGGTGTCTGGGGATTCGGGAATGTCGTTCACATAGAGACTGAAGAGCACGTGGCCCACAAGGGAACCCTGCGGCACTCCAGCCCGGATGCTTCTGACTTGGTATGTGGCGTTCCCAAAGGTAGTGGAGAAGGTGCGGTGGGAAAGATAAGACTAAACAAATTAACTAGGTAGAAGGGCAGGTTCAGGGAGAGGAGTTTGAAAAGGAGACCTTCGTGCCAAACACGGTCGAGGGCCTTTGCCACGTCGAGAAAGACAGCACCAGTCAACTTGTTGATGTTGAAGTTCCTCGTGACCTGTTCCACGAGCCGGACGAGCTGGTGAGACGTAGCGTGTCCCACCCAAAAGCCGAACTGCTCGTCCACCAAGATTCCCGCCTCGCGAACATGTCGGGTCAGTCTCGTCAGCAGAAGTCTTTCGAACAACTTGCCCAAACAGTCGAGCAAGCTGATCGATCGGTAAGACGAAGCTAGGGCCGGGTCCTTACCCGGTTTATGGAAACAGAAGACGTTGGCGTGCTTCAAGAGCTCATGGAAGTGACTCAGGAGCAGGACGGCGTTGAATAGCTCCACGAGGAAGTTAATCGCCTCCAAGGGCAGCTTTCTGAGTACCACGTTATTGATACCGTCGCGTCCGGAGGCCTTGTTTAGTCTTAGAGCGGCTAACGCCCGCGATATTTCTGTCGCCTCCATGGGTTCAGGTTCATCCAAGGGTCTGTCCGAGACCGCACCGATGACCTGAGCCACGTGCGCAATTTGCACTGGGTCTGACGGGTCGTCACTCGGTACAAATTGTGCCTCTAAGTGCTCAGCGAGAACATCGGCCTTCTCCTGGTCGGAGTTGGCCACCTCGTTACGACCCACAATAGGCGGCCTTGGTGCGGGGACCCACATAAAGTTCCTCGTCATGCGCCACAGTGACCTTTCCTGTACGCACAGGCTCTCAATCGTGTCCTCCCAGACACTGTTCCGGTATTCTTGGACCATCTCGTGAACCACATGGACTTTGCAGCTCCAGTTGGCCTTGTCCACCAGGTCCCTCGAGATTTGGCAAGCCCTCCTCAGCCAATTTTTCTCCCGGACGTGCCTGAGGATAGAATCGGGCAAAGAAGCCTGTGACGCCCTCTTAGGACGGTGCCTTCGCGTCGAAGCTTCGAGCGACCCCTTGATGGCGCAAGTTATGAACTCAGCACCACGATCGATTTCCACTGCTGTTCGAAAGGTAGGGGTGGGTCCTAACCTGTCTCTCAACACATTCGTGAACCTGTCCCAGTTAGTGCGCTTAAGGTCAGGTTTTTCGGGGGTCTATGAAGGACACTGCGCGTCCCAGGTTCACAAGAACGAGGTTGCGATCCGAGTATAGCTCAGTTAAAGACTTTGGCACCAACAGCCTTCTGATTCCTCTGGAGACAACGAAGTCGAGGACGTCCGGAAAACCAAGGGATTGTGAGGGAAGTGGGTAGGGATCGGAGGGCCGGAAGCCACCAAGTCGTGTAGATCTATGACGTCGCGGAGTAATCTGCCACGAGCGCACATAATCCTAGAGCCCCTTGAAGGGTGCTTAGCGTTGAAGTCACCAACGATTAAAACCGGCGTGGTACCTCGAAGCAGTACCTCCATGTCAGCCCTCGTGGCCTAGTTGAACCTGCTGTAGGGAGGGAAGTAGATGGAAATAAGTCACACTGGGCCGGTAGAGGTCACCAACAAAGGGGAATAAATAAATTTAAAAAAACATTTGACGAGAAAGGACATAAAGAGAGATTGAATGTGAAGCGGATAAGGAAGAGGTGGAATATTGATGTAGATTCTGTGCACAAATGCACATATTGTTAGTGTCCACCTGGACACGTCTTTAACCTGAACCTTGCTAATACAGTAGTGTCTAGCAAATTATGTTACGTGATGCCACTGTAGGTTCTCGGTGTTTTTTTACTTTTACTTTAACGCTGCGGATCTTACTACCTGTTCAGGTTATACGCCTTTGTACTAATTACTCTTAATCTAGGACAGACACAAAACCCATCCCCCGGCCGTCAATTTATCACTGTGAAAGAGTAAACCCACATCCCAACAATGATAAATTTCTCAACCATGCCAGGGATCGAGCCCAGACTCTTAGCTCCGTAAGTGGACGCACTACCGACGGAGCCAAGCTTCGTAATTTTCTAGCATGGTATTTTTTTCCTAAGTTATATCCACAAACAAATTTATAGATTTTTTGTGCAAAAGGGCTAATTTGTTTTTAAAAAAAGCTGGGGAGGGTGCACAGCATATACTTTCTCGCTACTGTAAATAAAAAAGATATATTTACTTAAAACTCGTAATATATTTGAAACAAGATAATAGACATTGTTGCACATTCTACCAAAAAGCATAAACGAAATAATATACACTGTTAGAGAAAAGAGGAATATCACACCCACATAGCATTACAGAAATTCCCAAATTTAAAGACTTCCGTTATATTATATATATATATATATATATATATATATATATATATATATAAGTGTAATATATGTAGTATATATGTCGTAGGCGAATTGAAAAATCCGGCTTAATGCAAAAGGCACCGTCAATTTACAATGAGCCAGGCTAATTGGAAAATAATAATATATTGGCTTCTCAGCATGATGACTTTTAGGCTTATTGCAATACGCCCAAGATAGTGAAGGCTTATTAAAAAGTCTATAGCAGAGGTTCTAAAACTGTGGGACATACAATTATTCCTGATGGTATGCCGTGAGAACCAAATTATCAAATTATATATAAGATATATGATAGTGTGATAAAATGTGATAGTGAAAATGAGTGTGTTTGAATGTGTGATTGTGTAAGTGCGTAGGTGAGTGTGAATGTGAAAATAAGAGTGTGTGAGGTGTGAGAAAGTGAGTGTAAGAGACTGAGAATGAGCAATTGAGAGAGATCGAGGGAGTGTGAGCGAGTGAGAGTGAGAGTGAGTGTATGTGTTAGAGAGATAAATACTGGGAGAAGGAGAGTGTGTTTGTGTGTGAGAGAGAGAGAGAAATAGAATAGGTAAGTGAGAATGCGTGATAAAGTGTTTGTGTGTGTGTGTGTGTGTGTGAGAGAGAGAGAGAGAGAGAAAGAACATGTGTAAAATTTTGGGATATTGTATGAAGGAGAGAGAAAATATTAGGGCAAGTCCGAGAGAGTTTGAAAGGGAAATTTAAAATAGAGATATTCGTTCAAAGAGAGAAAATTAGATTGTGAGAGAGTTATAGCGAGAGTGTTTGAGAGAAAGAGTTAGAAAGAGAAATTGAGAGAGTGAGTTTGAAACAAATAAAGTTTGTGAGAGAGAGTTTGAGATTTAGAGAGTGAGATAGAGACTGTTTGAGTGAGAGTGTTTGAGAGAGAGTTTGAGTGAGATGGTTTGAAATAGGAGTTTGAGAGAGAGCGCTTAAAAGATAAAACGTATGAGAGATAGAAAGAATTTGAGAGAGAGTAAATAGAGATAATGTGAGATAAATTGTGTGATAGAGCGTGTATGTGAGTGAGTGAGGTATATCACAGATCACAGGCTATTTGGTTATTTTAACGAATTTTTCGGCTATTGTTAAAAATAACTGCCTAGTTGTGGCCCAATATGATATCTAATGCCCATAGTATCAACTTGTATCGCAATAATTGATACTATACGCTAAAAATCTCGATACCACTTTTTAGTACTCAACACGGTTAACTCCACAAATAGGTTGGAGATAGTGATAAGCATAATCCAAATGAATTTTATTTCGTGTTGTTTTTGATTACTTTTCCAATTACTTCACTACGATATTAAAAATTCAGGCATTCACAATAATCAAAATAGATTTAAAATCAAATTGTTACGTATTTATTTCTTAAAACTTTGCCTACATAGCTAGTGCTTGTAAATTAAGATGTGAGGAGAAAGCTCGAATCGATTTTAATCAATCGATAATATATAGAGTTTACTAGACAATTTTAGCGATGCTAAACTTTTAGTTTAATGTGTGAAACTCCACAAAATATCTAAATTTTGAATAATATCAAGTAAATTATAACCTTTGATTAGATGTTCCTAGATCATCTGTTTTGAAATAAGAATAAAAATGCTCGTTTAATTATCAGAACCTTGTTTCTAACAAACTTGTTTGATAATTCTATATGATACTCTAGGTACATTGACATTTTTTATATATATTAATACTTCATTAGGATAAGTTATTATTCAGGAAGGGTTTGGAATTTAAAAGAAATAAGGGCCATTTAGAAATGAATAAAAAAACAAGTATATTTAATTCCACTTTTGTCATCCTGACTTGTAAATTCCGAAGTATTTTTTTAAATAAAAACCGATTATTAATAATAACAAACATTTCTTAGTACAGAATCCCCTGAGGATCCCTAATGAAACACTTTTCAGTCATACTCTTATACATTCACAGGCCATGTCAGAATGTCTGCATAAAATTCCAAATGTTCTTTTTACACATACTTTAACTTTCTTTATATCTTATATCTTCTGTTTGTCTAGTGGAACTTTCCCAAGTGGATAGGCCACATGCTGAGCCATTTCAATGGAATTTACTCCCAGAAAACTCAAATAAAAGTATGGTCTATCAGGCCATTTATATACTCTGATGTAACTAAAATATGCTAATGTTCAGCTTTGCATACAAATTATGCAAATCTAGCAGGGGCAAATAAAATCTTAGAATGACTAGGTATATCCCTTCCAAGTTATTCAAGTGAAAAACCCACTTATTTTGTAGAATTTAGGCCACCATTTATCCAACCAACCCTTTTTTGGTGTTGAGCATGTTAACTGTGAATATGATGGTTTGGGGAATTAACAATGCATTCCACGTATTCCATTGGAGTATAGATTCTGTCTCTTACAAATTACGCGTTTCATTATGACAAAGTCCTTGACACAAAGCAAGTATAAGTGTCCGCAAACCGGAAATCTGTGAAAAATTTCTTCTAAGCGAACAGTGTCAGTTATCGAGGTTAGAAATCTGATTACAGAATGGGTTCTATTCTGCCCTGCACTTGCATATGAATAAAGATGCAACACTTCAATACCTGCTGGTACATACTCCTGTATTTAGTGGATAAAAAAGGAATATACCTCATTAACACCTTTCTTAGCTTGCCCCTCATGGTACACATACAATATAGAAAGCTTTATTGATTTTTTACATTTATCAGGGTGTCCAGCCAAACTATATCTTTAAATTCCCTGACTTTTCCAGATCCAATTTACTTTTTTCCAGTATTAAGTATATTACGAATTTTTTTTTTTAAGATCACAGATTAATATAGTGGTTTTTTTTCCCTATATACATACACATTCTGAAATTGTGTCACTAAATAAAGGGACTAAGCGATTTCTGTCTGTCTCCGGGGGAATGGACTATTTTAAGTTAAAAATAGATTTCAGTAAAATCGTATTGAGCCATTAAAAGATTGCCTCGGGCAAGAACGATTTAAAATAGTTGTGAGACACAGTCATTCTTAGGCCACGGCCAGACGAGGCAGTAAATAATGTTGGAAGCTGCTACAAATAACGCAGGAATAATGGACCCACTGTATTAAAGTGCGACAGGCCAGACGAGGCAGTAAATGTTGTGCAGTATGGTGGAAAGGAGCAACTTCAAGGTCATGACGCAGCCCGAATAGGCCCGGGTCCATTTTCATAGCAGCATTTACTGCTGTAGGGTGGCTACACGTGGCGTTATTTGTTGCGAAGTGAGATCTCTTGTCTTGATTTAAAAAGTTTTTATTTAATGTAATATGGAGTACATTGATAGTGAACATTTAATTCTAGAAGTGCAAAAACTGCCTTGTTTGTACAGTACAAAATGTGACGACTATAAAAATAGAAATTTGAAACTTGAATCGTGGATGAATGTTTCTAAAAATATTGTGGGAGACAAGTGGGAAGAATTGTCAAATGAAGATAAAAACAAATGTGGTAAATACAAAATAAATATTCATTATTAAACAATTAATACAGAAGTATGATGATTGTCATTCTGACTTGGTCGAATAGAACACAAATAAATATTTTAAAATACCTAACAGTGATAAAATTATTTTATTCGTCTTGAAAATTCATTTAATATATTTGAATTGTACCCCCCTTTAAGGGTTTAAAGGGATATGTACAATTTAACATACACAGGATAGATGGGTAATGAGATTTTATTATTTGACATCATAATCGAATTGTATACAATAAGACATCAGGTTATTATATGGTCACAGCTCACTAGCCAACAAAAATCTATAATAAAAATTGGTAACAATAATAATAATAACATTAATAAGATTTTGGTTCAATAGTTAACATGATATATAATATAAGAAATACTGGCAACAATAATATTTTGGTCCTTCTGTTTACCCGACCCATCTCACAAGATAAATAGGTAATTAAGAGAACTAGGCTCACAGGTCAACATATATATATATATATTGCCAAAGACTGGTAATAACAAAACCTAGGCTCAAGCGTTTACATAACATATATCACAAGACAAAAAGGTATATACGAGATCGAAGCTCACTGGTTAACGTATATAAATAATGCCAAAAACTGGTAATTATTAGACCCAAGCTCACGCGTTTACATGACATATATCACACGATTAATAGGCAAACATTGGATCCGGCCCACTTGTTTACTTGGCGTATAGTACAGTGAAATTGGTAATAACAAGATCAGGGTGCACTTGTTAGCACGACATACATTAAATAACAAATTGATAATTGAAATACCTAGGTTCACTAGTCGACCTGACGTTTAGTATAAGAAAAATAAATAGTCATAAGATCCGGGTACACTGGCTGACTAGACGTAAATTATGAGATAAACAGGTAATCATTAAACCTGGGATCTTTTGCTAACATGACGTCTGTTATAAGAAAATCCGGTAACTATTAGGCCAGGGTTCACTTGTCAACATGATGTATATTATATGAAAATATGATTACCAAAAGACCCTGGTTTACTTGTTGACATAAGAAAAATTGACAATCATATGACCTAGATTCACTGGGTCAAACACTGCCCGAGATATAGCGCGCTCACTACATACGTATGGACAAGCTGGCGTGTGTCAGACGATCCCAGGTCACATAACTCGTGAACTGTCCGGTGAGTAAGCCAGTCATTCCCCTGACTCTGGCAGCTGTAGAGAGTGTGTTGATAGCAAGTATGTGGCGGGGGCTAGCTGGGTGACAGCTGGGCTCCCGGTCCAAGAAGAGCCATAGAGAGCTATTCCCCTGACTCTGGCAGCTGTTGCGAGTGTGTTGACAGCAAATATGTGGCGGGGGCTAGCTGGGCAACAGCTGGGCTCCCCGTCCAAGAAGAGCCAAAGAGAGCTAGTTGACTGTTCTCTAGATCATGCATGCCAGCATTACTCTGGTCGACCTACACAACACATAGTGATTCAGATAAAAAGACTTTATACCTAGTTTTTCTAAGCTCCCAGGCGTAGTGTCGTACAATCTGCTCCTTGGGAGCTCCAATACTAGAATACCTTTTTGTCAATCATAAAAGGTCAGCAGAGCCTAGCGTTGGATTGAAGGACGGAGGGCGCATGCGCAGCCCAACAGAGTGGTGGGGAGAAAGAACAAATGACGAGAAGGGAGGAGTCAGAGCGTCCGCCCAGCAGGGGAAATCGCCGCGCAGGCGCAGACGAGAGGCAAGTAAAGATAAGGGAAGACAAACAGTAGTAAGAGAGAAAAAAAGGAAAGTAAGAAAACAAATCAAATATCAAAAAAAGGCTTGTGTGGGCTAATGCCCCATTAGCACGGCACAGAATCTAAGCAAAATATTATTACGACAGGTGTTTTGATGTGTTTAAGATAAATAATTGAACAGTTTGATATATAATTTTCAATCTTTTTTATTCTTCTTGTTTGTTTTTATAATTCCGAATTGTGTTAAATTATAGAATGGTTATTTTGCCACGGTACTGAGCCATGTATGCTGCAAAAGTAATTTGCTAGATAATCTCTAATTTTGATACCATTTTGATTCCCTCTTGTTCCATGCGTATGGATATTTTCTAGATGGCATAATAAGGTGTCTTCAAAGTTATATACATCGCGTTTTCTGACAAAATTATGTAGTACACAGCATGCTTTAATGATGGTGTCGGTGAACTCAGAACTTACATCGATGGGACGATGAAATATTCGCCATTTATTTGCTAGTATGCCAAAGGCACATTCAACAAATCTTCTAGCTCTTGTAAGTCTGTAATTAAATATTTTTTTCTCGGCTGTCAAGTTTTTATTAGGATACGGCCTCATTACATTTGTCGAAAGAGCAAAAGCTTCATCTGCAACGAACATGTAAGGGATAGGTTCACTTCCAATTTCACTAATAAGTGGCTTTGAATCGGGTAAATCTAAGGTGTTGGAATAAATACTCTTACCTAGGTCTGTGTTTTTGAGAACATTTGAGTCACTTTCTTTGCCAAAAGCCCCAACATTTATGTAGATAAAACAATAGTCAGCATCTGCTACTGCCATTAGGACTATGGAGAAGAACTTCTTATAGTTAAAGAAATCACTGCCACTATTACATGGCTTAGTTATTCTTATGTGCTTTCCGTCAATCGCTCCTACGCAGTGTGGAAAGTTAGCTCTGGTTTCGAACATATCACTAATCTGTATCCAGTCTTCTTTGGTCTTTTCTTTCATGTATTCTAAACACAGTCCATTCCATATGGTCCCACATGTATCGTTCACGATTTCTGCAATTGTTGCCCGACCAACAAGAAACTCAAAATGTAGGGATCGGAATGAACAGCCAGAACCAATAAATCTGAAAAATATTAGATTCCGGTACGTTATTGAAAACATTATACACTTACGGTTTAGATAACTACTATACTAAATATTGTATTATACATTATCTACAATGAAATCTGTTCTTCTAGGGAAAGAGGTACAGAAACGTTGGAAATCTCTGAAGGATTCTTTTTTGAGATCATTGAAAAATCAAGATGGCCGTAGTGGAAGTGGTGCAAGCAAAACTAAACCATATGTGTTTGCTACCAAGCCTCAAACAAGTTAAACAGTCTGATAAATTGGATGTTCAAATCAAATTAATGCAAACATTGAAGTGTTATACCTCTGCCCCAAGAGAGAAACCCTTAACCCAAATGTCCCCGCTGACAAATACTACACAATCTGGCACCTTCACTTTCATCCCAAGCCAATTCCCGACCGATTCCCAGTCACTAGTTCAGCCACAACTAAACACACCGTCACCTTTGGCTCCTTCTATATCTTCTATTGAGTCAGACGAATCAGTTATGTCCTTTTTCGAATTATAAAAGATAACTAACTTTAAACACATATTTTGATTTAATTTCACCCAATTATAAAGTATATAAGTAGTAATAGCATTCAGTTTAATAAGTATCATGTAATGGATAGTAATATACATAATTATTCACAAAATAAACTTACCTCAATGTAACTGCGAGTTTTTGTTCCACTCCTATGCATTCCCGCTTGACAGTATTTTGTTTTAACAAATTATCACTCACAACTGACAAGAGATAATTGAAAGAGTTTACAGACATACGGTAATATTCAAAAAACTTGTTTGGGTAAAGTTTAAGTGTTTCATGAATAAGAACAAATTTTCCCTTTGTTGACCTTTCGCTGATAATAGGGTGAATCCACCATTTCCTTTGTCCTCGGCGGCGCCGACGTCGCACAAGTAAAACAGATAAAGCAGCTTTTACTATAAGATTCATGGCTTAACTTATCTGAGAAATCTCTGAACATAACATTTGTGTAACCAGATGTAGCAGCAGCATTTCACTCCGCCGTCTGGCCATGTGCTGCGACATTTGAAGTGAGCGTTATTTGTAGTTCAAACTCGAGCTACATTTGCTGCTCGTCTGGCCGTAGCCTTAGTTCCTTATACTTAAAATGTTGCTCTAATCAAATTTCGCGCATGTGAATAACCATGACTCAACTTTGGCAGAAGGGTGGAAAGACACAAAACTCACTTGTTGACTTTGAGAAGTGATATTAGTCTGCTCAACAGAGACAATGGTGTGAAAGTGATTCCAGGTAGGGACTAACCGGAAGAAAAGTGTTATTTTGACTACTGTGAATAAAATATGAGACTTTTTAAAGACAATATGTAAAAATTCCAGAAATTTAATAAAATTCCCTGACTTTTCCATGACTTTTCCCTGACCAAGCAAATTACCTGACAATTCCCTGTTTTCCAGGTCGCTGGACACCCTGTTTATTTTATAAATTTCAGGATTTCCTTTACGTTTCTTACTCTTTCGGTTTGCATTTTCATCTACCAATTTATTATGTTCTTTACTCTTTTAACAAAAGATAAAGCAAAATATTGACAGATGATTCTTGTATACATGAAAACTAACACCAAAGATTATCAATCAATCAATCAATCAATCAATAAATATGTGTCCCTATAATTCACCTTGCAGCCACAACTACCCACCGCAGATCACTGGTGTTTGTGTGTGGTAGTAACCTCGAGTCTCCCATCGCGCACTATGGTGGTTGCGTGTCGGTGGCTGTGGTAGTGTGGGAGATATGGTGGTTGAAATTGGTCAACCTCAGGCATTTTCATACATTTCGACCAAAGTGTTCTACAAAATGTTCGGAGTCTTCTATAATGTTTGGGATTTCTATAGTTTGGTGTGTGTGTGGGTCTGCGAGTCGACCACCGGCCACCAAACACCTACCACCCACTATCGACCACCGAACACCAAACACCTGTCTGAAATGTTCGAGGACCATTATGTGTGGGTGGTGGGGATGGCTTCTGACACTACATAAGATTGAAGCGTAACATGACAAATCAGTTGACTTTTTATAAATATAAGGGTACGGATCAAAAATAAAATAAATAGTGAAAATTAAAAAATCAAAAAGTAGAAAGTGAAAAATGAATGTGAAAAGTGAAAATATGAAGACAAAAAATGCCAAAGCGTAAGAGAGAATTTTCGCAATTTTCGAATCGTATCGCAAAGACATAAGATGGCGCAGAAAAATGAAACTGAAGAAAGAGAAGCACGTCTAGCATTGTTACGACAAAATTCTCAACGGAGCAGAGTTAATCAGACAGAAGAGCAACATGAAAATGTGTTAGGGAAACAGGTTGAATAAGACAACGAATGTGTAGAGAAAGAGAAACAAGTGCACAGGGGATAAAAGAAATATACGAAATAAAGAATGAGTAGCCTTCGCTTAGGAGAGCAGGTCGAGGTGCAATTATTGGAAACAACTGTACATGCTGTGCGTGAAAGGAGGCGAGAAAGTTACAGTCTTAAACACAAAGCGTTTCATTATGACTCAACTAAAGACTTTAATGAACATCCAAGTGAAGTAATCAGGAGAATGGTTAAAGTATGTAATTTTTGTAAAGCAAAAACGCTAAGTGTATACTGCTCAAGTGGTAAAATTATATTGCCAGCACTAAATTTGCCACCACCTGAATTTTTTGACTATATGAATGGAGAAACACCGAAATCAAAATACTTTTTACAAAAAATTAGACGTTACAACGCATGTTTCCAAATTACATCATTTGGAGCAACAGCAATAACCGAAGAGGAAGGATTTAATCCGGTGTTTTGAGTCCAAGGACAAGTGTATCATAAAATTGGGTCATTATTACCACTTCCAAATGAACCACCGAAGTTTTTACAAGTTTACTTTATGGGCAACGAAGATGATGAAGTATATCAACAATCGGCGAATATTGCAGGATTGTGTCGAGATATAATTCTTGATCTACGTTTCCTACATAGAAATAATGAGTTAGTGAGAATGTTCAAGACTGCAATGGAGAAAATGGAAAAAATTATAATTCGAGCCGATAACAGATCAATTGGCGAGCATGAAAGATGGTTCAATGCGCCTCAAATAAATTAAGTAGGGGTAGTAAACGTGGATAGTGAAATTAGTTATCGGAACATTGTGGTACAACATAGGAACAATGAGTTGCAACATAATGCAGAAACAAATCACATTTATGATGCCTTGCAATATCCATTAATATTTAGGCAAGGCGAAGATGGCTACCATTTTAATATACAACAAGTTAACCCACAAACGAATCGACCAACAAATAAAAAAGTAACTCCGAAAGAGTTTTATTCTTATTGTATAATGGAAAGAGAAAATGAATACAATCATATACTTAATTGTCAGCAATTGTTTCAACAATTGATTGTTGATATTTATACAAAAATAGTCAGAAAGATTGCTCTACATCCACCAAAATCAAGTTACGAACAGATGAGAATGCTCTACATCCACCTAAATCAAAGCAAGTTAAGAACAAATGAATACATTCATTTGCGGGATGCGGGCTGAGTTTCCAAATCTGGCCGAAGATCTTGTACTGTATGAAATAATCATAAAAAATATGATACATGGACTACGTGGAGTAATTAATATGCAATCATCCTGTATGAAAGACAACAAATGCTTAAAGCGGAATCCAAGATCATCTTTGAGTGAAACGCAAACGGGTGAAGATGATTATCCAAAGTAGAGATGTCGACCACCGAGTGAAGGAGGATTTACGGCAAAAATTAAGATGAGAAATAACGTAGAAGTTGAAATTGACAATCAATGGATCGTGCCATACAATCCGTTATTGTCGAGGATGTTTCAAGTACACATCAATGTAGAATATTGCAGTTTTGTGAAGTCAATCAAATATGTGTGAATTTTTAACAAAACAGTGATACGGCTGTCTTTGGAATAACTAATGAAAATCGACATGACGAAATTTTGCTATATCAAGTGGGACGATATATTAATAGTAATGAGGCGGTTTGGCGTATATTAAGTTTTCCAATCCACGATGGAGATCCAACAGTTGTTCATTTAGCAGTCCATCATGAGAATGGACGAGTGTATTTACAAGTGAAACAGCACAAAGAGTTGCAAACCAACCCGTCCATTTGACCTTGACTGCATTTTTCGAATTGTGCTAAAATGACCTGTTTGCGAGAATACTTTTCTATATAGAAGTTCCCAATTACTACACATGGAAAGAAAGAAAATTCAATCGACGGAAGAGAGGAATTCCGGTTGAAGGATTTGAGGGTGTATTCAAAGCATAAATTCGAGAACATTTTGCAATAATTCTAACATCGTATAATCCCTCAAATCCTAATAGACTATGGATGAAATATCGCGACAGCATGAGTGACAACATTTTAGCAAGAGTGCAGAGAGAAAATCCGGATCTGGATGTTAATCTCAATGAAGATATTTATAATGAAGATATTTATAATGAAGCCCTGATTATGTTGGAGGATCGATGTTTAGCAATGAGCAATCAAAGTTTAATTCAACTTGGAGTACAACCTCCCGTGAGAAGTGAATTAAACGCAGTTAGTTTTGAATTGACGAAAGAACTCAGTTATACTATAGAAGAATTGCATCGCTACAGCAGAGAAAATGTACCAAAATTAACGCAAACACAATTGATTGTATACGACAGAATCATAAATTGTATTGAAACAGATGAAGGGGGAATTATCTTTTTGGATGCACCAGGGGGCACTGTTAAAACGTTTCTTATTAATTTGATTATAGTTAAAATTCTAATGAAAAAGCAAATCGCATTAGCATTGGCATCATCTGGAATCGCGGCTAAGTTAATGGAGGGCGGAAAAACGGCACATTATGCTTTAAAATTATCATTAAATGTAGCCGAACGAGAGTATCCAGTCTGTGATTTAACAAGATCTTCGGAACGTGGTCAGCTTTTAATGCGATGCAAAATCATTATATGGGACAAATGTACAATGACTCATAAAAAATCACTCTAAGCGCAAGCTAAAACATTACATGATCTTCAGAAGAACACAAGATTAATGGGGGGAATTTTATTGCTACTACCAGGAGATTTTCGGCAGACATTGCTGGGAATTCCAAAATCAACACCGGCCGATGAAATAAACACATGTTTAAAGTGATCAATATTTTGGGATTGCTTTGAAAAGATATCTTTAACAGAAAATATGCTTGCAATAATAACAGGAGATCTGAGAGCACAAGCATTTGCCCAAAAATCTTTTGAAAATTGGAAATGGTACCTATTCCCTGGATCCGCACACTGGTAAACTCATTTTAACAGAAGAATTGTGCAACATGGTAGAAACGGAAGAACTTATTGAAAAAGTGTATCCGCTTATAGAAACTACCTGAGTAAAGAATAGTTGTGTGAGCGAGCAATTTTAGTTACAAAGAATGATGTAATGCAACGAATAAATGAATGGATACAGAATATGTTACCTGGGAAGAAAAAATATATTAATCAATAGACACAATGATAGATCAAGATGAATATGTGAACTTTCCAACAGAATTTTTAAATTCATTAAATCCTCCCGGTATGCCTTCACATATATTGAAGCTGAAAATTGGATCACCAGTTATACTATTACTAAATCTTTGACTTGCCGAAATTATGTAATGGCACAAGCTTATGTGTGAAACAGCTACTTATTATCATTAAGGCGGTAATCCTAACGGCAAAGAAAAAGGAAAATCAATTTTCATACCAAAAATTCCATTGATCTTGAATGATTTGTCATTTTGTTTCAAACAATTACAATTTATCTTATAGTATCACTATCAATAAGGCGCAGGGTCAAACGTTCCACTATTGTGGAGTTAATTTGAAAGAATTCTGTTTCTCACATGGTCAGCTCTACGTTGCTCTTTCACGTGTTGGACAAGCTGAAAATCTATTTGTGCATGCGCCAGACAAGACACTAAATGTAGTCTATAAAAATGTATTTTGATGAAATTACTTAGTATGTAAGATGTTTGTGTACACAAGTCTTTTAATGCACATCTTCTATATAAGAGAGAAAAAACTGCACAGATGTACATAAAAAAAACAACAGTGAAGCGGGTTGTCCTCGGCTAGTAATATAATATTAGCCTTATAGAGTCCAGTGCACTCTATTATTACAAACAAACGTTCATTTCTAAAATGCCCTGGCTCCTGGTAAGGCCTTATAGAAACGACTGCAAATTTCATTTTGCATGGGTCCTTTTAGCATGAAATGGTGCTTCTTGGTTTAAGTTAATTTTAATTTTAATTTTAGCACCGCGTCTTACTACCCGTTCGGGTTATACGCTTAAGTACTAATTACACTAATGGATTAGGAAATGGGAAGGTTTAACTTAGAGGAAGTGAACCCGCATTTGCATGGAGGGAGAGTGGAAAACCATTTAGGAAAAACCACCCCCAGTTCACCCGACCGAGATTCGAACCTCGATCTCCCCGTCCTCAGTGGTCTGACTCAACACGACTGGCGCGTTAGCCAACTACGCCACCGAGGCGGGTCTTGGTTTAAGGAATCACCCGGTATCAATAAGTCATTTTAGCCAAAAATGGAGTTAGGGCCTATTAGAAATGACCGAATCAATTATTTTCTTCATTCATGATAAAAAAAAAATACCTACCACTTTTAAAAAATCAATCCAGAACCACTGAAAAACTGGGGGTCGTTTTAGATTCGGGTAGATATGGTAATTTATTATATATTCATAACATTACAAGTAAGTTCTCTTTTTCAAGTAAATATGATGCCTGTATTGTATTAATGTATGCACAATAATATACATCATTGATAACATTCCAAAATGAAGAATAAGTACTTTTTATTATGTTTAAAATATTGCTTCAGATTGGGTAAAAAGAAATTATTAAAAGTTATGAAAGTGTGTGAGAAAACTTTAGTTTATTTGATTTTAAATGTAAAATATAAGGTATCATTAAAAAACTAAACATTACAAAACACTGATCTTTTACGTGTTTTTGCAACCCAAAAACTAAACATATGATTTTTGAACTGTCATCCAGGTATAAACCTATCATGAACAGACTTTATAATAATTTTTGAAGTATTTAAATTTTCTTGGCTATGCAATAGATATATTATCAAATGTTTCTAGTTACACATTGTAATATTCGATGGTTAAGCAAGGCATTAAAAATAAAATGTAATTAAAGCTAAGAGGCCCTTGGTTAAATTTTTATTAGTCAGCTAAAGAGACCCAAGAAAATTTGTGTTTGAATCCTGTTGGGTTACATTTTGAATGGTTAGTCTGGATATTAAGACCAGTCAAATATAATTATATAATGGGATTTAAAAGTGAGGTTTTTTAAGCAAGGCCTACAATTGAAATTTTTCTTTTACCTCGCTAAACAAATTCTTGTTAGTATTTGGGTAAATGAATATTTTTAACATAGATTTATCTATTTTAGTGGTCTGAGTATGGTTTTTCAAGTCTATCCTATAATATTGTGGGGATTGACCAGCAATAAGCCGTTTTAAAAGTTCTAAAATATATTTTATTACAAAATCTGATGGAACAATTTCCAACCAGAGATTTTTGAAATAACCTTTATTATCTAAAATATCCAAAGGTTAAATTATTTAAAAAAAAGTTGAGTAATTAACTTAAGTATGTTCTCTTCATTTTGTCCCCCTGAAGTATATTATCTTGACAATTCCAATGTTTCCAGTTCATCAGTGATGCGTATAAGCTGAACAGGTAATTAAATTTGGCAGAAAGCAAGTTCATTAGGCTACCTGCTAGTTTTTTTTTATCACTGATTCGTACAACCCATTTGGGTGTCACACTTATCTACTACTTACACCAATGGATTAAGGATGAGGAAAGTTTCATTTATAAGATATGCACCCACATGTATATGCAGAAAGAATGGGAAACCATTTGGTAAAACCGCCCTCAGTACACCCGACTGGAATCAAATGATGATCTCCCATTCGTTGACAATCTAGTATATTTCAAGAGTACCGCTCTAGACCTAGCGGCCACAAAAGCGGGTCTTTTGGTATTACTTAAAATATCTTCTTACCCACTTCAGTGGCTGCTTTGTCTAAGGCATTATTCACACAAGGAACTAGACCGCTGAAAACTAAGATACACGTTTTATCTCAGTAGAATGTACCGAGGGTGGTTTTTCATAAATGGTTTTCCGCTTTTCTCCCACAAATGCGAGTATACTTATTCTAAATTCAACCTTCATGATCCTTAACACATTGTGTAATTAGTACATAGATGTATAGCCATAGCGGGTAGTAAGCTGGGATGCCAAGAAATCTTCTCCCCCCCCCCCCTCACCAATACCTTTATATTCTGAGAATGGCGTTTGGTGGCATAATTAAACTATGTTCACATTATTAACACAACAGGGAAATCAAACTTGAAAATAAATGTTTTAAGAAAAGTTAGGACAAGTGATTTATTTGTACAACTTGCAGGTACAAATAAAATGTTTATACAAAAGTTAAAAACAAGATTAATTTCATAGGCTAGTGTTTTAAGAACGTAAAACACAACTGAAGTGGATAAAAACTAATATTAGCATTCAAAATACATTGCATAAGAAAAAATATGCAGAGATCCATTTTACAGTGCCAAGCTCCTAAGACACAAAATAAAACTATCAGTTCAAACATAGTATCACACAGAGAAAACATGTCATTTCTGCCAAACTAATGTTTTGAGGGGGGGAAAAAGCACACCCCCCACCCCCCTGAACTCCTCTTCATGTATAAGAAATATCCCCAGTCACAGAATAGGGTGGAAGGAAGAACCAATCAGAAATGGCTGAACGGTGCACCTCACGCTAAAACAAAACCGAACAACGTAGAAATAAGTAAAAGTTCAATACAAACATATAATAACTTGCTTTATTTACAGCAAAAAAACAAATAAAACTGTACTGTACATACATCGGTACATTAAACCAACAAAAACAAATAAACAAGGGCCACCTCCTCTTTTCTCTGCCGAAAAGGATTTGAAAAGGAGTAAGGTTATACAAGGATACTTCAGTCCTGCAGTGTCCTTCATATTCACCTTGTAGCTTTTACCACCTGTTTTAGCCGAGAAGAATCCATTTAATCTTTAAGAAGGTAAATACATTTTGGGGAGGGGGGGTGTTCTTCTTAATGATTAAATGCACTGGAATGACTCGTCGAAAATTCTTGCGACGAGTTAAAAGTTTCTCATCGCTCTGCGGCCGCGCTGCTCCAATAACTCTTGCCGATCACATATTCTTCATCTAAAACAAGCAACAAGAACCTCAAGCTGAACAAATATGTCACTGCAAAACTGAGTGGATCAGGAACAGGAGAATATAATCTATCACTTCATTCTTAACTTACTAGACAAAAAAAGCAAACAGCTGAAAGCAACGCAAATGAATACCAAGGAATAGAAAAAGTACAGCTAAATGAAAACACCAAGATCGAATAATTCAATGTTAAGAGCTGGAAATCTACCAGTTACAAAATATAGATTCAAAAGGGCAAATAACATCTTGGACTACATGAACGCAACACAAGTTGTATGTCCAGGAAATAGTTATTTAATGAGTGTATACATACTATTATATATGCGCCATTTAACCCCAAGAAATATTTTGTGCCCCCTGTAACCTATTATGTACTGGGGTCTTTGAGCCTCTGAAACAATTCTCTAACATTGAATTTGACAGCCACTGGGCCCTATAAAAACACTTGAGTGAAACAACAACATTGTAAGGTGTATCGGTGTACTTTTTCTACCGCGCTGACACCGGCCGGCGTTGTGTAGACACAAACCTTGCACGCTGAGGCTCTCTACTGGTGATGGTTGGATTGAGCATACCCGTAGCCGTTAACCATCCGCGGGGGAGCAGGTTGATAGAAGTTATGCTGCTGAGGGGTGTAGGGCAGGCTAGGTGGCAGAGGGGGCTGGGAAGGAGGTGGGGGAGGAGGTGGTTGTTGGGCAGCGTCACGAAGAAGGGCGGGGTCCAAATATTGGGGGACAGGTGGTGGAGGAGGAGGGGGTTGAGTGTGGACCCCCAAGAGACTGGGAGGAGGTCGATTAAGGAGCGGCAACGGCTGGTTGAGGGGCGGCGGAGGGGCGGTGAACATCAGCGGAGGCGGAGCCGCAGTGGCAGCCAGAGGAGGCAGCCCAGGCCCAGACGATGGGCCACGCTCTTGTCCAGTCGATGTAGGCGGCTGCTCCAACTTGCCTGATCGGTCGTCGCGGCGCTCACGGCTGCGACTCCTACGCCGACGGTCCCTGCTGCGAGACCTGTCTCGACGATCACGACTCCTGCTGCGACTGCGAGACCGGTCCCTTCCTCGGCTCCTGCTGCGAGACCGGCTCCTGGAGCGGCCTCTACCCCCTCGGTCTCTCTCGCGTCCACGCCAGCGGTTGCGGCCTTCAACACATTAGACACAATTAGTCGAAACCTATCAAATATTATTACCAAACTACCAGGACCAGATTACTTGTTAGATTATATTTTACAGTTATTCTACTTATTCTACAAACTTTCAATGAGAATTGGTTTTAGAGCTACTATTTTGTTATTTTAGCAAAATATAATTACAGTACAAAACCACTAGACCCTAGAAAATTAAATCACCACTTTTGTGAAAGTATTAATGTTATGATGAATGCATTTTAACAAAAAAATGTTACATTTTGTTTCTAGACAAAAGAAAATTACTTTTTCCCAATATTTTCAATAAATAAAAGGTACTTGTTTTTCCTATATTTTAAAATTAAACTCTTGACACAAAAATGAACTCCGCCCCTTATCTGACTCGGAACATCAAACTAATAGTGTGCACTATGGCTCCTGTGTCTCACCTCTTCCACCAATGCCCTTGGAGTTTGAGTTCTCGGCCATCTCATACAGCTTTGGATTGATGACTTGGTTGGCCTCCCTCAACACAGCCACTAGATCAGACGCCTGGCGGCCATTGCTGGGTGTAAAGAATGTGTATGCCGTGCCAGTCTTCTGGGAGCGGCCAGTACGACCGATACGGTGTACGTAGTCCTCTGAGCTTGAGGGGTAGTCAAAGTTTATCACAAACTTGACATCCTCCACATCTGTAAAAGTTTCACCCTGACTCTTGCAAAACAAAGCCTCCAATGCCTCGATTCCACACAAGGGAAAAAAATAACAAAAAATGAAGAACCGATAATTTCCAGTTTTATGGGGAGGGAGGGAACAAAAAACACAATCAAATAAAAATCAATCTTATCTTCAATACAAACATGAATGCGCCCTTCCAAAGTTTTATGACGACTTGTTGAATATTATGTGATAAACCCAATGTAAGGTTATTTATGTAATTACATAAAAATGACACGTCTGATAATTTGGAAAAGCGCAGACAGACAAATATCCTGCAAATAAAAACAAATGAGTAACCAGTTATTTTATTACTAGTTCTTATTACCTGCGTCGATACCCCGAACGAGCGAGTGACCGTGTGTGCGAGCGTGGCCGTTATAGCCAGCCATCGATTCCACGCAGGTGCACGCTCTGACTCCCATCATCATCGCGACACAAAAACAGTTGTGTGCGCGTGCATCAACGAATGCACACGAAGGGAGAGACGACGACAGAGGAGCAAGCATGCACCTGGACGTGCACACGCCGAGGGAGGTGGTGGGTGGTTAGCCCGCCTCCGCCCTTTAATGCCGAGGGCTGACAA
The DNA here is from genome assembly GCA_033556935.1 of Timema podura. Lineage (NCBI taxonomy): Eukaryota > Metazoa > Arthropoda > Insecta > Phasmatodea > Timematidae > Timema > Timema podura. Next base: position 47,677,243 of record JAVRXN010000005.1, on the reverse strand, counting down.
GCCCTCGCGCGACAGAGAGGCACAGCCTGATTCGCAATAGCAAACACTATCTCGCTTGTGCCTCTGGAAGAGAAAGAGAAGAAACCGTGGGTGTTAATGAGATGTTCTCTCGGATAGTTCCTCCTTCCTTCACGGTCCCAAGACAAACCACACAATGACATACTCTTGAGACAAATACACAATTACCATGGAGGAGTTTCAATACCATCACAAATTATAAAAAATGGGGGGTTTACTTTATATGATATCAATCTGACTTATGTCAATGAGAAGACTGATGTTTGCGAGTAATTCATATAATAATGAGATCCATTACAATTTTAGAAAGAGTGTGTCAAATAGCTGAATAAAACACAAGATTAAGGCCAGATTACATAAAATATAGTAACAATTTCACAAACCCATAAAATCAAGAGATTTGAGTTTAGCAATTATGTGCGATTTAACTCCAGTAGTGGGTCGAGAGTGGAAAGCTATTTAGCAAAAACAATCCTCAATACACCAGACCACGATTCAAACCATGATCTCCCCATCCATTATTTCCAAGAGTGGCGCCTTAGACCATTTCGACCAGCGAAGTAGGTCCCAACCCCCCCTTTATCCCTGATATAGATACTTGGGGTGAGAAACCACACCAAATGGTGATTCATCTGCTCAAGTTTCTAGACACAACAGTCTAAATGTTTTAACGCGCTCTTAAGTGTTTCACCCACCAAACAAATGAACTCACCTCACAGCCTATTTACAGGATTATTAAACCTCAGATCACCCTCAAACCAGAAAACATGTCGAAGCGAGCTTTCCTGTATTTCAATATGACAACTGTGAAACTGGGTTGTTGAGTTTTTTTTTAATAATTGTGGTTGAATTTTTTTTAAATGTGGTAAAATGTTATCACTTGTCTAAATTCAACTTTTTAAAGAAGATTCCACACTAGCCCCTACAAGGCGATGTCTGGTCATGACTAGCTAGTGACTGGCTCTTATATTTATCTACCAGTGATCAATTCCAAGCTATCAATACACGCTAGAGAAATTCAGAATGATTATCTTAAACCTAACACGTTGATTTAGAACAGAAATAAGTTGAAGACATATTGTTACAAAATAGGATTGACCCAACTGTCATTTTGTGATTTCTATGGTGATTTAACAACCTACTTGGGGTTGCTTTTGGTTTAACTTGAAACTATTTCCAATGAAGCCAAAACAGGTCAAGTTCTTACATTTAATGAAATTGTTGAGGTCATTACTTGTGTTAAAGTATGTATGAACCATTCTAATATTATTAGACTAGGGTGTATACACCATAGGAAGAAAAGTATCTGAAAGTTGACTATTAGAAAAGGTACGTTGATATATTCAAATCATTTGTCATCGGACCAACAATTTTTATTTTGATATATAATGTATCAATAAGTCAAAACTAATAATATAGTAAAAACTATATTGCCAAGATTTTGAAAGAAATCACATATTTATAAACAAAATCTTTGTTTATATTGCAATAGTTTATATTTATAAGTGACCCAGCCACAAGCTGGAAGCAGTTGAGTTTTTATTTAATATTATTCCACACTACCTAAGAATGAATAAAACACTAAGCATATTTGATAGCAAGAGAAACTGAAAGTGAAGGATTTGAAAAAGTAAGTAAATATTTATGTTAACTTAAATTTTTTTAAAAGTATTTTTGATTTTTAAATATGCTATAAAATCACTTAAATGACAAAATTTTGATTTATTTACCATAATGTAGGGTTTCTGTTTATGAAGGCAAAACATGTTTTTGTGCGCCTAGAACATTACTTATAATGAACTACAAATTCAGAGCATGTGGAAACTAAACATCAAATTCACATTCCTTTCGGATTATATGTTTATGTACTAGTAATTAGGCTAATGGGTTAGGGAGTGTGGGAAACCCTTTGGGGGAAAAAACCACCTTCAGTACACCCAACCAGGATCAAACCACGATCTCCCTGTCATCGGCAGTCTAGGCTATGAGAGTTGCGCCTTAGACCAGGTGGCCACCAAAGCGGGTTGATTATCAATTAAAGGGTTTCTCTAATCAACAAACACAAATTCATTCAGACCACACAACCTTACCCCAGCCAATTTAGATGACACTGAACACAATAATTGTTAGAGAACATGTTATACCTTCTTCTTGTAAACGTAGAAAATTATAAGCTACCAAACATTTTAAAAAAGAGCAAAATACGTAAAACACCAGCCAAGTAAAATTATTTGATGGGAAAAGTAAAGAACTAAAATGTATTTATAGCTCTAAACCATTAAAATAAGATTATTCAGTAGACATCTATTTTTGTGTGAATAAGAGTTTTAAAAATGTTGCAAAAGTTTAGAATTTAAACAAACTAACTAAAAACCATTCAAATAAATGACCAATACAGAGATGTTGCATATTCTAAAAAATAATTGCCATAAAACATCAGTAAGTATTCGGAGATATTAGTAATATTTTATTTTGAAGGAACGCACATAAAAATGTGTAAAAGTGCTCATTATCTACTAATGTTAATTTAATGAGGCGTGTGCCAAGATTAAGCTAAGAGTTGTATTTAGTAAATAGGCCAAAGAGCAAATCCTTGGATTCTTATTGGAGCTCAGCCAAAAAAGCTCTTTAGTGCCCTAGTGGGGAGTGGGGATCCTTTTGTGGGACAAGCTAGACCTTAAGAGGGAAGTTTCAGAAATGTGAGAAAATACAACAGTTGTAAAGACAAATGCTTGCCTGTATCTAGCACAATAGTAGACAGATGCTCGCCTGTATCTAGCCAACAGTACAAAATGTCACTAGCACATAAACATGCTTGCCTGTATCTAGCACAATAAGAGACCAATGCTTGCCTGTATCTAGCACATAAGAGACAATGCTTGCCTGTATCTAGCACAATAAGAGACAAATGCTTGCCTGTATCTAGCACAATAAGAGACAAATGCTTGCCTGTATCTAGCACAATAAGAGACAGATGCTCACCTGTATCTAGCACAAAAGTAGACAAATAATCACCTGTTATCTAGCACAAAAGTAGACAAATAATCACCTGTATCCACCACAATACTAGATAAATGCTTGCCTTTATCTACAACTATAGTAGACGTCAAATGCTAGCCTGTATCTACCAACAATATTAGAGACAAATGCTAGCCTGTATCTACCAACAATATTAGAGACAAATGCTAGCCTGTATCTACCAACAATAGTATAGACAAATGCTAGCCTGTATCTACATGGTGTCTACTCAACTTGACCAATGAAATTCCCGACTTTTTCCCTGATCATTTCCTAAAATTCCTGACTAAAAAGTATGTCACATGCTTCTAATTCCCCCCCTCCCCCCTCATTTTTCTATTAATCTTTTTTTATGAATAATAATAAGTTTTAAAATTTAAATAAACATATTTTTTAATTTTGTATTAACATTGTTTATTAGGAATTATAAAATTTAGTACACATCTACAAAAAAAAAACTACAGTTTGAATAACATTATTATTTATTATTTACTGTTTTAATGATTATTATATTTCATATTTTGAGTAAAACCACATTTTCCAAAATTTTTATTGTAATTTACCAAATTCCCGACTTATTCCCTTTTTTCCCGATCACTTCAAATTCCCGGCTAATTCCCATTTTCCCGGATGGTAGACACCCTGTATCTACCAACAATAGTATAGACAAATTCTAGTCTGTATCTTGGAATGTTCCCTAATGGTGCCACCACAATTTTAAACTAGCTGAAGGCATTAATGAAACAAATTGAATTTATCATAAGAGATTGACGAGTTATATAATACAACCGTCATTTTTGAGTAGTAATTTTTTTTTAACAAATGGGCTTAAAATCAGTTTATTAAGGCCACAAATGGCCAGGGAGACGAGTTTGTTCACTCCCAATTTAAAACCTTAACTTTCACTAAATGTTTTGTTCTTAACAAAATTAGTCCCTCATTGTTGAAATTGTGCATCACATGTAAATCAAGAAGATATCAGGACAGAAATATACTTTGAAACAACTAACACTTTTTTTGAAGCGCAAGGACAGAAATATACTTCTGTAAAATCTAAGTTTCCATCCTCAACGGAACCTTGTGAGGTTGAACACTGTCTGTTTCATTCATTTGATGAGAGTAGTGTAGGATAACAAAACAATAGTGACTTTAGTTACTTATCTTTGGTTTTCATTCTAATAAAAACAAACATATTAGTAATTTAAATAAAAATATTTACTTCTTTCCAAACATAGAAATTTAAAAAATTCAATAGTCTTCAATACATATTACTAATAAGGGTAGAATAGCACTTATTTAGGGGATTTTTAAGGGGTGTGCAAATATAAAGGTTTTTTGGATCAAATAGCAAAATTTTGAACAAATACAAATACTGCAAATCAAAATGTCTTTTCTTTTATAGTGGTATATTTTTGGGAGATGTTTTAAATGTAGTTATTGTTGGCAAAACTAAAAAATTAAATGATACAAGTGTAGAAAAATGAAGCTTTATTTTTCTACAATTATATTATTTTGTTTAATATATATATTATGCATAATGAATTTATTTAATCCCTAAAAAAGGAACTTGTATTAAAAATACTTATTTATAAAACAAAATATTAAGTCATTGGAAAAAAAAAATTCTTATATCTTTAACCCTCCAAAATTGATAATACTTTTTAATAGTTGTTTAAAAAAAATAATGATTTTAAAAGGTAGCATTTAAATATGATAATCAATCAGGACAAAGATTTTTTTAAATAAAATAAAAAATCTTGTTTTGATTGTTTATTGTATTCAATAATTTATACACATCAAAAATAATTAGGGCAGCACCAACTAATTACTCGAATAATGTGGTTTATCGGGCATCAAGTACTAGAGATTAATGTATCTCTCGTGAGTGAGCGAGATCTTTCAAGCCACATCACCACAGCTGACACCCCCGATTGCCGGACAGTTAGGGGAAAGAGGTCTGAAAATAACCTAATTTTGTTGTTTATTACTACCATGCAGCAGTGCCTAAAATTACCTAATAACAACACCAATGTGTTATATATAAAGGGTGGTACAGGAAAGAAGAACAGAAACATTTACATGGAACAAACACTAAGAGGTATAAATATTATGTGACAACCATTAGTTTAGAAGCAGGAGTTGATGCAGGTCAAGGGACTGTGGGACAGGGGGAGGGATAAACAAGACGCCCATAGTTACTTACATATGCAGCAGAAACCAAAACAATGAATGTGAGAGGGACTAGGGTGACATCTGGAGTCCAGTAGCAGTCTCCCATGGAGAAAGAAAGGAGTTTACATGAATTTAGTAAGAAAGTAGAGAAGCAAGGGTGAGGTGGTATGGGCATATAAAAGACGGAAAAGGAAAGAATCATAAAGAAAATTGTGGAGATTAAATAGTAGGGAAAAGACCGCAAGGGAGACCAAGAAAAGATGGCTGAAGCAGAAAAACAGAAAGTGTGCAAGTGAGAGGAGAAGAATAGTGGAAGGAAAGAGTAAGTTGGCATTTTACAAAACTGATCTGGCCACAGGCTGGAAACGTTTCTTGATTATGATAAATATAAAAAGGGGACAAAACGAGTAAAGCTTGGTATTCACATTCAATAAATCACCACCCCTATAAATTATGTTGGTTGGGCTCCGCTGTTGACACTGACGGAGAATATAAAACATTCACTTACCCAGGCCTCTTGCGGCAACATCTGTAGCAACGAGGATCGGATATTTCCCAGAACGGAAATCTGAAACCAAGCAAATTATCGTATGGTATTAGAATGTCAGGTTCAGTCCATTATCAAATGGGAGATGTTGAATATCGAATATACATGCGTCTTGTTACCTTGAAGGACCCAGTCTCGCTCTGGTGCGACTTGTCTCCATGGATGCATGTAGCTGGCCACCTGCGGAGAACAGACACAACAGTTGGTAAAGGAGGTAGAAACAAGGGGCAGTCTGGCCAAGCTGGTTATCTCGAGCTCAGTATAGCGTATAATGGACACACAATATTTCATGAAAATAAAAATATTCTCATCACAGCTCATAGTTTTCCTCACCAAAATAAAGATTTGGATAATGCTCCCTAATAGAGGGGTCATATCTCTGCTTTCTAGATCAAATATTGAAGGGCCTAGTTTATAAATGTGTGTTCTGGAACGTAGAGTTACAAGACAAAGCACATCAATGAAACATGAGAAGGCAGGGAAAATGGGACAAATTTGCCAGACTAAAACCCATACTTGGATAAGGATGCTAAACAAATGTTAGCTTCAACTTTGCTTAAAAATAATTCCGGCTTAGGAGCTTCGCCAATAAAATATTGACATCTAAAATACTCAATTTATGGTCAATTAGTTCCATTTATATATAATATAAAACAATATTTATTTGGAAAAATTCCTAATAATTGAATTATTGTAAGTTGTAATATAACTTGATTTATTAGATTAAAATGAAATATTAATAACAATAGGTACAATAAAATATTTTCTAAGTCACTTTAATATATAAAGTTAAATAAACAACAATATAATATATTTTTTCTAATTAAAATAATAACAAAAAATATTCAAACTTCGAGAATATTATTCGATTCGAGTTCACTTCGAATTGAAAAAGTGGACTTGGCATACCCCTACTCTATATTTATATAAACTCCCCAGCATTTATAAATGGACCTATGGCTCTAACCCAAGTCCCCTATTTCTGAGCTGTCTTATTTTGCGTGAATCTTACTAGAAAGGTCTATATAATTGGCGAAACACTTTTGTGTTCCTGAATTAAAATAATTAATGAGTATTATTTGAGAGAATTACCATTAGAGTGTGTTTTATCTGGTCCGTGTACTAATTTCTAATAATGGAAATCAACCAATCCCAAAAATCAAGGGAAACCTTACTATTTTTTTTAAGATGGGATACTTGAATCTCATCCAAATTCTATTCAAGAGATTTAAAATTTGTAAAATCTCAAAAAATCTTGAATGCAATTATGAAGATCTTAACTTGATATAACAAATTTAAGCAATTTGCAAAAGGAATTATTTAGACAGACATGTATAGTTAAAAAAAAGTGGGGGGTGAAATGGGGGGGGGGATGACAACAAAATTCTATTAATGTTAAGGTTATTTAACTAAATTTGAAGTCCAACCAAGAGCATCAGCCACTTTCTAGACCTGATGAAGATATCTGAAACCATGAAAGCTCGTCCTTAAAAAATGTTTTTTTAAAATGTTCTACCTAAACAATTTTACTACAGTACCACCTAGGTAAGTGTGTTGGCTATCGACCCCCCCCCCCCCTTCACAATCAAAATTTTATTTTTAGGGATATGCAAGACTCAATAAATCAAGGGAAAAAAAAATCACGATCTTGTCTCTAAAGTTGAAAACAAATCTTGATACTTTGAGAAATATGAAAAAAAAGCTAATAACGGTTCTAGAAATTAAGAAACCAGACCAGGAATTTATTTTGAATGATGCCATAAATAGCAGAATATAGGCCACATTTTTCTTTTCCCCTCAAAACAGCATCATTGAGAAAAGTTTAGGTTATAAATATTGTTTTTCAATGTCAAATTTTGACTTTAAAACTGTTACACTACAAGATTGAAAAATAAATGGTATACATTACAACCATCATTATTATATTAATCCATTTAAAATGTGTATGAGTGTGCGCACTCTAAGATAATCCAACGCAAGCACCAGCCTAAATGTCAAAAGGAACTTCAGCATTCTATTAACTATATATTTACTTAATTAAGAATAATTTATATTTTCCTACTTTCGAAGCAAGTTTTCTTATCTAGTTCTTATGCCTTGATATTTTTCATGTTCTTAACTCGAATTGAAAATGTGGTCCTTGCACATTCCTGAATATAATTATTTCCCTATAAAGGTCAAAAATGAAGCGTCTAATAATAAACTAATGATTAATGAGAGATAGAAAGAAAACAATCACACCTTTCAGTGTTACTATATTGGATGTGGGGATGTGAGAAAAAAATTCTGAAATTTTGCAGTTCTAGTTATCAAAACTTTTTTGGCCTAAATAAATGAAAAATTGCTTGCATACAAACCAAGTTTTAATTTTCTTCGCCTAGTGATATCAACAATCTTGAATATCTGTCATGAGTATCATGGAGTTTTTGACAACTTTTTCTCTTCATTTAAAAAGTTTGTCATCTAATGGCGCTATGCTCATAACAGATATTCAACAACCTGTTGATATTACCATATAGAGAAAATTACTAAACTGTTTCTAGTGAAGCAATATTTTATTTATTTAGACCAAAAAAAAGTTTTGATTTAAAAACGGAAAAAAACATTGGCCTAGTCTCACGTCCCCACCTTAATAATGCTATTTTGTGCAAAAACTAGAGTTGGGTCGAAACCACTATTTTACAAATCTGAGACTCCAATTTATCTTCGAATTCTGAATCTTTGAAAAGAATTATGGACATGGGAGAAAATATAGATATTATAGACTAATAGAAAATACAGATAGTAGCTAAATGTTAACATTCTTTCTTATAGTCCATTCCTTTGCATTCAGTTGAGGACCCAACCCTATGAAAAACAAATAAAGAATATTCTAAAATAGCCTCACATAGCCTGATATAACTATGGCTGAGACCAGTCTGAAAAATGCTCTAGTCTCATGTGCATCATTACCATAATCGACTGCATTGCCTGCGACAGAGATCGGGAGGTTTAAACCCCGGCCGGGTCTACAGACACTGGTTTTACACTTTCCTACTATCTTCACAAATGTGGGTACATTTCTTCTCATCCATCTCACATAAGAACAATAAAGGAACACATGTACGCACCCATCTCTCTTCATCTTGCGGGTGATTTCGTCGACTCGCCGCTTTGTCTCAATAAACACTATACTCTTGTTATCTTTCTCAGCCATTATTTCCTTCAGCAGTGTACTCAACCTAAAACACAGGTGAAATGTCAAGTCGCAAACAGAGGGAATCCTCCGATACCATCAAAACACCTAGTCTCAAAACTGTGGGGAACACAAGGTGGGATCTGGGCATGGTCTTGCCTCAACCCCGAAGGTTATGGTTCCCAGCAATTTATCTGCCTCCTGTAAGCATTCACGCCCCGCTAAGGGTACACGAGGACGTGCCAAGAATAAGAGGGTGCTTTGTCAAGCAAAAACATAGCCTAGTTTGTCTTAATTTGGCAAATTAAAATGCACTATATTCAAATAATTTAAATTTAATTACCTAATTTTATCTTTTAACCTCTTAACTAAAAAACATGAATATATTCGGCCATATCTCTAGTGATCAGAAAATAATTATTTTTCAAGAGTCTATTCGTTTATCATTTGTAATTACTCAGTCAGCTGCTATAGAGCAATTATGATACTCATTTGGTTTGCATTTTAATCGCTAGATAGCAGCTTAGAGACTTCCAGTTTAGATAAGGCCACACATGTCTCGCCAAGGAGCAGCGACATAATTTGTTCTTTTGCCTGAATAATTAGTTCCTTAGCTAGAAATTAAATAAACGGCTTGATGCGCTTACAGTGCAATAGTTTTGATTGTTTTCTTTGAAATAAAGAAGATGAAATTGAATACTAAGTGGATACAGAGTTCAGTGAATCAGAAAGTGAGTAACATTTAAAAGGGGTTGAATGTTTAGGAAAAAGAAAAAAAAAAATTTTTTTGCAGAAATTTCAATAACCCGATAGAGCATGTAAATTTCAATAAAAAAAATTATTTTTTAATTCAAAGGGAGATAAACGAATATATTTGGGGTTTTAATATAGCATGAATATATTTTATATTTCAAGCAACTTGTGAATGTGAGGAATGCCAATCCTCCACCGTGGTTCGGATTCCACGTTAAACTGTAGGTCCTCCATTTCATCTCACAATCACCCTACCATTACACATTAGCGTAAGTGCGTATAACCCAAACAGGTAGTAAGATGCAATGCTAATGATAATAATAATATATTTCAAGTTTCACTGGATATATATCATCGTAACGCTACGCAAAGTATTACACCATGTATAAACATTACATTTCGTTAATAATTTTTTTTAGAGATTTTAGGACAGACATATGTAAAATAATAAGTTAAGAGGTTAGTTAAAATATTTTACAAAATTGCTAAAAACTTATCCTTACTTCTGCTCCTTCTCATACTCCTGGCAAACGTCAATAATCTGAAGAATGTTGTGATTGGCCGAGAGCTGCAATGAGCCAACGTTAATTTGTGTGTAGTCCTTGAGGAACTCCTCCGCTAGATTCTTAACTTCCTTGGGCCACGTCGCTGACCACATCAGCGTCTGTCTGTCAGGCTGAATAAAACATTTGTTGTGACTATAGATACATAAATTACTGGAAAATAAGTTATTAACAATTATTATTGTTTAGTTGCTATCTTAAAATATTACTCGGCTCTTGTAATGAAAACAACGCTGGGTTTAAACTAGGGGTGTGCAAAGTCCACTTTTTCAATTTGAAGCGAACTCGAAGCAAATATATGAAATATTCTCATTTAGTTGTTTTATGATTGAAAACATATTATATTGTGGTTATTTATATTACTTTATGCATAAAAATTACTTGGAAAATGTTTTATTGCACAATTGTTTGTAATATTTTGTTTCAATATAATAAATCAAGCTAAAATTTAAATGGTTACCGTCTGTTTTTCTAATTTGGTTCTATATTAATTCAGGGTGTCTACTGACTTGGACAAACCAAAATTAGTGACTTTTTGGTGACCTTTTATGACCACAAAATTTCTTCAGTAAGCGATTGAATATTATATAATGCATAAATAGGCATAATGCACTCACACGCAACATTAAACTTTAACTAGATGGTGAACGTTAACCTTGTCTTTGGTATCATGGTAAAAACAATCAGGCGGTTAGCACATGGCATCATGGGTAGTGGGTAACTTGACATTCGACGACGAATTTGCATTGTTACGATGCGCAGGCAATTCAAACAACAATATTTTCATGACTTTTGACTAAAATATTGAAAATTCGTGACTTTTCAGGGACTTTCGTGGCCTTTTATGCAATTATTAACTTTTTCGTGACCCAGTAGACACCCTGAACTATCATCACAACATGCAATTCAATTTTTTCAGATTTTTTCCATAGAAATATTAATTTGTAATGTACAAAACAGCTCAGAATGGCTATAATTGAACATAAATGTAGTATTTCAGCTGTCAATATTTTTATTGGCGAGGTTTCGAAGCCAAGCCGAAGTTTCACACACGCATAGGTTTAGATTAACCCCCAGCTCAAAATGTATCATGAGCATGATAGTAACAAACTGCCAAAGAGCTATATAATATTTAGGACTAGGCATCCCCAAATTCAAGAAATTGGCTATTATAAAATTTAAATTTATTTTTCAGACCCATAGTTGAAACCAAATCCCAAGGCATGTTTTCACAATTGACCGGGTATCAATGTTTATGTTCAGAGCATTTTTGCGCTCCTGGTTACGGCCGAAACGATACCACACCTCAGTTAGCTAGCCCTGTTATCCCTCACTTGCGGCTTCGGGGGTAACTGGTTGATGTCGCGACAATGGCGACGTGTTCAGACATGTGTGGGTAGAGGTAGGATAAATGTCGGCAAGTGTGTCCCGGCAACGTGAGAAAGTCCTGAAGTGGGACGGTAGGGTGATTGTCATAGCAATGTGAGTCGCGGTGGGAGGTAGGGTGATTGTGGAGAGAAAAAGAGGGTTAAAACAATATTGCTCCTTTGTAACATAAGACAATTTAATAGCTCTTTCAAACATGTGGCACAACCGGGTTGGGTAGCCACTCTCAGACTGGCCTCTGACCGAGGAACCACCATGTTAAATACCCTCCAATGCTGCCTGCTCTTGACCAATGGGAGAAAAGGGAGCTTCCCATTGGCACGGGAAAACGTGAGTGATAGTGACCGTCAAGCGAGCCAATAGAAAGAGTACTCATGGCCACTGAGTACAGTGAGGAACTCGTCATGAACGGCTTAGATAACATGAAGTGTGGAGCGGTCCAGGCAGTAGAGAGGGTGGTTGGCGCGGCCTGTGCAAGTGCGTAGGAAAGATACAAGGGCCGGCTGAACAGTGAGGCACAACAACTCTTTCTTTAACCAAATTAAACAGTCTGGTATCAACCAATGAGGTGAGAATTATGCACCAATTTCAAAACACCTTGACTCCTTATGTTAGATTTAAAAAGAGTTTAATGTGGTTGTTAATGGATTTCAACAGTTATATGTAAATTAAAATGAGCAGCAATTACTAGTAAATAGTGTTTATTACTGATAAGTAAAAACAAAAAATGACACGTGGTAGCATTTAATACTACTCACACCACTTGTTCATTTTATTTTGTGAATTTAATCTAATTTGGGCCAGGGCGATTGGGTGATAACAATCGATTTTCATCAATGGCAGCATTGTAAACTGTGAGCTGTGTTCTTTTCATTGTAACAGCCATATTGTATTAGTTCCTTTACAGGGTTCCTACAGTATTTGTAAAAAAATTCTTCCTGACTAGTTTTCCTAGCTCCCTGACCAACTTCTCATTAAAATTCCATTATAACTTTACAGTATTATAATATGAAAATATTAATTTAATAACTTTTATTTCGTCTCCTCCTCCACTACAGCCGACCTTGCCTCACCTCTCATGGAAAAATAAGAAAGCAGATGTCTTGCCAATCGGTTCAGGGAAAATGATGGAAAAATAACAAAATATATCGAACCCTATCAAAAAGTTATAACAAACTTGATTCACTTGGGTATCATGTGCAGGAATACGTACTAAATAACAGGACAGTAAGAACATACTAAAAGGTTTGGTATCATTACAGTTATATTTGACATAACCTGTTTATTTCCTGAACTGAATATCTCACAACAGGACGAACTGTGTCTGCGTTAATATTATTCATGTCAAGTCAATTTTTCCTTCTATTAAAATTATTACAATAGTCATGCAATAAGAAACTATGCTATATTTAATAAAGTGAAGCTTGTTTCTTCTTCAGTTCTTGCAACTCCACTTCTATTGCTTCTCGTTTATCTTCAGTTGCCATCATTAATTTTTTTTTCTTTCTCCTTCTAAATCTTTAACTTGTATATCCAATGTCCTCTTTTCTGCCTTCTTGTCTTCTTCATCTCCAAGTATTCATGATAGCGTTTCCGAGCACCTCTCACGTAATCCAACATCTTTTTGCTGATGTGTATGTTTTTAATCCCTCCTGCTTCTTGTATCTCATCATGAATGTGACTGTCTTTTCATGCATGTTTTCAACCAGTAAAGATTTATTGACTGAAAAACCACCTTCATCAGTTGCATTCCCATGCGACAAGACAATGCAAATCTTTATTACTTCCCAAAGATATGTGTAGTTTGCATCTCCTATTAGAAAGCTACCATAAATAGTGTCAAATCCTACTTCATCACTAAACTGATTACAAGAACAAAATATTTCTTAAAGCTGAGATTTTTTGAGGTTGCAAAAATGCAAGTATTCTTTCTTGGCATTTTCAACCAGAACATTATTTATGACATGGTTGAGTTCCTCCAAAGGAAAAGAAAATCTCTTCTGACACTTCATCAGATCAGGTTTCATGCAACGATTCATAAGGTATCCTAGAAGTTTGTCTACAGCTTCAAAAAAATATGGAGTCATTGGTTTTGATGTCTGGAATGAAGTTTTCCAGGAAAGAATAGTAGTACAAGGAGTATATAAGATAGTAGAGGAAGCAGCAAGAATGAGATGGTACGGGCATTTAATGAGGATGCAAAAAGAGAGAATGCCAAAGAAAATCTTGGAAATGAAGTATGTAGGAAAAAGATCCCAAGGGAGGCCAAGAGATGGGAGGAGCAGATAACAGAAAGTGTTCAAATGCGAGGATAAAAATGGTCAAATGGTCAAAGTATGGGGGAAGATGGAGGCATTTTACTAAACTGACCCGAGCCTCAGGCTGGGAACAGTTGATAATTAAGTGATAGTGAAACACACTTCTCCTTACACTTTTAACACTTAGCTTTAATTTTCAGAAATATTCCTTTTTCGTATCAAGAGACAAAAAGATTACTATATTACATGGAACTACATTCTTGAAGTTAAAAAAAATATATCCTTCAAGCATGTAGTTCACTATATCTTTCTTCTTGTGTTATTATGTCTCTCTATATAAAAAAGAAATAATTCTAAAAATTCAAAACAATGTGTAACTGGGGAAATTAGAAGTTGGAAGTGTAAAAGTTTAAGAAGAAATGAAGAGAGAAGTGTGTTTGTTTATATCTAGGCCTAACCTAACTATCCTTTCAGGTTGGATTTTTTTCACTATCACTTACTTTACATTATTGTACAGCGTTTCTACACTATCTTATTATATATTTCCAAGTCATTAGGCAACCATTCGTCTTTACAATAAAATTAAATAGGGAATTTTCTGTCACTATGAAGTACATTTAAGTTTACATTAGAGATGTCACGATACCTCTTTTTCTTGATTCTGATTCATAAGTTCAACCTCGATTTTTCGATTCTCAATTCCAATTCTTTAACATTTTCTTTTTCATTATTTTTCCAAGCATCCATCCACATATAAAAAAATGTAGGTATTTAACTTTATAACATACCAAAAAACTAAAAAACTTTCATAGTAATAAAAAAAATTGTTTAATTTTAACAAAAAAAATATCAATTTTATCAAGTATTAAATCATATAATCAAAATAATAAAATAATTCGAAATTACATTATAGTAAACATGCATTATTACCTACATATAAGGCCTCATTGAATAAAACATTTAAATAAAAAAAAGTATAATAAACAGTTGTTAAGAACTCAAGCCTATTTAATTCTTCAAATAGAACCGTTAAATGAAAGTGCACGGTTTTGAATTAATGACATTGGAAATAAAACCTAAGTACCATACTGGTAGCAAGTAAATAAAAACCTAAGTACCATACTGGTAGCAAGTAAATAAACAAGATCATAATTGTAGACATAACTTAATTTTTAAATTGTAAGAAATAAAAGAGTAAATATACATTTGCTTAGGCCTATAACTATTGTCACAAATAAAAGAGATTAGCCTTGTAAAAACAGTCAAAAACTTTATTTTTAATATTTAATGATAATTATAGTTTTGCATAGAAAATCTAACGTGCCTGCTACCCTTCTCCCCCTTCAATGCCAAACTTGGACTCGTCCATTACAACACATGGTCACTTGAAACTTTAATCTCACAATCTTATAGATATTTACTAAACACAATGAAAGTATTCAAAACTGAAAATCAAACCAAAAATTCAAATAGACTCGAAATTGATATAAAAGATTGCCAATTTTATAACGGAAAGAAGAACACATTTCACACTTTACAAAAATTTATAGTCATCAGCCATAAATGAACCAACACACGTTAGCATGTCAGAAATTAGTGAAGAAGTTTTGAGAATGATATGTTGAATACATCGGACTATGCTTTAAATCTACCGAATTAAACTAAATATATCTTTTTTGCTCTATTTTTATTAACTATGTCGATTTTTGTTCTATTTTTATAAGCCTGTCTAATTCAAAGAGCTAAAAAAAAAGCAACAAAGAATATAATTACAGGAGAACGGCCAGCTTAATTTAATCTAAAAATCGGAGCTTTCGATATACAAGGTGTGATATATCGATTGTTTAGAATCGATTCATGTATTCTGACAGTATCACTCAACTTTTACTTTAAAAAAAAGTATGTCAAGGTTATTAAGTTTCTACCTCTTGTTACTGTCATAATGTCAGGTCATATTATATTCGAGAGCATTTATGTTTCATGTAGAATACCTCAAAATGTTAGGGTCATATTATATTCAGACCAATACAGTATATTTACAATTTGCCGGCATTTAAGTGAAACAGCAACTAAACTATTAAGAGATATAATGGATTATTACCTATTCTGAATGTTACCATTTTGTTCAGTTGTCAGTTTTATTGAGAGCTAAGAATCGAAGTAGCAAGAATCGTAATATTAAAATTGATTCTCAATTCTTTAGATACCAGTAAGAATTGAGGGTATCGAGTTTGACAGCCTTAGTTTACATAAATTAACCTACATACTACTACAACCCTCGTCTATCTACTCTACCCTAACTACCATCTTTGTTTACAAAAAACAACTCAACATTGTTTTCGGGCTCCAGCTTAGTCAGAGCCTCTTGGCCAATAACATTTAATTCCAAGACTTAATCAAGTCAATCATAAAAACTTGCCTAGAGTATTTGTCCTTTTTCCTTAACTAATTCAAGAATAGTTTACCTTAATTGAAGTTTGGACTAAAATTATATAAATCTGAAAGATAAATATGTCTTAATTTCAATCAGAAGCCTTAAAATTTATAGAAAACAAAACTAAGCTAGAAGAGGTGACAACTAAAAACCATCAAACAATTTGTCTGGACAAGACCTCCCCCCCTCCCCCCAGTTCTCCATCACCAAAATGTTGTGAAACATTGCCCTTAGACCATGTGACCACTGATACAGCTGAGTACAACCTTGAAGCACTGTAGTCAGTACTACATAGGCTATTTTGGAAACTTTTCCCTGAAGGGGTAAAGTGGGCCTGCTAACACTTAGCGTGAAGCAACAATGGCAATCCTGACATTCCTATAGTAAAATGTTGAATATGGACTAATATTTAGAGATTACTGTCCAGTATTTAGAGATTTTTATGCATAAATAAGTGTATCTAGCAGTGTCAGTTTCCATAATTGGGAAATTATTTCACTAAGAGTCACTGTTATTTTGACAGTGAAATTTAAACTGTCTGCTCTTCAGAGGTGTCAGTTAAGGATTTCACTGTGTAGCAAAATAGTTTTGAAATGTAACTATACCAATTCATTGAATTCTTGCATACGTTTCTGTTAAAGCTAAATTTTCACTAACGTGATATATATGTTCCTTATTATTCATAAAAAAATATTATCAAGAATAAGAGGGTTATATACAAACTAAAAATCATGTCTAAGCTCACCTACCTAACACACACTAATCCCCAAAGAGTAGGCCTGTTCGAGATCCCAAACTTTGGGAAATTGGATGTTTCGAAGCTCAAACGGGAAAATTTAATTCTTGGGATTTTTCGGAAAATATTAATATTAAAAAGTTACAATTAAGAACTTTGTGACAATATTATGTTTTTATTTAGTGCTCATTGACATTATTATTAATTTACTAAACTAACAAGTTGAATTAACCTTATCGTCCTCTAAAGTTTAATTAAACAAATACCCAAAATTGCAGCCACTTTTATTTTAGATCTATCTCATCTACCTAGTTAACACAAATGAGGGCCATTAATTAACACTCACATTGGGCTACTTGATGGTAATATTTATCTCTGAATAGATTTAAAGGATAAAGATATAATGTTTGGTGAAAAATAATGATAAGTCAGTGGCTTTTGAATATCAAACTATGCACAAAATACACCTTCACCAAACTTATTTTGCATCAAGACACATCTATTAAGTTAATATTGTTATTTAAAACTGCATACATTTGTTTGTATCTTAGATAATAATAGTTGGGTAAACTAGTATTGCTGAAGTCCAACAGCGCTTTTTGAAAGGTTTAGTAACTAAAATGTAAGAGTTGAGATGTTTTTGGTTTTCTTATTTGAGAAGACTGTGGCTAACTTTTATTTGTTCAGCTTAGCTTGAATATTTTGATGTTTTATTCTGCAAGTAGTCAGTCAAATTAAAATTTATATTCATACCAAAAATGCTTGATTAAAATACACAATTATAATAGTTGCCTTAGGCCTAAGTTTTTATTTTACTTTAGATCAAAACCTTACTCAACACTTGTTAGACAAAATATAATTCAGTTTTTATTTGAAAAACTTATTTTCCTGGCCCTAGTCTGGATCATATTGCCTTTCGAATTTCATCATAAAACATTTCATATTTTATTGGAATGAATGGGAAGGTAAGTTTGGACTAAAATTATAAATTCCCCCTCGCCCCACCTCATCCTGCCCGAAAATTTACTGAAGTTAAAATCTCATTCCCGCACAGATCTACCAAAGAGTTGCACTCACCCTGATCTGCTCGATAATCTTGCGGATCTGCGGCTCGAAGCCCATGTCCAGCATCCTGTCGGCCTCGTCTAGGACAAGATAGGTGCACCTCTTGAGGTTTGTCTTGCCACTCTCCAGGAAGTCAATCAGTCGACCGGGGGTCGCTATCACAATTTCCACACCCTTCTCAAGATCCCGAGCCTAAGAAACATCCAAAAACAAACTGTGTCACATAGAGTCCTTCCAAAATGTTGTCACACTTGTGCATGAGCTTCAAATTGTCCTTCCACATTTGACAGAAACTCCGCTTACCTGGTTACCCTTTGGGGCCCCCCCAAAGACGCAGGTGTTTCGTATCTGCGATGAAGACCCAAAGTCATTGGCCACTGTCTGTATCTGCTGAGCCAACTCACGGGTAGGGGCCAATATAAGGACGATGGGGCCATCCCCCGGGAAAGACGGGGTTGATTGTTAATGTGGACGATTGCAGGTAGTGTATACTGGAAATCCAAGGGACAAATACATCACTAACAGAACACACACACATTTTAAGTTACAAATAATGAACTATTGAATTGACGTCACTTACAGACAAAGTTTTACCGGAGCCAGTTTGTGCAATGCCCACCATATCTCGACCACTCAGCGCTATTGGCCAACCTTGGGCTTGGATGGCTGTTGGCTCGTGGAAGTTCTGTTTTCTGTACATTTAAGATTAACAAACATTTTAGAGAAAAGAAAATGCTTCAAAATAATATAACCAATTTAGATCCAATTGGTTAAAATGAGAATAGTTTTATGAATAAATTACTAGGTAGGCCAAATTAACAAATGTTAAATAGTAGTTCCTGTTCCCTCTCCCTTTTGTTTGTATCCCATTGTTACCAATACAAAATACACTCACTTGATTTCCTTCAGAACATAGTCCGGGAACCCTGCCTCTTCAAAGGTTCGGATGGGATTTGGAATGTTGCGTCCTTTCAGGGTAATCTCTTTATTGCTCCTGAATTCCTCAACATCCTGCGAGGACCTGGAACACAATTACCCAGTAGCCTCTAGTAACAAAGGTAGGCAAGCAACATTCAGTAGGTACTTTACTGACTAATATCTACCAATAAAATTAAGGACAAGCAACATTTTTATACAAATTTATATCAAAATAATTATCAGCTTTAACTAGTCTAGTCTTCATAGGAAGGGCCTTTAAGACTAAAAAAGACTTTTTTCACAGTCAACAATGGTAGCATTTTATTATATTATTATTGTTATTTATAGATGTTGATATCTTATCAATAGTGACAGATGCAGATAACTCGACTTGATGTATGAATATCTGAAAGTAGATCTAGTAGCTTTTCTAGCTGTCAGATAAGGCTCTCTTATGAAAATTAGACTGTAATAATAGTACTGGACATGCTCGTTGTGTGTTTTAGTAATAATTACTAAAACAAGAAACTAACATGTCCAGTACCTACGTATAATATTTCAATCCCACCTGTTGGCAATGTCGGGGTGCGGCACGTAGAAGTCCTTGCGAAAGGGTTGCAGACGGCTGAGGTCCCAGTGGGGTTTCCTCAGTGTTGCGCCAGGCTGCCTGCGACCACCCCCTCTTCCTCCTCCTCCACCTACCCCACCACGCCGGTCATCCCTGAACCTGTCCCTGGAACGGCTACGGTCGCGCCGACGGTCCCTGTCCCTGTCTCTGTCTCTGTCCCTGTCACTGACAAAATAAAAAAAATTGCCACATTCACTAAAGAGTGGCTTTTTTCCTTGTCATTTTCAGAGTATGTCACTTTAACTTCACTAGCAAGATAGTTACTATTTAAATGTAAAACAATACATTCTAAACTTATGTCTAAGAAATTCCCATTGTTGGACAGTGATATATTATGGTAGGCTCAGATACTATCAGAACTGTGGGGAACACAAGGTGGGATCTGGGCGCAGTCTGGCCTCAACCCCGAAGGTTATGGTTCCCAAGATTTATTTCCCTCCAGAATGCATTCACGCCCCGCTGAGGGTACAAGAGGACGTGCCAAGAATAAGAGGGTGCTTTGTAAAGCAGTAAAATAAGGATAGCCTGGTTAGTTTTAGTTTGGCAAGTAATGTTACCCTATATTTATTATTTACTCTATGGATAAGGATATAAGAGTACTCAGATTTTGAGTTTCGAAGCGAGCTCGTCATTTAGTCTCTAGATCGAGATTGAAAGTTTTGTAGCCTTGTCATTATCGAGCTTCCACTTAATGTACGTAATAATAATTTTTTAAAACACAGTGGTATGCATAGGATATTTAATTTAGAAAATATCTGCATTTCCACTTATAAATCAATACGTTACTTGAATTGTTAAAATTAATATCAATTTTCACATTTATAACATAATAAAGCTTTAAAACCACCTTCAACCGGTAAAATTATTCAATAATGTCATCCATTTTGAATTATTCTTGATTGAAGTTGTATTGCCATGACAAAGCAATGAAAATAAAATATCTAAATAGATTATTCAAATATTTAATAGGCCTAATCATTATTTTCGAACCTAAGGTATTTAAAAATTGTATTAATTAATTTGTTTAACCACAAATCTAGCACTAGTTTAGTTATTGAACTAAGTTGGTTAGCCTGTTTAAAATCTGTGTTGATCATAATCATTGCAATAAATATTTTAACAAAGTTACCACACTTAAATTTTTTAAAAAAGCATTTACTATTTCATATTCTATACTAGAAAAATTGTTTTGAACCATCTTATTTTTCATTTTAAATTATGAACATCAAATTTGATAGCCATTAAAAATGGAATTGAAATAAAATTACCAATAAGATAATTTCTAGCGAGAGCGTATGTGCTACTATGAATAGAGAAATGGAAGACATGATCATGCACAATTACACTAAGGAATAATAAACAAAATATGAAACACTTCAAATTTCTAACACAGTTTATGATTCTTAGGTTTTCTTGTAGAGTAGGCTAAATTAAGTTACGAAAGCATATTTTGAATAATTATTTGCTCATTAAAACTTCAATTTTACCTACTTAAAAAAAACCCGCGTAGAAACACTGTACAATAATAATGTAAAGTAAGTGATAGTAAGACATTAAAAGATCATCTCACACCAATACAGTTTAAAATTGTTACGAGACACTATTAGTTTCTTATTCCTATAATGTAATCGAACTCACATACATGAACATAACGACCCAACTTTGGCTGAATACGTGTGGTAATGGGTGGAAGGACGACACATAAATCAAATGTTGATTTTGAGAATAGATATTAATAATATGCTCATTGCTCAAGAATGGACAAGTGTGTTAAAAGAGATTAGCGATGTGTATTAACCAAGAGAAAAATTTAGTTTTGACTAAGTAACTAAACTGCGTGGTTTTTTTTTAGTGAAAATTTCAGAAATTTGATCAAATTCCCCGACTTTGCTCAGTTTTTCAGGTCGCTAGACACTATTATTCAACTCCATAGCATAACAATAATAACTAAAAACTTTAATATAGGCTGCATACATGGGTCATTCCGAAATCTAGGGACAATTTATGTAAACAGTGTTTTTTATATATTTGTGTTAATTATTTTAACACATATAAAAAAAATTTAATACAAAAGATATGTTGCACAGAAAATAAAAAATGTACAAGTTATTACAAAAACAATTATAAATATAAAATATCCTTTTTTATGGTGAAATGTCACCTCCATGTCATGTCACTACCCCCATGTCACAAGAGTGTGAGGCTTCCAAATTTATAACACCTTTTAAGAATCCATTATAAATAAATGAGATGAAGTCTAATATAAAACAGTAATTCAAGGTTGCAAATGTCATAATTGTACTGAATTTATTAACTAAGTAATCTAAATCTCAGGGAGTGTTCCTTGTTACAATGTCAACTCCATGGTCTGAACAGAATTTCCTTAAAAATCCACTAAATTGTGTAGTGAGGACAAAGGAATCATGTGAGAGAAAGCCCTGAGTATCCATCTTGTATTGTGTCTCATTTCATTTCTATAGGTTAGTATTTTAATTGTCTTAATTATGAGTTATTTACTTGTTATTGAAGAATATTTTTATTGATGTTCACCTTCATGGTGTTATTAAATTGTTCTTATATATATAAAAAAAATTGTTCCCTTTGAAGTGAGATTTAATGATTTAACATTGGATGAAAGCCAAAACCGTGTGGCTTATTAATTTATAGGTTAGGTTCTGTGTAAATAAAACCTCAAATCTGTCACCTCCATGGTTGTCACTTCCATGTACTTAATCCAGCATGGAGGTGACAATATATTCATGGAGGTGACATAATTTCAAATTTAGTATTTCACTCTTTATCTGTGCTAAAGTAAAGTATCGTTTACTTAGTGAATATAATTTTTTTTTTTTACTTTTTGTTTACTTGTTGTTTTGTTTGTTTTGTTTAGTGCATATATTTGGGTAATTATTTAGCTTTGCTGAATTAACAGTGGCAGTTATGTGATTTCAAGGTTTAAAAAGTTTGGTATCTCTCCATCATGGACTTTATGTGTAAGAAATATTTCAAAATTAATTCTATCAAAAACAGTTTATTCACTAAATGTAAACAATTACAAGTTTTGTTTGTGAATATTATTTTCTTCCTGCATCATAACTTTTTCAAGAATGGAAAATTTATATTGTGATGTTTTAATATAGGGGACCCCATGAACAATAGGAATGGACTTAGTATAAAAGTCTGAAGTTTAAATCATTACAATTATAATGTAAATTACATTTACTTTGTACAAAAAATATTCATATTAATTTGTTTTCAGAAATAAACATGGAAAGAAAAAAAAGTCTGATAATAATTTAGTAGATGTTAAAAAAAAAGAAAAGAGATGCAGAAATGGAGCGTAGGAATAAGAAAAAAAATGATCCAGTACGTTATGAAGAATTCAAAAGAAAGGAACAAGAGAGATATAATAAAAGAAAGGAAGATGGGAAAATAAAATTAATCTCAGATTTAAGTGAAAGAGGTAAGAGACAGCAAAGGAGAAAATGGGTTGAAAGGACGACAAGACATAGAAAGAGGCAGAAGGCTGATAGTGAAGAGCTTAATAACATTTTAGTGTGTGGCACTCCGTCATTAAGTGGCACAGAAGCAAGAGAAGTCACTGTTTCTGCTGCTGGGCCTAGCAATGGCATACTGGGGAGGGCTGGCTCAAGTAGGAAGAATGCAGGCCGTAAAAGGGTTTTAAGGAACAGATCACAGGCTCACCAAAAGATAAAAGAACTTGAAGGAAAGCTCAAAAGGCTTTCGAAAAGTGCAGCTAAATATAAGGCAAAGTACTACAGATTACGTAAACAAAAGGGGAATAATGAAAGTCCACAAACAAGAGTTAGAGAATTCTTAAATGGTGAGAAAGTGTCTACTAAAGTAGTGAAATGTTTGCAGTTTGGAGAAGTACTTCTACAATTACAATGCAAACCAAGATTCAAAAGCTCGTCAGGTTTTTGCTAGAGTTCTAAGTGGCAAAATTATAAAAAAATACAGGCTCCTTTCTCACACCAAGGAGTTTCTTTCACATAAGCGCCACAAAAAGAATGAAGGGAAGAAAATAAAATTTGTTTTTGTAAAGAGAAAGTATGACACTAAATATTCATTGCACTTGAAAAATGATGTTGAATTTTTTGAGAAGGATGAAGTTAGTAGAATAGAACCAGGAAAGAAGGATGTTATAACAAGAAACAAAATTAAAAAACAGAGAAGAATACTGAACAATACTTTAAGGGTGCTACACAAACAGTTCAATGAATCACATTCTTACAATATTGCTTACTCTACATTCTGCTTCCTGCGTCCATTTTGGGTCCTTTCACCTAATATCCATAAGCGAGATACTTGTCTCTATACAAAACATGAAAATTTTGACATGATTTTTGAACGTCTGAAGCACCTCAATATTATTGAATACAAGAGACCAGATGATTTGATTAAAGTATTAATTTGCAATGAGAAAGCCAGCAGCGAACAATGTTTGTGGCAAGGAAATGTGATGACTGTAATGATAATCAGGTAGTAACAAAGGAGTTTGAAGATAAAGAAACAACATACCAGCAGTGGTCAAGGAAGAAAGAGAAGACTTGTGTTAAAGGAAAAGAAATACAATATGTAAAGGTTTTGAAGGAAACTGTTTCTACAAACATGAAACAATTGTTCAACCTGCTTGTTGATGCATTGCCTAGTTATATGGGGCACATTTCTAACATCAATCATCAGTATAAAGCAATTGCTGACTTAAAGCAGAACCTCAAATGTACTGATGTTCTTATCCATATTGATTTTGCTGAAAATTAAGTAGTTAAGTTTAACATTTTAGTTTTACCTATTATTGCATTTAAGGTACAGAATACCACTATTTATGTTTATATGAACACCTATATTCCAACTGTCCAATCCTCCATGTACTGTATTGTCACCACCATGGCAACTTGTGTCACCTCCATGTTTGTTAAAAATAAGTTTTTATGTTTATTTACCAAAATTAATGTTCTTGATTTCATTCTATAGTATTTTTGTAATTACCAATCAATTATGATCACAACCATAATATAACTTGTACATTTTATTTAATTTTAATTTCATCCAATTGAAAAGTGTAAATTGTCCCTAGATTTCGGAATGACCCACATACATAATCACGCAGTTTCTTTACAGGATAGGCAAGAAACAGCGCATATAGCTCAGCTCAAAAAACAGCTCCGTACTTAATCCTTCCTAGATTGCCCCACACTTCCCTATCCTTATATACTTCCTTCGCTTCAACAACATCCGTACACCGTCATACATCCTCTTTTATTCTTACAAGACTTAATGTTTCTCTTTTTCACACATTCATCTACAACATTTAGCCAAGTCTAACATGGCCTACCTCTTCTTTATGATTTGCACACAATACCTTTAAATAGGCTACATACAGTAATAGTAAGAAAAGACAATTAGATTATAGCAAAGAAAATGATCCATTTTCCCAAGTATTTAAGCATATCATACATAATTTATAAAATACTTAAGAATTACAATACTAAGGGTGTGTTTTTACCTACAAATAAAGCCTCGCCGAGTCAAAAAATTATAAAAAATTGTTAAAAATATAACTCTTTTAAATTCACCAAATAAGATTGCTAACCGAACTACAGTCCCTCCCATAGCTTGACAGCTGACAGCTTTGAGAAGTTACCAGACCAAATTGTGTATCCCTACGCTGAAACACATGATCTGCAAAAACATGTGTTTAGCAGCTGTCACTTCTGACAGTCAAAATTGAGGTCTATACAAGAAACAAATATATGAGTGTTTTATATTACTCATTATCGAGAATTTTAATATTAGATTCTCAATTCTTCCAATACCAGTAAGAATCGTCACTACTCATAAGACATAACAAATATTGTTCTATTCATGATAAACTTCTTTAAAAGAGCATGCGACATGATACAACTGGCACAAAGAGAAGTCTTAAGAAACCAGTATTGTATGGCTGATATAACTACTATCCACACACAATAAAACCATATTTTAATACATCAAATATAATATGGGATATTAAGTTTATCACCGATTTGATTTTCTTTGTCAAAACATGAGTTAAAATTCTGGGCTATGTCCAAATAGTCCATCTAAGGGCCCTTGGAAGCCAAGTGCAATTGAAAGTTGCAGTGGTGTTGACTTAAAGGGTGGAAGTTATTTTTGACGGTGTCCGAATTCTCACCCCTTATAGCACACTTTACCAAGAGGCACATATGACTTGCCCTTTATTGCCCACTTTAGTTAAAATAACGTTTTATATTGATTAATAAGAAACAGACTGTTGCCCAAATATTTTGTTGTATTATTTGTTTATTTACATGTGTTAGCCGGCTAGATTTCTTTCTGTAGAGAGAAAATCACTTTTTAAAGTAAAAATGTATTTCTAATTTCAAAAAAATGTAGGCCTATAGGTAAAACTAGAAATACTACTTAAAAATATATATTAAGATTAATAACAGGAAAATAGGCCTAACAACTTATTAATAATTAGGTAGGCTTAAAGTCAGGGTTGTTATAATTTTACCCAACACCCAAAAAAACCCACCTGGGTTGTATTAAAAAAACTTAAAAAAAACACATATTTTGGATACAATTCAATCATCTAATTTTTGAAAATGGTTAGTCATTCTGTTGAAAACCTTTTGGTTCAAGCCAAATAATAATAATTTGGTGTTATACACAAGTTTTGAAATTACAGATTCTATACAGTGGACTAAGCTATAAAATATGTTTTAATTGGTTGAACAAAATAATATGTTCAACTAGCAACTCACTTGGGATCATATAATTTTAAGGTACTTACACTGTATTAATGCTAGGCCCTAGAAATAATACTTTGCCAAAAAATCAAATGAGATAACAAAAGAGCTTACCTTTTATCTTTAAGTAAAGAAAGCAACAAATCAATTCTGCAGCTGGCTTGCCAGTAATTTGATGCATGGTCTCCCCTCCCCCCTCTTTCTATTCCTTCTATACAAACAGTTTTTTTTCAACCTGATAGCTTATACAGTATTGTTGTGAAGAATTACATTGTTGCATTACTGTTTTCCATTATTATGTCTCTTATTACTCCTTTCCTTATTATACTAAAATTAAAATAGGTTTCTCTGAATCCCGAATCATTAATATTTTTGAATTATTGGTTTGATCAGATAACATACATAGTATCTTTGATTAAACAAAAAAAAACCTTTTGTTTTAACCTTGCTAACAGTACTATAAATATGCAGAAATTTACATGTTATTTGGTAATTGCCAGCCCTGTATTTTTGCATGCGGACTTTCAGTGTAATTATTCTCAGTTATTTGTAAAATATTTAGAATGTCTCAAAACAAAACCCCTTCCCTATTGACCTGTGTATTTATCCTTTAAAATAAAATTAAAATAACTGTAGTTAAAAGACTTCACAAGCTTGCTCCCATTTATAAAAAGTATAGACAAATCTTTTGGTGGTCGTTTAGCAAATAATAGGCATAAACAGTAAATTGAATTTCTATTTTTTTAACTTTCATCACCCCAATAGGCTTACCATATTTTTAGAATTATTAATTTCAAGTGTATACTTGATTTTATTCATTACATGGACATTGGAACAAACTTATAGACAGTCAAAAATCGATCTTGTTGCCATGGAAACACATCTTTCATAGTTGGCCACCAGGTAGCTCTACGTGTACTTTGGTGTCCAAAACGTTGTATGCACCCTATGCACTTTAGGGTGCCAGAAACATGTTTGATTAAAGTGTGCAGTAAAATGCACAGATTATTTGGAGGAATTGGGAGGGGAAAATACTCGAAAGGTAAAAACATCCGTGGTTGAATCAACTTTTACAGAATGGTAAAAATTATTATTATTATTATTATTATTATTAGCACCGCGTCTTACTACCCGTTCGGGTTATACGCACTTACACTAATGTGTAATGATAAGGTGATTGTGAGATGAAATGGAGGACCTACAGTTTAACGTGGAATCCGAACCACAGTGGAGGCCTGGCATTCCTCACATTCACAAGTTGTGATTAATACACATCTTGTCAGAGGTGAAGGAAGGGTTTGGCAATCAGATAAATCTGTGCCGGGACCGAGGATTGAACCCCGGACCCTCAGCACAGAAGTCTGACACCTTAGCCCTAGACCACCAGGTCACCGAATGGTAAAAACTTAGTACTTAAGGATCAGGACTTTGTATGTAGACAGAACAATCTGTTAGTTTGGAGTCAATCTCCCTTCCTGATAGGGTCTGCACACTGAACACTAACAGACAATATTAAGAACAAAATTAATTGATTAACGTCCGTATTTGCCGAAAGGTAAACCATTATTTATATAGGCTGTGTCTGAATAGTCTGCACCCTACACCCTTCTGTACTTTTACTGCACACTTGATTCAAACATGTTTCTGATGGCCTATAGGGTCTAGGGCGCATAATACTTTTCGAACAGCACATTATAGCTAGAGCTGCCTTGTGATTACTTCTGAAACTGTGTTTCCATCCCAGAGAACAACTTTAAAGGCCCTGCACAAGAATATAGGCTACATATTCGGGGAAGCTTACAAACTATCAATTTTGTTTTAAAGTAGGTAACAGTATCTTCAGATAAATTAATATGCCTATAGAATTTTAAACATAATTTAACTTATATATCTTGTTCGAAGACATTCTGCTTATTCAATCACTGCACAATACAATAAACAACTTTGAGTCAAAAGGTCTGCCAAAATCACATGCATACCAAATTACTTGTAGCATATCCACTTATTATTTGTAACTATCATTTAATATATATATTATAATTGTTTTCCCTCATTAATTTACTTGGGGCCTATATCATTCAAGTTATATTATTCTTAAATAGGGTAGTTTTACTTGTCAACTTTAAAAGACTGTAAATATTTTCTTTTGAACAGGGATTTTTAATGCTTCAAAAATAAATTTAGCCAATTAATGTATCTATATTAACAAAGAACATGACTTTTGTTTTTATTTTAAAGTTTGTTTATTTTTCATTATATTTCCACACAATATATAATACTTTAAATTAATAAACATTATTTTAGCTACAGTTGGCGATCCAGGGCACATACGATGTGCCCGAAAGCCAATTGCCCTAGCTGGGGAAAAGAATTTGAACACCATGAAAAATTACTTCTGAACTAAAACCTTGATGCCAATGCAACTTTCTAGTGCACTTGACTCTAAATGCCCTTAAGGACCTGACAAAGACTTTGTATTCTTAGTCCGTGGTTCTCAAGAAATTCTATTTGCGATCATACATTCCATATCTGTAATCACATGACCGTTCCAACCAATGAGATAGTCAAGAGACTTCGTCTAATCGAAAACTACGAAAGAAAATTGTCTACAGCAAGGAGCAAGTGCCAATTAGTCAGCTGATCAATAAAAGAAACTTAAAAAAAAAGTTGAAAAAACTTACAGGATTAACTTAAAATGTAATACAATCACAATAAATATATTTATAACATGGTTTTAACTATCAAAATTAAAACAAATTAGCCAGAAAATTCAAAACAAATGTAGGTACTAGTATTCTGAATGTAAACAAAGCAAGATTATTTTCGTGCTTCCTTTATGTTTATATGGGTTTTGATTGTCAACAAGAATATAACCAATCACAAAATAAAATCTAATTAAAAACAATTTATTTGGTGTTTAAGATGGAACCCAACACGCATGTCCATATTTACTCAGCTGTGATTGGTAGTCTGTATAAACTAGTCCTTAGAAAACTAAAGTTAATCAACTTCTACGGAGTACAGACTTACATGTAAAAACTCTGTAGCCAGCGCAATCTGATACTGTGGCATCAATTTCTTATGGACTACAGACCTACAGATACGGGCCTTTAGACGGACTATTCACACACAGCCATGACTCATGGCTAATATATGCAAATTATTTCAAGACAACTATTCAAGATAATTTGAATGGCAAAATAATTGGGGAAAGTCTAGTTTTATATTGTTTACTATTGTATTGGTAATTGTAAAATATGGCGACCTGTTGGTTTAGGGATAAGGTGTCAAACTTCTGCTGGGGGCCCGGGGTTCAATCCTCGATCCCGGCACAGATTTATCTAATTGCCAAACCCTTCCTTCCCCTCTAACAAGACGTGTATTAATCACAACTTGTGAATGTGTGGAATACCAGGCCTCCACCATGGTTTGGATCCCACGTTAAACTGTGGCTCTATCTGAAGTCTACTTGTGTGGCGTCGCCTCGACTCGTGCCCCTGAAAGATGCATTGGCAATCACATGACCATGTGTAGATTTGTCCGAATAGTCGCGAATGATACCTATGCAGTCTTTTCGAGGTCTTGGTCACCATGGCTACAAAAGCTACCAGCCCTGTGCTGTTCTCGCAGTGTATGAAGGGCAATTGTTTTAGTAGGCTATTATAGTTTCATCTGCTAGAGCATTGGCACAGCGAGAAAAGTGTAAAATCATCAAGATTGCACCCAGTCTAAAACTCAAGGGTAAGACTAGGGAGACTTGGACTATTCGGCTACAGCCTGTAGGTCCTCCATTTGATTTCACTTTCACCCTACCATTACACATTAGCCTAAGTGCATACAAACCGAACGGGTAGTAAGACGCTGTGCTAATAATAATAATTGTAGGATAAGTGACTGACTTCAAAAGATACATTATCTTATAAAGTTAATTAACTTTCCAATTCTTTTTAGCAAACTCCATTGGCTAACTCGTTAAAAAACGCGAGCAAGCATTGGGTGTGCAAGCTATTTTCATATAGATGCTAATTTTGTTTTAAATAAAACACTAACAAAATATTTATAAAATGCATACTCTCTTCAATGAATGGCCGGAAAGCATTGCATTTCCTTGGGCATGCATGGAAGAAATAAAGAAATTAGTACATGAAAGATACAAACCTTCTTCTATCTGATCGACCCATAGTGAATATAATATATGAACGGTGTAAACCTAACTAATTTTGCAATGTAGATTGCTTCATTTGCAAAAATATGTTGAAAAAACTTTACAGATTCAAAGGTACTACTCCTCTTCCAACAAAATATGGCGTCTAAGAGATATCTTAAATCAAATTATACATTTGCCGTAAAAATGTATACATCCGCAACTAACTTAAATTGTATTTAATAATTTACAGATCTCTTTTGAAAATACTTAAAAAATACCAAATTTTAATAAATTATGATTATTATGTCAACTTAAATAGTTTGATCTGTATCTGAATTAGATTAATTGTAGAACTATTTTTCAATATAATAATCAATAAATGAATTGACGTCATTTAAAACACGCCGCAAAAGCCTACGAAATATTTCTTTATTCAGAATGGTATAGGTGCTGAGTTACATGAAAATACGACGACATAGTTCAAAATTTCACCACTACTTAGCTCTGTTATGCCACATTTAAGGCTGGGTCTACTTATTTATATATATATATAGTTCAAACAAAAAACAAAATTTATC
Organism: Timema podura; assembly: GCA_033556935.1. NCBI lineage: Eukaryota > Metazoa > Arthropoda > Insecta > Phasmatodea > Timematidae > Timema > Timema podura. The sequence goes on along the minus strand of JAVRXN010000005.1, from coordinate 47,646,071 downwards.
TAATAATTGAATAATTCAATATTGTTCTTTCATATTTATTTATTCATAATTTGTATGGTTTTTTAAAACCACGTAAACAGATAGTTAATTAAATATTGTCACTAAAAGGTTTATATTTCAATGCATTTTAAATGGGAAAACAAAAATAATTCATAGTTTTATTTATTTTCTTTGGAAAATTAGGATAAATCATGAGTTTATAGCTCGGCATTTCCAAAATAATTGATTATTGTTTTTAAATGTATTTTTAGAGTTATGTTAAGTTCAATCATCTAGATGGTATTGAACTCCTTGTCTTGCATGTATATTATTTTTAGTAAATATTTTACTTTAAAGGCAACTAATCTCTGAAAATGTGCTCTTTGAAGTTAACCGGTACCGCTACTGATGACTTTTCTCACAAATAGCTTAGTGTGTATTTTCAACAGTTGGTCAACCTGTCACACGTGTTTTTTATTATTCTATATAGGAATTTGAAGATAGTACCTCCAAATCAAATGCGAAAAATCACCTATTCCCACACTTCATATATTATATATAACTTTATTTATTTTAAATTTGCTTTAAATGGTTGATTTAGTATATTTCTTTATGGTCTTTGAAAATGTAGTCATCCTCTTCCTTAATTTAATGACCGTTATCCAGTCAGTTCAATTTGTTTGGAGAGTGGCTAGTCAGAAATGTCTTTGAAGGACGTGACAATTTCAGGATGGGAGGATGCGTCATCAACACATTTAAAAACGCAGCTTAACTAACATTGCTGGCCAAAAATAAAGAAGAACTACAGAAAATGATGGACCCGCTGGTGGTGATAAGGAGAAAAATGGTATGGACATCAACATTGAGAAGTCAAAAGTGATGGTGATTTCATAATATGAATCGCTGCTGAAAATCAAAATTTGATATCAGGGTCCAGGAGTTGGAAAACGTGGAGCAGTTCAAGTACCTGGGAAGTCTTCTGATAAAGTGTGCCTATTACACCAAGGAAATAAGGTCGAGGATCGCCATGGCCAAGGAAGCTTTTAGTAAGAAGAGATTACTGCTGACCATCAATTTGAGTTTGAGGCTGAGGAAGAAACTGATGGAGCATCGCGCTATATTGAACTTAAATTTGGACTGTTAGGAAGAAGGAAAATAAATACTTGGAGAGTTTTCAAACGTGGTGCTAGAGAAGACTTGAGAAAATCAGGTGGATAGAGAGAGTGACAAATGAAGAAGTAAAGAGAAGAGTGTGAGAAGATGTTTGGATACAAATCAAACTGAATCGGACACATCCTTAGGAGGCACGTCTTCTGCACTACATCATTGAAGGAAAGGTCAAGAGAGAGAGAGAGAGAGAGAGCAGCGTAGGAAGGAGAATTCCAATATTAGATTACTTTAAAGAAAGAAAAACATTCTGAGAGCTCAAGGCAATCTAGGTTCACTGACAAACGTAATGGACGTGTCGTAAGACAAAACACCTAATAATAATAGTCGAGGATAGGGCTATCTATTTTGAGGGCTAAAATCTCAACCCACCACCAGGAAGAGTAGGCACAGCCTAAAAAAATTGTTTAATATAAATTCCTCAATCCTAAGTTTGTGCTAGGATGGTCAATATTTATTATTGAGGGGATAACTTAGATTTCAATAAGTGTGTTTAATGTAATCCATTAGAATGTTGACATAATATATCTATCTGAATTTGGTTTTATTGCACGAAAGCATAATATGCCGTGTCACTAGTTGTCATTGATAGCAAAAATGCCAAATACCAACACATCGTATAATCAAGTAATTTTACCGAAATTTTACAGCTGTGCAGCTGATAGCTGACAGACGGGGCTGAACTATTCCACACCCACATAAACGTTTATTTTAGGGAGTTTAGGGTAAAACGCAGGCTTGTAACCAACTAAATATGTTACTAGATTAAACAGTTGAATCGTCTATAGTTATATGAATTTTGATTAGAACTTTGAAGAGTGCGCTAGAAAAGCATAAGGAATATTATAATACAGATGTTTTAAACAACATTAATATATGTATTTTACGTATTTTTTGGGCTTTTTAGAGTAAAAAGGTCTCTTGAATTCCTCCTTTACACGTTTTGAGAAAGTACGGTATTTTTTGGGCTTTTTAGAGTAAAAAGGTCTCTTGAATTCCTCCTTTACAAGTTTTGAGAAAGTACGGGAATTTTTTAATGAAAATCCTCCTTTACACGACTGAACTTGAGGAAGTACGGGATTTCTTCAAAGTAAAAACTTGCTTTACACGTTTTATTTAAGGCGCTGTAGCGCCCAAACCAAATGTTGTGTCAAAAGCACACAGCGGGGCCCTGATAGAAAATTCAATTCTCTATCCAACCATATAAGTGTGCATAGGCCTAGACCCTACAGATCTGAGCAATTTGACCAAAACTTGAGAAAATACGGGATTTTTTTTAATCAAAATCCTCCTTTACACGACTGTTTAAGGCGCTGTAGCGCCCAAACCAAATGCTGTGTCAAAAGCACACAGCGGGGCCCTGATAGAGAATTCAATTCTCTATCCAACCATATAAGTGTGCATAGGCCTAGACCCTACAGATCTGAGCAATTTGACCAAAACTTGAGGAAGTACGGGATTTCTTCAAAGTAAAAACTTGCTTTACACGTTTTATTTAAGGCGCTGTAGCGCCCAAACCAAATGTTGTGTCAAAAGCACACAGCGGGGTCCTGATAGAGAATTCAATTCTCTATCCAACCATATAAGTGTGCATAGGCATAGACCCTACAGATCTGAGCAATTTGACCAAAACTTGAGAAAATACGGGATTTTTTTAATCAAAATCCTCCTTTACACGACTGTTTAAGGCGCTGTAGCGCCCAAACCAATTGCTGTGTCAAAAGCACACAGCGGGGCCCTGATAGAGAATTCAATTCTCTATCCAACCATATAAGTGTGCATAGGCCTAGACCCTACAGATCTGAGCAATTTGACCAAAACTTGAGGAAGTACGGGATTTCTTCAAAGTAAAAACTTGCTTTACACGTTTTATTTAAGGCGCTGTAGCGCCCAAACCAAATGTTGTGTCAAAAGCACACAGCGAGGTCCTGATAGAGAATTCAATTCTCTATCCAACCATATAAGTTTGCATAGGCCTAGACCCTACAGATCTGAGCAATTTGACCAAAACTTGAGAAAATACGGGATTTTTTTAATCAAAATCCTCCTTTACACGACTGTTTAAGGCGCTGTAGCGCCCAAACCAAATGATGTGTCAAAAGCACACAGCGGGGCCCTGATAGAGATTTCAATTCTCTATCCAACCATATAAGTGTGCATAGGCCTAGACCCTACAGATCTGAGCAATTTGACCAAAGCTTGAGGAAGTACGGGATTTCTTCAAAGTAAAAACTTGCTTTACACGTTTTATTTAAGGCGCTGTAGCGCCCAAACCAAATGTTGTGTCAAAAGCACACAGCGGGGCCCTGATAGAAAATTCAATTCTCTATCCAACCATATAAGTGTGCATAGGCCTAGACCCTACAGATCTGAGCAATTTGACCAAAACTTGAGAAAATACGGGATTTTTTTAATCAAAATCCTCCTTTACACGACTGTTTAAGGCGCTGTAGCGCCCAAACCAAATGCTGTGTCAAAAGCACACAGCGGGGCCCTGATAGAGAATTCAATTCTCTATCCAACCATATAAGTGTGCATAGGCCTAGACCCTACAGATCTGAGCAATTTGACCAAAACTTGAGGAAGTACGGGATTTCTTCAAAGTAAAAACTTGCTTTACACGTTTTATTTAAGGCGCTGTAGCGCCCAAACCAAATGTTGTGTCAAAAGCACACAGCGGGGCCCTGATAGAGAATTCAATTCTCTATCCAACCATATAAGTGTGCATAGGCCTAGACCCTACAGATCTGAACAATTTGACCAAAACTTGAGAAAATACGGTATTTTTTTAATCAAAATCCTCCTTTACACGACTGTTTAAGGCGCTGTAGCGCCCAAACAAAATGCTGTGTCAAAAGCACACAGCGGGGCCCTGATAGAGAATTCAATTCTCTATCCAACCATATAAGTGTGCATAGGCCTAGACCCTACAGATCTGAGCAATTTGACCAAAACTTGAGGAAGTACGGGATTTCTTCAAAGTAAAAACTTGCTTTACACGTTTTATTTAAGGCGCTGTAGCGCCCAAACCAAATGTTGTGTCAAAAGCACACAGCGGGGTCCTGATAGAGAATTCAATTCTCTATCCAACCATATAAGTGTGCATAGGCCTAGACCTACAGATCTGAGCAATTTGACCAAACTTGAGAAAATACGGGATTTTTTTAATCAAAATCCTCCTTTACACGACTGTTTAAGGCGCTGTAGCGCCCAAACCAAATGTTGTGTCAAAAGCACACAGCGGGGCCTGATAGAGAATTCAATTCTCTATCCAACCATATAAGTGTGCATAGGCCTAGACCCTACAGATCTGAGCAATTTGACCAAAACTTGAGGAAGTACGGGATTTTCTTCAAAGTAAAACTTGCTTTACACGTTTTATTTAAGGCGCTGTAGCGCCCAAACCAAATGTTGTGTCAAAAGCACACAGCGGGGTCCTGATAGAGAATTCAATTCTCTATCCAACCATATAAGTGTGCATAGGCCTAGACCCTACAGATCTGAGCAATTTGACCAAACTTGAGGAAAATACGGGATTTTTTAATCAAAAACTGCTTTACACGTTTTTTAAGGCGCTGTAGCGCCCAAACCAAATGTTGTGTCAAAAGCACACAGCGGGGCCCTGATAGAGAATTCAATTCTCTATCCAACCATATAAGTGTGCATAGGCCTAGACCCTACAGATCTGAGCAATTTGACCAAAACTTGAGGAAGTACGGGATTTCTTCAAAGTAAAAACTTGCTTTACACGTTTTTTTAAGGCGCTGTAGCGCCCAAACCAAATGTTGTGTCAAAAGCACACAGCGGGGTCCTGATAGAAATTCAATTCTCTATCCAACCATATAAGTGTGCATAGGCCTAGACCCTACAGATCTGAGCAATTTGACCAAAACTTGAGAAAATACGGGATTTTTTTAATCAAAATCCTCCTTTACACGACTGTTTAAGGCGCTGTAGCGCCCAAACCAAATGCTGTGTCAAAAGCACACAGCGGGGCCTGATAGAGAATTCAATTCTCTATCCAACCATATAAGTGTGCATAGGCCTAGACCCTACAGATCTGAGCAATTTGACCAAAACTTGAGGAAGTACGGGATTTCTTCAAAGTAAAAACTTGCTTTACACGTTTTATTTAAGGCGCTGTAGCGCCCAAACCAAATGTTGTGTCAAAAGCACACAGCGGGGTCCCTGATAGAGAATTCAATTCTCTATCCAACCATATAAGTGTGCATAGGCCTAGACCCTACAGATCTGAGCAATTTGACCAAAACTTGAGAAAATACGGGATTTTTTTAATCAAAATCCTCCTTTACACGACTGTTTAAGGCGCTGTAGCGCCCAAACCAAATGCTGTGTCAAAAGCACACAGCGGGGCCCTGATAGAGAATTCAATTCTCTATCCAACCATATAAGTGTGCATAGGCCTAACCCTACAGATCTGAGCAATTTGACCAAAACTTGAGGAAGTACGGGATTTTTCAAAGTAAAAACTTGCTTTACACGTTTTATTTAAGGCGCTGTAGCGCCCAAACCAAATGTTGTGTCAAAAGCACACAGCGTGGCCTGTATAGAGAATTCAATTCTCTATCCAACCATATAAGTGTGCATAGGCCTAGACCCTACAGATCTGAGCAATTTGACCAAAACTTGAGGAAGATACGGGATTTCTTTAATCAAAATCCTGCTTTACACGATGTTTAAGGCGCTGTAGCGCCCAAACCAAATGTTGTGTCAAAAGCACACAGCGGGGCCTGATAGAGAATTCAATTCTCTATCCAACCATATAAGTGTGCATAGGCCTAGACCCTACAGATCTGAGCAATTTGACCAAAACTTGAGGAAGTACGGGATTTCTTCAAAGTAAAAACTTGCTTTACACGTTTTATTTAAGGCGCTGTAGCGCCCAAACCAAATGTTGTGTCAAAAGCACACAGCGGGGTCCCTGATAGAGAATTCAATTCTCTATCCAACCATATAAGTGTGCATAGGCCTAGACCCTACAGATCTGAGCAATTTGACCAAAACTTGAGGAAGTACGGGATTTCTTTAATAAAATCTCTTTACACGATTTAAGGCGCTGTAGCGCCCAAACCAAATTGTTGTTGTCAAAAGCACACAGCGGGGTCCTGATAGAGAATTCAATTCTCTATCCAACCATATAAGTGTGCATAGGCCTAGACCCTACAGATCTGAGCAATTTGACCAAAACTTTGGGAAGAACGGGATTTTTTAAGTTTTAACACTCTTTAAGGCGCTCCAGTTATCAAACCTGAATTGGTGTCAAAAGCACAAAGCGGTGCCGTGATTGTCTCAACTATCCTCTATTCAACAAATATATATATATATATATATTCCTGGGCCTAGACCATAAACAACTCCAAATTTGTCTTAAGAAAGAATAAATTTACAACTTAATTTTTAATTAGGTCGCTCTTACGTCACCCTTGATTCTACTTTCATTTTCCTTCGTTTATTTTCTTTCTTCAGTAATCAACATCAAACTATAAATGCTTGACCCTAACAATTTCTCCCAACAATATTTTTCTTCTCATTCAACTTTCAATAGAACTTTTCATCCCGGTAGCCTCTACTTTCCCCACCCTGCTCATAGCAATCCACATAAACTATAAATAGATACCTAATGCCTTTGGTATTATGACTCATACTTCTAGCCCAGACTAAGGGCAGAACCTGTTCCCCCCTCTGAAAGCCAGACCACGCCAATATTTCTGACAAATCTGCTGTTGTGTTTGAGGGAATCGGATTTCGTCGACAGTCTGACTGACTCTCGAATCTAACCCACTTTCGTAACTAAAGCACTTGAAAAAAACTGTCGTAAACTATTGCCAGCCATAGTGACAAGTTGTATTATATCCATCACGATTACAAGTTAACACTTTTCACTTTTAAAACCAATAACATTAAATTACTTTTTATTTGTTTAGAGAATGCCAGGCCTCCACCGTGGTTCGGATTCCACGTTAAACTGTAGGTCCTCCATTTCATCTCACAATCACCCTACCATTACACATTAGCGTAAGTGCGTATAACCCGAACGGGTAGTAAGACGCGGTGCTAATAATAATAATAATAATAATAATAATATTGTTTAGAAAGATTTTCATTACTGTTTTAGTATATTTCATAATATCTATTAAAATAATATATCAAAAACTGTTTTGTGTTCGACCCCCTACTATACAAATCTTGCTAGTGGTTGGTGGACTTTGTAATAAACATACTTAAATATCAATGTAAATTAATTATTAATTTCAAAAACTAATTCTTTTATTTGTTCTTGGTTGCTCTTCCAAGCCCACATTGGCAGACACGAAATCTAATTGTCAATCTGATAATAGTCTTGTTGCCTTGTCAGATCAGGCATCGTATCCAGGCTGGGTGTATATCTACTTAAGGGGTTTTCTCCTAAATGTTTTCACACTTTCCTTCCACGCCAATGTGGGTGCACTTCCTCTAAATCATACCTACCTCATCCCTTAACTAATAGTGTAATTAGTACATAGGCGTATAATCCTAACGGGTATTAAGACGCAGTGCAAAAAAAACTTTTCAGATAAACAAATTACAAACATTTTTCTTTGCCATGTCAAACACTTCCGAGATAGCTATTATAAACAAAATCGTTATTTCCAAGCGTCTAAAAATATATTTTAAAAATGCCTTCATTATTAGACTAAACCGTGGGTGCAGCTAAGAGTTCTGTCATCCAGGGAAAACTAGGATCCAACCGGCCCTCGGTACCAATTATGGTTTTTAAGCCCGTTTTGACTTAAAATGCGTCTTTTATATTCACCTTAATAATCAATACTTTACAATTAATAATAATTTTTTACCAAATGATAATAATAATAATTTTTTACCAGCCTCGGTGCCCGCATGGTCTAACGCGCTAGTCTCGGGTTCGATTTAACTGCCAAGGACGGGGAGATCAGTGTTTGATCCAGGTCGGGTGTACTGAGGTGAGGGTGGTTTTCCCTAAATGGTTTCCTACTCTCTCTCTACGCAAATGCTGGTGCACTGCCTCCAAGTTACACATACTTCATCCCTAACCCATTAGACTAACTAGTACATAAGCGTACAACCAAGATTGATAGTAATACGTGGTGAGAACAATATTAATATTTATTTACTCAAGGTTTTGAGAAATAAAACACACGAATAACATAATAATAGTCGTGTTGAGCTCGACCGCCGAGGATGGGGAGATCGAGGTTCGAATCTCGGTCGGGTGAACTGGGGTGGTTTTTCCTAAATGGTTTTCCACTCTCCCTCCACGCAAATGCGGGTTCACTTCCTCTAAATTCAACCTCCCAATTCCTAGTCTATTAGCGTAATTAGTACTTAAGCGTATAACCCGAATGGGTAGTAAGACGCGGTGCTAAATATTATATAAATAACATAATACTTGTATTGCAATAAATTAAAGAAATAAAAAAGGAAAAATAGTCAATTACAACCTAATCCTCAAAATTTAAAATGTGTACAATTTTTAAAACATATTAAAATAAACATGATAGTTCAATAAAAATAATCAAAAGTGTTAGTTAAACTTAACTTTAAAATATTTTGAGAAATTTTTTGTTTCAAAGATTTTTGATTGCATCGTCATGACAATGTTAAATAAAGGTGACGGTCAACTTTGTGAGCCTCCATAGTGCTCCTAAAGTTATATTTTCAACAAATATAAAGGGGGTTTAATTTTAAATATAATATAATAGAAGAAAAAGTCTTAGGTCTTATTATTAATATTATTATTTCTGAATCAACTAATTGTCAGTGCAAGACTTTTAGCACCACGTCTTACTACCAGTTCGGGTTATACGGCTATGTACCAATTACGCTGATGGGCTTTGTGATGTGGTATGTCTAATTTACAGGAAGTGTACCCACATTTGCGTGTGGAGAATGGGGAACCATGTAGTAAAAAGCGCCCTCGGTTCACCCGGCTGGGATTGCGCCCATATCTCCCCGTCCTCGGCGGTTTAGTCTAACACGAGACAAGCGCGTTAGATCGTGCGACCACCGAGGCAGGTCACACGGCTTATCAACTGACTTATAGACCCTGCCCGTCAATTTCATCACTCTAAAAAGGGAAACACATATTCAACTAAGCATTAATTTCCCGGCCATGTTAGGAATCAAATCCAGGACTTTTATCTCATAAAGCTGACATTTTACGAGGCACGTCCAGCAAGTAAGAGTACTCAATTTGTCTATTTAAAAAAATATTGTATTTTAAATAAAATTACAGGATTTTGTTGGTAAATATATCAGTTATTTCTTTATGTAGTCGCCTTTCTGTTCTATGCAGGTTGTGAACCGTGGCACAATCTTTTTGATGCCCTCCTCAAAGAATTCTCCCGCCATCTCCTTCTTCTAGTTCAGGACCTCGTTTCACCTCCTCGTCGGTTGACAATTTTTTTCCACCCATGTGAGTCTTCAGGGAGGTGAAAATATGAAAGTCTGAAGGCGCCAATTCAGGGGAGTATGCGGGGTGGTTCAAAATGTCCGGACCGAATGAGTCCAAAAGCATCTTGGTGGCGTTGGCCGTGTGCAGGCGGGCGTTGTCGTGCAACAAGCCCACTCCCTTCGTCAACATTCCACTCCGTTTGTTTTGAATTGCTCTCTTGAGCTTTTTTAGAGTCTCACAGTATCGTGCTGCATTAATCGTCTCCCCCTGAGGCAGAAATTCGATCAAAATGATCCCTTTTTGGTCCCAAAACATAGTGGCCATGATTATTTTGCCCGAAATTGAGGTTTTGAATTTTTTGGCAGGGGGAACTGGTGTGCCGTCACTGTGATGACTGTCATTTTGTGTCAGGAGTGTAATGAGCCATCCAGGTTTCATCTCCAGTCATAATCAAGCTCAGAAAAAGTAGATAGCAAAATACTCGATAGATAAGCTTTGGTTTATAAATATTTTTACAGTAAATTGGTCTTAAAAAATTTAAAAGTGGTAACTCCTTTTATAAAAATTCAAAACACTGTGTCAAAAATAGTCAATTTTAGCATATTTTCACAAATGATAAAAAATAAAGTAAGTAAAACACAAAAAAGTTAGAAGCCGGTCTTACTTTTACATCCTTCCTTTACAAAATAATACAAGTCGTTGTGCCTGCGATGTATTTACTAGGCTGTATAGGTTACGTAAGTTGGTCATACAAACCAGTAGATACATCGCTCTGAAATGTATGCAATACAACACAGACATACTGTTATGTTGGAGGTGCACTTATACTGTCAAAAGTAATGATTTTATGTAGTAATTTTACTATCAACAGGCCTCAATTTGTTGGTATCTCAAACATACCATATAAAATTAATTAAATCACTAAAAGTCTGAATTAAAACATCATAATATCAGTGGTGTACATTCTTGGAAGTGAATTGCTTGTAGATGAGAGCTCAAGTTAGTTGGTGATATTGTCAGCTTATAGCAATGGGGTGACTGGGTTTCCCAGTATATCCTCTTTTTTCGTTATTAGTCTAAATTAAAAAAGAATGAACCTGTAACTACCAGTAGTTTACGAGTAGTTATGTAGTTTTCATCTATTTTAGAGAGAGTAACCCAACTAAATGATTCCTGATATGAAGGAACTAGTACTTGTTGAATCATGAATGTATTCGATGTATAGCACTAAAAATGTAAATTCTTGTTAACTCTCCTTGTTCCGCTCCTGTGGCCGTGCTCTGTTGTTGATGGGGTGCCATGACGTCACACCAAGTGAAAAGATAGAAATAAAACTTTGAACAAGGCTTATAAAAATATAAACATACACAAGTCATAATACTCTTTTATTTAATTTAGGAAATAATGTTGGTGGCAGCGGGTGCTGAATAGTACTCGATTTATGGGAGTGCACAAGTAAACTGTTCTCGTCCCTACGGTCTCATCTGACCAAACAAACACTTTAGGATCAGGGGCTGGGATGTGGTATCGAAACTGTACTCATTTAAAGTATCGGAAGAAAAATATCGATACCGTGCTATTATTGAAAAAAAAGTATCGATAACAGTAAGTATCGGTATCAACATTCTAATTTGGAACAATATGTTTTTATCTAGTATAAATAATCCCTCACCCACTTCGGTGTCCGCGCGGTCTAACGCGCTAATCTCATATTGTACTAGACTGCCAAAGACAGGGAGATCGGGGTTCAATCCCGGTCGGGTGGTTTGACCTAAATTGCTTTCCACTCTCCCACAACGCAAATTTGAGTGCATTTAATCTAAATTGAGCCTTCCTAATTCCTTTGCCGTATAATTAGTACATAGGCGTGGAACCTGAACAAGAACAACAACAATAAATTCGCTATCTAACATATATCTATTTTTAAATACCGGGTCTTACTAATCGTTCGGGTTATATGCTTAAGTAATAATTACACTAATAGATTAGAAATGGAGATGGTTGAATTTGGAGGAAGTTTAGCCGCTTTTGCGTGGAGGGGGATAGAAAACAATCTAGGTAAAACAAACCTCAATTCACCCGACCTAGATTTGAACCTCGATCTACCCGTCTTCGGCAATCTAGCTCAACGTGAAACTAGCTCGTTAGCTAACTATGCCACCAATGTGGGTTCCAACTTCTTAAAATAACTTTCATTATTCTTTTTTGGGCGGTGCCATTTTTTAAACCACATTCGTCGTTTATGTATTCTATCAATATAGTTTATTAGCTATTGTAAGAGCATAATTATTTTAAGGTTTATTCTGGCAAGAGGTTAACCTACGCTTGTACATTTCCTTGGAAGTCAAGAGTGTTGGGTTACCATCCTGCTGAGAATAGCATATATCTCATATAGCTTGCATCCTGTTGACGAGCGAGCACGGTGCGACCGATGGACCCTCCTGGCTGGTGAAATATTGAGATCAGTAAGTTTAGGTGAGAGACTAAGACAGTTGTTGTGTGTTGGGAGCCATACTGTGTGCATGTGGGTTTGTATCTAGCAACCACTGACTAACGATGGAATAAAATGTGATCTGGTGGTTCACCCGCCGGAAGGTCGATCGCGGGTCTAGATGAAGGTTTGCAAGTCCCTCTATTACGCCTGTTCCCTCGTCACGGGAGATCTACCCGGTTACTTATGTAGTAGTTTATTCACCTGAATATATTAATAAATATATCTTCTTGGACTAACTTGCGAGTCTCACTCCCCACGAACCACCCATTCCACCCCCACCACTCGGGGTCCATCCCTACGGTGCCGCGGTAGTGCTGTAGTTAGGGTTGGCTACCGGGTACCCAGATAAAGTAGTGACCTTACATTATTGACAAACAATGGAAGAATGGCCGACATGCCTCATCTGCACATAAACGTTTCTGCTTCAAGCACTTTAGATTGAGTTTATTGAGATCACTTAAGTTGCCCCCTCCCCCCCCATCAAAATTAAAATGTACCAGCGTTTTGCACCCAAGTATTACGTTTTGCACCCTAGCCCCAGAGACGGTACGACTGTTTATGTTTAGGGGGGGCCAAGTTAATAGTAGCTCTCCCCACAATCAAAATGTTGGATTTTTTTATGCAGCTTAAAAGTCCTGTTTTGCACCGTTTTGCACCCAAGTCTGGCGTTTTGCATCTGAATAGTTTTGCAAGAAAAAAATATTTAAAAGGGAAAAAGGTGGGGGGGCTAAGATAAGCGTAGCCACCCCCCCCACTCATTAATTGGGGTTTTATTTATGCCAAAATAAAAGTCCTGTTTTGCACCGTTTTGCATCCAAGTATGGCGTTTTGCACCCTAAAAGATTAGCGAGAAAAAAATATTTATAATACAAGAAAAAAAAGTCGTTGGACCCTCCCTCCGGCCCTCACACCTTAAATTAACATTGTAAAGATGTCATCATTTAGCACCTTTTGGGCACCGTTTTGAACCCAAGTACTAGGTTTTACAAACCAACCCCAGAGACGATACGACTGTATTCGTTTTTGGGAAATTGGTAAAAAAGTTCATTGTAGCTCCCTCCCAAAATTGAGTTAATTTTCAATGCCAATATAAACTTTTGTTTTTGCATTGTTTTGCACCTAAATATTTTTGCAAGAAAATAATACTTAGTCAAAAAAGAGGCGGAGGCCATGTTAAGGGTAGTATGGACACGCCCTCCACATTTGTAATTTTTTTGTTATTCATGCCAAACTAAATGTCATGTTTTTCACAATTTTGATCGCTGGAGCGCCTTAAAGAAGTGTGTAATGGAGGATTTTCATTAGAAAAATCCCGGTCTTCCCCAAGTTTTGGTCAAACGGCTCAGATCTGTAGGGTCTAGGCCTATGCACACTTATATGGTTGGATAGAGAATTGAATTTTCTATCAGGCCCCGCTGTGTGCTTTTGACACAACATTTGGTTTGGGCGCTACAGCGCCTTAAATAAAACGTGTAAAGCAAGTTTTTACTTGAAGAAATCCCGTACTTCCTCAAGTTTTGGTCAAATTGCTCAGATCTGTAGGGTCTAGGCCTATGCACACTTATATGGTTGGATAGAGAATTGAATTCTCTATCAGGGCCCCGCTGTGTGCTTTTGAACAACATTTGGTTTGGGCGCTACAGCGCCTTAAACAGTCGTGTAAAGGAGGATTTTGATTAAAAAAATCCCGTATTTTCTCAAGTTTTGGTCAAATTGCTCAGATCTGTAGGGTCTAGGCCTATGCACACTTATATGGTTGGATAGAGAATTGAATTTTCTATCAGGGCCCCGCTGTGTGCTTTTGACACAACATTTGGTTTGGGCGCTACAGCGCCTTAAATAAAACGTGTAAAGCAAGTTTTTACTTTGAAGAAATCCCGTACTTCCTCAAGTTTTGGTCAAATTGCTCAGATCTGTAGGGTCTAGGCCTATGCACACTTATATGGTTGGATAGAGAATTGAATTCTCTATCAGGGCCCCGCTGTGTGCTTTTGACACAGCATTTGGTTTGGGCGCTACAGCGCCTTAAACAGTCGTGTAAAGGAGGATTTTGATTAATAAAATCCCGTATTTTCTCAAGTTTTGGTCAAATTGCTCAGATCTGTAGGGTCTAGGCCTATGCACACTTATATGGTTGGATAGAGAATTGAATTCTCTATCAGGGCCCCGCTGTGTGCTTTTGACACAACATTTGGTTTGGGCGCTACAGCGCCTTAAATAAACGTGTGTAAAGCAGGTTTTTACTTGAAAAAATCCCGTACTTCCTCAAGTTTTGGTCAAATTGCTCAGATCTGTAGGGTCTAGGCCTATGCACACTTATATGGTTGGATAGAGAATTGAATTCTCTATCAGGGCCCCGCTGTGTGCTTTTGACACAGCATTTGGTTTGGGCGCTACAGCGCCTTAAACAGTCGTGTAAAGGAGGATTTTGATTAAAAAAATCCCGTATTTTCTCAAGTTTTGGTCAAATTGCTCAGATCTGTAGGGTCTAGGCCTATGCACACTTATATGGTTGGATAGAGAATTGAATTTCTATCAGGCCCCCTGTGTGCTTTTGACACAACATTTGGTTTGGGCGCTACAGCGCCTTAAATAAAACGTGTAAAGCAAGTTTTTACTTTGAAGAAATCCCGTACTTCCTCAAGTTTTGGTCAAATTGCTCAGATCTGTAGGGTCTAGGCCTATGCACACTTATATGGTTGGATAGAGAATTGAATTCTCTATCAGGGCCCCGCTGTGTGCTTTTGACACAGCATTTGGTTTGGGCGCTACAGCGCCTTAAACAGTCGTGTAAAGGAGGATTTTGATTAAAAAATCCGTATTTCTCAAGTTTTGGTCAAATTGCTCAGATTTGTAGGGTCTAGGCCTATGACACTTATATGGTTGGATAGAGAATTGAATTCTCTATCAGGGCCCCGCTGTGTGCTTTTGACACAGCATTTGGTTTGGGCGCTACAGCGCCTTAAACAGTCGTGTAAAGGAGGATTTTGATTAAAAAATCCGTATTTTCTCAAGTTTGGTCAAATTGCTCAGATCTGTAGGGTCTAGGCCTATGCACACTTATATGGTTGGATAGAGAATTGAATTCTCTATCAGGCCCCTGTGTGCTTTTGACACAACATTTGGTTTGGGCGCTACAGCGCCTTAAATAAACGTGTAAAGCAAGTTTTTACTTTGAAGAAATCCCGTACTTCTCAAGTTTTGGTCAAATTGCTCAGATCTGTAGGGTCTAGGCCTATGCACACTTATATGGTTGGATAGAGATTGAATTCTTATCAGGGCCCCGCTGTGTGCTTTTGACACAGCATTGGTTTGGGCGCTACAGCGCCTTAAACAGTCGTGTAAAGGAGGATTTGATTAAAAATCCGTATTTTCTCAAGTTTTGGTCAAATTGCTCAGATCTGTAGGGTCTAGGCCTATGCACACTTATATGGTTGGATAGAGAATTGAATTCTCTATCAGGGCCCGCTGTGTGCTTTTGACACAACATTTGGTTTGGGCGCTACAGCGCCTTAAAAAACGTGTAAAGCAAGTTTTTACTTGAAGAAATCCGTATTCCTCAAGTTTTGGTCAAATTGCTCAGATCTGTAGGGTCTAGGCCTATGCACACTTATATGGTTGGATAGAGAATTGAATTTCTATCAGGGCCCCGCTGTGTGCTTTTGACACAGCATTTGGTTTGGGCGCTACAGCGCCTTAAATCGTGTAAAGGAGGTTTGTAAAAATCCGTATTTCTCAAGTTTTGGTCAAATTGCTCAGATTTGTAGGGTCTAGGCCTATGCACACTTATATGGTTGGTAGAGAATTGAATTCTCTATCAGGGCCCGCTGTGTGCTTTTGACACAGCATTTGGTTGGGCGCTACAGCGCCTTAAACAGTCGTGTAAAGGAGGATTTTGATTAAAAAAATCCCGTATTTTCTCAAGTTTTGGTCAAATTGCTCAGATCTGTAGGGTCTAGGCCTATGCACACTTATATGGTTGGATAGAGAATTGAATTTTCTATCAGGGCCCCGCTGTGTGCTTTTGACACAACATTTGGTTTGGGCGCTACAGCGCCTTAAATAAAACGTGTAAAGCAAGTTTTTACTTTGAAGAAATCCCGTACTTCCTCAAGTTTTGGTCAAATTGCTCAGATCTGTAGGGTCTAGGCCTATGCACACTTATATGGTTGGATAGAGAATTGAATTCTCTATCAGGGCCCCGCTGTGTGCTTTTGACACAGCATTTGGTTTGGGCGCTACAGCGCCTTAAACAGTGTAAAGAGTGTTAAACGTATTTTATTTAGTAAATGCTCGATCTGTGGGTCTGCCTATCAATATATGTTGGCAGAATTGAATTTTATCAGACTTGTTTAAAAGGTTCTAGGCCTTAAATAGCACAATCGTATTAGTTGGATTGTAGTATAGTAGCAATTAATGATTTATTTTATCAGGGCCCCGCTGTGTGCTTTTGACACAGCATTTGGTTTGGCGCTACAGCGCCTTAAACAGTCGTGTAAAGGAGGATTTTGATTAAAAAATCCCGTATTTCTCAAGTTTTGGTCAAATTGCTCAGATCTGTAGGGTCTAGGCCTATGCACACTTATATGGTTGGATAGAGAATTGAATTTTCTATCAGGGCCCGCTGTGTGCTTTTGACACAACATTTGGTTTGGCGCTACAGCGCTTAAATAAAGTGTAAAGCAAGTTTTTACTTTGAAGAAATCCTACTTCCTCAATTTTGTCAAATTGCTCAGATTGTAGGTCTAGGCTAAGCACACTATATGGTTGGATAGAGTATTAATTTTCTATCAGACCCCGCTGTTGCTTTTGACACAGCATTTGTTTGGGCCTGTAGCGCATTAAAAAAGTTCTTTTTGTAATATTTTGGGTACTTTTATCACCTTAATATTGTTCAGATAATATACTTTTTAAAAAAAATATTCACAGTTACGTTGATGGTAGGTAATAGCTCATTCAAGCATAGGTTTGCCAATTTATATTTTATTTTCTTAGAGGCCCTTACATTAATTCGAACTAATTTATGTTAATTGATTTTTGGTGGGATAGTCGTATTATTGTGATGTGGAATGTTCACCAGTGTGACAAATAACAGAATAGTATGGTGGAAGTTTTTTTTCAATATGTCAGACAAAATTTTGTAAATATTATCAAATGCGTGTACCAAAGTTTTTACTTTATTATTTTTCGATGCATAGTTAAGTTTGAAATTAGGGGCATAGTCCCCAGTATAGTTTTAATCAAGTGACAAGCTTTCTTTTTATATTAAAACCTATAATGGATATGCGAATTAAAATTGAAAATTCTGAGTTTAGGAAGGATGAATTACCGAAACGTATGAATAGTGAAAATTCAAACCCAGATTTAAATATTCTAGCATTCAACATTGGGCATTTAAATCAAACTTTACAATTTTTAATATGTTGTACAGGTGTATTTGTATTTTACCTGATGTATGGATATTTGCAAGTAAGTTTAATTGATTAAAATAAACACTTATTTTAAATTTTAATTGACTCCATGGCTCCAATTTGGGTGGGGGTGGTTCTACTGTATTACGGGTTTCACATCCTCCCTCCAGGTAAATACTGGTGAATTTCTTTGACTTTCGACCCGACTATTTTTCCTGCTAATTCAATTTCACTTTGAATTACAAAATAATAATTTTGTGCCCACTAAATAAAACCAATGATATGACAACCAAGCTAATTCAAAAGTCATGTGATTATGTTGTCTACAAAGATCCAAATGTGGATTTTCATTTCTCATCACTGTTTATTTTACGGGGTTAGGGGTGTCCCATTTGAGCAGATTATTCAAGGAGAGCTACTAACGATGCCTGTGATTGAGTGTGACATGGAGTTCAGAGTTCAAATACCAGCCAAGTCCATGGGGCGGGGCTTGACATGGTATTTATCGCTGTGGTTTTTTAAACCTTTCTCCATGCTAATGCGGGTGCATTTACCGCTTTTATCGTTCCAATCACCACTTCTTAAAATAAGTTGTTAATAACCTTGATGTGGCATGTTCTCAACATTACTATCTGAGTGAATATTATTATTTGGGTTTCAAAGATAACTCTCCCTATGAAAAATATTAATCGTCTTATTGAGGAGAACACTCACCCAAATCGAGTTTATTGCTTGTCATCCAACTCGCAGTGTTTGTAGTAAATCTCAGCAGCAGTTCAAGCATTTTGTGATTTTTGTGAAAATATATAGCTCCTTTCTTATAGACATGAACTACAGAAAAACCCTGCCAGACTGAACCCTGGTAGTCAAAAATCAGGAAAATCCCAAGACAATTTTTTTAAAACAGCGGAAGAATAAATCTAGTCAAATGAAAAATATTTTATTGTTTAAAAAATTCTTTGAGTTAAAATAGAATTGAAAGAAACATATATTAAAAGTGTCTAAAGTGCATGCTCTCTAGGCTATACAATGTGCTTTGTGTCACTAAAAATAATTACAGTTCTTTAAAAAGATCTACTGTAAATGTAAAACTACAGTACATGTTACATGTTATGTATCATTCAAATGAATGTAAATTTTATAAAACTCATCCAACTGTAATTTAAGATATTTGTGAAAATACTCTGTCTCCCCGTAGACCATTCCTTGTTCTCCCACTTTGTCCGAATTTTTGCTAATCTGGACAAGCTTTGGTCCCAATTAGTTTAGATTAGTGAGGTTCTACTAAACACTTATTTATGACATCAGCAACCCTGTCTTACTAGCGTCCATAGATCCATCGATTAGTGTAAATTATACCTATAGATTTGAATCATGGTCTTATATTCCTGATCTTGTTCTGGTTACTTACAGGAATTAATATTTACTCTTGAAGGATTTAAACCTTTTGGATGGTACTTGACGCTAGTCCAATTTGCATACTACTCTGTGTTTGGCTATGTTGAAATGACGCTACGAAGAATATCGGGGAGAAAGTGAGTATACAACTGTACTTCTATTTCCAGAATAGAGCCTTCGTGTACCACTTACTGAGCCAACTCAGACAGGTGCTTTTATATGCTCTTGTGTAACTACTAGAACTATCCGGCAACTGTCAAAATAGATTTCACTTGCCATTATGTCCACCAAATAATCTTTGCACACAAAATAAAATAAAACTTAAATAAATCCCTTCAGCATGATTTGGCTATTATTTTTTGTTGTTTTAATATTATTCCTAGTTGGTACTAATTAATTGGGTGAGCCGCTCGTTATACATTGTTTTAGTATATAATTGATATAAATTTAATGTTCCAAATTTTCATTCCTCATCCAAGATTATTACTAGTACACTCTAAGGATCTTTATCAAAATTGTAATCATCTGAAATTCTGGTTTATCTGGAAAACCCTTTTGACTAAAAAAATCTTCGAGTTTGATAGGCCCACATGCAATCATTAAACCTCAAACTAAAAAATATTTTTTATTTTATTAACAAGTTGTAGGCCATATTTTTTCTTTATAACAAAAAAATTCACATCTAATTTTTCGTACTATAGGCTACCATACTCTGAATAAATGTTTTATTTCCACGAAATAATTATAAATTTATATTGGATTAAATTTGTCACTCCAAATTACAAATATCGGTCCTAAAAAATAAAAAATAAAGTAAAATTAAAATTATATATTTACCATAGCCTACCTATACTGTTATTATATTTTTAAGTTTTAATTTGAAGCACTTGAAGTGTAAGGAAGTGTTGTACAGAGTGTAATTTGTACCCATTGTCACATATGCAACAGAAACATGAACATTGAATGTAAGAAAGATTAGGAAAGTGGAGGCCATGGGACTGAAGTTTGTGAGGAGCATGTTAGATGTCATGGGAGAAGCAAGATCAGGAAGGTGTACACGAGATAGTAGAGGAAACAAGACTGAGATGGTATGGGCATGTAATCAGGATGGAAAAAGAGAGGATGCTAAAGAAAATAATGGAAACAATGTATGTAGGAACGACACCGCAAGGGAGGCCAAGGAAGAGATGGGAGGATCGGATAACAGAAGTGTGCAAGTGAGAGGAGAAGAATTAAATAGATTAAAGGCAGAATGATGGTGGAATGATAGAGGAAGATGGAGGCATTTTACTAAACTGACCTGTTCACAGGCTAGAAACACTTTATGATGATAATAATTTTGAAGCCGGAGTCAGTACATTTAATCGACTCCAACTCCACCCAAAATGGTTTCTGTCTCCACAACCCTGATTATCCGGATCGTTTATTATCCCAGAATGGACCTGGTCCCATCAAGTTTGGTTAAATGAGTCTCAAGGATAGTTATTAATATTATTATTTGGTAATACTTTTTATTGAGTGACAGCACTGTTCAAAATATGATAATCATTTATCGTACTTGGTGGCCTGGTGGTCTAGGGGTAAGGTGTTGGACTTCTTTGCTGGGGTCCGGGGTTCAATCCTCGGTCCTGGCACAGATTTATCTGATTGCCAAACCCTTCCTTCACCTCTGACAAGACGTGTATTAATCACAACTTGTGAATGTGTGGAACGCCAGGCCTCCACCGTGGTTCGGATTCCACGTTAAACTGTAGGTCCGCCATTTCATCTCACAATCACCCTACCATTACACATTAGCGTAAGTGCGTATAACCCGAATGGGTAGTAAGACGTGGTGCTAATAATAATAAATAATAATTTATCGTACTTATTCAAACATGACATGAAAAACCAAAATTAACAAACAAGCATTGTTACAACAGACTCATGAAAGCCAATATATAAACATATCAAATAATATCAATAAATAGAAACAGTTTCAGTGATACCAATATAAAAGTACATTTACCAAGCAAGAGGTATAACAATTCAATGTTTTTACAATAACACTTTTTGCAATTTTTTAGTTTACATATCTTAGGTAGGAGCTTGTGATCATTTATTCAAATATAGTGCCCGGCCCATGGTCGGCCTTATCCATAGTTTTTGCCCTATACGATGTCCTGCCTGTCCCTCCAGGATACCGCTGAAGACATACCTGGTGCTAGCCCTCCTGACCCTCGGAACCATGGGGTTCTCCAACTCATCTCTGGGCTACCTGAATTACCCCACACAGGTCATATTCAAGTGCTGCAAGCTTATCCCTGTCCTGATAGGAGGGATTCTTATACAGAAGAAGAGTTATGGACTGTTGGACTTCCTGGCGGCAGGCAGCATGTGTGTGGGGCTTACCCTCTTCACGCTCGCCGACAGTCAAATGTCACCCAACTTCAACACGTTGGGTGGGTGGCCATAGTTTCCCTGCCGCTCACTCCTATCCTCAGCGCTCTTCAGCTATGAGGGGGAACAATCGGGTCTAAAGTGCATTTTACCAATTACATAGTTTTTATAAGCATGAACTATGGTAATAATTAATGTAAAAACTGTTTTGAGGGTTGAATGTTCTAAAGTGTCACTATCGCAATAGACTAGACAAGTGGCCCATGCCTCAGATCCGGCCACCAAAGCTTTACCGTCTGGCCCTGCAAAGGCAAAAGAAGGAGCAGTCGGTCAGAAGCCTAAAGTACCTACCTGAACAAATTAAGCTTCCAAATTATTAAAAAGCAGACTCACTCACAAATATTATTAAAGTAAGAATTTATATAAATAGTAAATACACATTTAAATCTAATGAGAAAAATGATATTTCTTGTTTTCCGCTATTTTGTCAAAATTCGGAGTTATGTTGGTACAGGCAATTCGTAGTGAGTCCTGCAAGTGCTCTTGGTTCAATTTGTTCTGTAGGTTAGTTTTGATGCTGTTCATTGCTGAGAATCCCACCTCGCAGACATATGTAGATTCAAACATAATCAACACGACATCATGAATGTTTTCATGGAATGAAGTAGCTGAATTAAGCAAAAATTGCTACTTTTTCTTGTAAACATTGTATTAATGCGAACATAGTTACAAACTTTTGTGAATTTAAATCTTCACGACTAATACAAATAAAACTCAATAAACAGCTCCTTGTGTATTTGGTTAAAAAGGTGGAAATTGGGCTCTACAAAATGTTTGTAATGCAGGTAGCCCATAACATTTTTTAATATAGTCATACAGCCTGCAAATAAAATTATTTGCCGACCGCTGGAATAGACTGTCAATGACAGGGAGTTTAGTGTTTAAATAGCTACCCCCCTCTCCCTCCACACTAATGCATGTACATTTATTCTAAATTCTACATTACTTGTTCCTAACCCATAAGCGTGAATACGTGGATACCAGGTTGTAAGATGTGCTGCACTAAAATTAATGAAAAATTCAAATATTATAAATGATATTTACAAACAATAGATCCCAATTTCCATGCTAAAGTGGTTATATTTCTTCCCAACTCCCACTGCCTTGTTAAGCATGCTGTAAATCAGTGCTTCCTAAACGTTGGTGGGTTGCATACACCTTTTGGGGCCACAGCCTAACCAGCGTTCCTTGTGAAGTGTAAGTGGTAATTCTTTACTCAAACAAACCTTATCTCGTAAGCTAAACAAAGCCATGGCAGAGTTAAAGAAAGGATTATAAAAGTCCACGACATCTTGTCAGAATGTGCATTCATTTGTTCATCAGACTTACTATTATCAAAAAATATTTGATTATTAATAACATTCACCAGTACGTCACATAACCCCCGAAATCATTCGCTTGCACCTGTAAGTACACGTACCACAGTTTTAATGTCTTAAAATTTATTCTTGATATTATGTAGAATTTATAACCAAGAGTTGAGAACAAAAATAATATAATCGGCATTCAAACCGACCCATCACTAGTTTCTCTATATTGGCATGGAGAATGACAATGGATGCTGTGTCACCATAGTTATATCACTGCATATGCTGTGATGAGTTGCGAGTCTGACATCTCCATTTCTGTGACAGGTGTGATGATGATATCCTGTGCGCTCCTGTGCGACGCTGTTATCGGAAACCTCCAGGAGAAATCCATGAAAACGTACAAGGCCACAAACACAGAGGTCGTCCTCTACTCGTATTCCATCGGGTTTGTGTACCTGTTCGTCATCATGCTGGTTTCTGGTGATCTAGTCAAAGGAATATTATTTTGTTCCAAGGTTGGCAATGTTTCTCTATTTTTCAAATCTAAGAGAACTCAAGTAGAGTATATGAAATACTTTCGACACTGAATCGAAGTTTGAATATTTTTTGTTAGCTGTAAAACTTCATAATTGCTTGTAACATTTCATTCTAATTTGATAAGTCAAGTGCAATTCAATTAGCCTGCATGTTTTAAGTGTAAATGGTACTTAATGCATATTTTTAAATTACATAACACAAAAATAATTTGGTAAATAAAAATTATGTACTCTCAGTTAACTATGACCCTATCATATAAGCCGCACCATACTGGAACCAAGCAAGGTAGCAGTCTTACCTTGACTGATTACACCATGACCCTATCATATAAGCTACACCATACTGGAACCAATCAAGGTAGCAGTCTTACCTTGACTGATTACACCATGACCCTATCATATAAGCTGCGCCAAATTGGAACCAAGCAAGGTAGAACTCTTACCTTGACTGATTACACCATGACCCTATCATATAAGCTGCGCCAAATTGGAACCAAGCAAGGTAGAACTCTTACCTTGACTGATTACACTATGACCCTATCTTATAAGCCGCACCATATTGGAACCAAGCAAGGTAGCAGTCTTACCTTGACTGATTACACCATGACCCTATCATATAAGCTGCGCCAATTGGAACCAAGCAAGTAGAACTCTACCTTGACTGATTACACTATGACCCTATCTTATAAGCTACACTATAGTGAAACCAAGCAAGGTAGAACTCTACCTTGACTGATTACACTATGACCCTATCATATAAGCCGCACCATATGGAACCAAGCAAGGTAGCAGTCTTACCTTGACTGATTACACCATGACCCTATCATATAAGCCACGCCATATTGGAACCAAGCAAGGTAGCAGTCTTACCTTGACTGATTACACTATGACCCTATCTTATAAGCTACACCATACTGGAACCAAACAAGGTAGCAGCAGTCTTACCCTGACTGATTACACCATGACCCTATCATATAATCCGCACAATATTGGAACCAATCAAGGTAGCAGTCTTACCCTGACTGATTACACCATGACCCTATCTTATAAGCTACACCATACTGGAACCAAGCAAGGTAGTAGCAGTCTTACCTGACTGATTACACATGACCCTATCATATAAGCTGCACCATATTGGAACCAATCAAGGTAGCAGTCTTACCCTGACTGATTACGTACCATGACCCTATCATATAAGCTGCGCCAATTTGAACCAAGCAAGGTAGAACTCTTACCTTGACTGATTACACTATGACCCTATCATATAAGCCGCGCCATATGGAACCAAGCAAGGTAGCAGTCTTACCTTGACTAATTATACCATGGCTATGTCCTCTTAGCTATTCTATAGTGGAAAGAGCAAAGTAAGCTTGCTACCTTTTATGGTAAACTGAGTGTACAAATTATTAGAATTTGGGAAAAACAACAACTATCAAGTGCTTTCTAGTTTATTTACTTGTTATCATTGTTTTTCTCCATTCTATCTAAAAAGGACATGCATTGGGAATATATTTACCTTGACCTATAGAGACTCTATATTGTAAGATGAAAATATTTATTTTGAAGCTAAGGAACCCGCTGATGATAACGTTTATTCACAGCACCCGAAGGAAACGTACGGCTATGGTCTGTTGTTCTCACTGTCCGGATACCTGGGTATCCAGATTGTGCTGACTCTGGTGCGGACTTGTGGGGCCCTAGCAGCGGCGACAGTCACCACTTGCCGCAAGGCAATCACAATTGTCATCTCTTTTATATTCTTCTCCAAGCCGTTTACATTCCAGTAAGTTTTACCCGGTGTGGTTAGTTGGAACTCGCAATATCGACCAATCATTGTGCACATTGGGAAATTGTCTGGTTTTTTTTTTTATGTCAGTGCTCGTCATTATTTCTTTGAGTTAGACACTTACATACTGTAATGTGTTGGAGATGAAGAAGATTGAATATAGAGGAAGTGTATCTGCATTTGCTTGAAGGTAAAGTGGGAAACTATTTGGGGAAATAATAACCTCAGGACACCCAACATGAATTTAAAGCTTTACTCCCTATCATTTCTATTGTTGAAAGTGATATCTTAAACCATTAAACCACTGAAGCAGAGACTTTTGTTTACGCTTTGAATTTGAAACAATTTTTTTTTACATTCACTTATTCAAGTGGAACCATTTGCATTTAGAACCTCACTTAGTAGTGAATTGTATGGAAACCACCTCGATGGCGTAGTTAGCTAACGCGCTAGTTTCGTGTTGAGCTAAAATTCCGATAACGGGGAGATCGAGGTTCAAATCTTGCTCAGGTGAACTGGGGGTGGTTTTCCTAAATGGTTTACCACTCTCCCTCCACGCAAATGCGGGTTTGCTTCCTCTATATTCAACCTTCCCAACTCCTAATCCATTAGCCGTAATTAGTTCTTAAGTGTATAACCCGAACGGGTAGTAATACGCGGTGCTAAGTATAATAGTGAATTGTAAGTTACTGAACTCACTTGTTTTAGCAGCAAATAAAAACTAAATTTGAACCCATCAAGATTCAAACTATAGTCTAAGAGTCTAAGGCATAACATCTTGACTGCACAGAGGCCTACAAGATTATTTTAAAGTTAATCTAATTAATGATGAGTTCATAATCATCATCATCATCACCAACTGTTTTCAGCCTGTGGCCGGGTCAGTTTAGTAAAACGCCTCCATCTTCCTCTATCCTTCCACCATTCTTCCTGCTTTAATTTCTTCCATTACTCTCCTTTCACTTGAACACTTTCTGTTATCTGCTCCTCCCATCTCTTTCTTGGCCTCCCTTATGGTCTTTTTCTTAAATACTTCATTTCCAAATATTTTTTTTGGCATCCTTTTGTTTTCCATCTTCATTATATGCTATACCATCTCAGTCTTGCTTCCTCTACTATCTCATGTACTCCCTGTACCCCTACTCCTTCCCGGATAACTTCATTCCTAATCTTGTTTCTCCTCATGACAGCTAACATGCGCCTCACAAACTTCATTCCCATGGCCTCCACTTTCCTAGTCTCTCTTACAATCAATGTACATGTTTCTGCTGCGCATATGTAACAATGGGTACAAAGTACACCCTGTACAACACTTAAAGGGGACTTCTCTTCTCCATAACAGGACTCTTACACACCTATAGAACAACTCTCCCTGCTGTCCTCTTCTCATTAAATCCTTTCAATTTCCAACTTTCTCCTCATTCATGTTTACAAAATATTTTACGTTCTGAAGTACTTACGGGGTAGTGATGCGCAATACGTGGGTGGGTGCCGCTTATCCTCTCCTACTCAATCTTGTGCTCATCACCAAGTGGTGTACCCTGGGATCCGGGTAACCTGGTGGAGGTTGGGTTGAACCCCAGCGGAAACCAGGTCAGGTGCAGACGAGAGACAGGAGACTGGTCAGGGCCAAAACCAACAAGCTTAGAACAAGGTCTGGCCATTTGGCTCTCAGCTGGGTGGGCTGGGAGTTTGAGGGTTGGTGATGATGAGCTAAGTCATAGCCTCGGTTAGGGAAGATTACCACCAAGAGAAGGTCTACCTGAGGACTTATAAGCGACAGCCCCAATACTCATGTGTAGGCCACGACAGGCTTAGTAAGCCGGTGGCCGAAACAAACCCATACTCGAGAAAACAAGGTAAAATGTCGAATTGGAATGAAGAGATGAAATGAGTAAATTAAAACTAATATTTTCTGGTTTAAGCTGTGTCAAAGAAATAGTATAATAGTAACTTCTGACTTCTGCCTGTAGTTACAACAGCCATAATCAAGTTGTGTGGATGAGAATTTGAAGTTTATTTATAGACTTGACCGGTAATTCCATCCAAACTTCTGATTCTTGTCCACACAACTTATTTCATCTCTCAGCCCATATAACTGCTGTAACTACAGCCAAAACGTAGAAAGTCACTACCCCAAAGCAGCTCAATTACAATAACATTAGTTTTATTTCAAACCCCAGCCACAAAAACCTTCTAAAAAAATTATCCAGCATTTCCCATATCGAAGTCGAGCACAGTATCCAGGCTTCCCACCTTGACAGTAGTTTTGGTACAGGAATTGTATTAATATATGTCTATTTATTTCAAAACAAAAATGATAGCTAGTTTGTTTTCTATGAGAACAATCAACACAATGAAGAGCTCTCTTGTTTTGATTGTTTTCATACAGAACACAACTATTTGTATTATATAGTGTGTTTTATTTTAAGTTTAATGTATCACGGCTTTGAAAACTAAAGTGGACTAAACATTTTATTTTGCTCTAAAAAATTAAATAATTCAATATTCAGACACTGATTCATAATACAGGGGAATATTTCAACCAACCACATCCAATGAGTTCCTAAAATTTCAGTAATTTTAAGGACATTATTATAAACTCGGGGCTAGGCCTATCTACGTTGGACACAGTTTTTGATTTTACACAGCGCCTGTTCCATGTTTGTATCTAGTTTTATATTTTAGTAACAGTAGCTAATATAATTTGTGACTATGGTTTTATCAGGTTATTGAGATGTATGGAAAAAAACTTTGTGTGTTGAGTTCGCTATCTTAGATCTGCCATCTTGGATCTTTGAATTTTTGGATTTTTTTCTCTCACAAATATGTTATGCTCTATAGCGTCGCTAGTCCCTACCAGATTTCATCTCTTTTAGGATACATTGAGAAGTGGGGAAAAGAGCCCTGGAAGGACAGACAGATAGACATCGCATGGCTTACATATATTATGTTGATGTTTGTGAATCACAGCGTTTTATCACATTTGTCAAGGACTACATTGTTATCAATTTAAAATTATTCTGAGATGTTCACACCTTTGTTTTTTTGTTCAGATATGTGTGGTCGGGTCTTATTGTGGTATTGGGTATCTACCTGAACATCTACAGCAAGAATCAGGGCAAGGCAAGTCTCAAGGATTGTTGCGCCAAGCTCAACCAAGTATCCAAGTGGGCGCTATCTAGGGTCCAGCACAAGAGTTATCCGACCGACAAGAGACTTCTCGCAGACGTGTGATTGTGTACCATGCTCAACATATTCCTTGATTCTCCAGACAAACTTGTGTGAACATTTAGTCTTTCTTAGCGGATGAAAGAGAGAGAAGTTATGTCTAAAATAAAAGTTACCATTGTTTTGTAGAAAGTTTCTTGGTAAGGTTTCTTGAACATGCATAGTCATTTCATTTCCCCTCTGGTGCTATGTATTGTTCTAATAACATCCAGACCATAGGAGAGAATGTGTCAGAAAAACAAACAAATTGGGGGTCATAAGCATTACTAGGAGATGTCCCACAAACACATTCATTTTGGATGGAATTTATGCGCTGTGTTGCACATTTTTGTCTAATGGGTATCTTGCTCTTCTGTTGAAAAGTGTATTCTAAAGTGTGTTTGGTATAATTATTATGAAAAATTGGGTTTGGATTAGCACACAAATTATGTGGCCAACTATTTGTCAAGTAAAGGTCTTGAATAACAAAGAGATGGCTAATGTTAAATTTTTAAATATCAATAGTTTTTTTTTTACAAAATTTACTGCACTTGGCTACTCCTATAACTCCAGCACTGAATTTAAATGTCAATAATTTACTAATAGTGCAATCAAAATGGTTAGAGTTAAGGACCTTAGAATATGTCACTTATTGACATTATTGTTTACTTAATTAGCCTAATTTTTATGCTGGAGAACTCGGAGATCACCTAAAACATTTATAACAAGTTTTATCATCATTTGGAACTGTTTCTAGCCCGTGGCCGGGTCGTTTAGTAAAATGCGAAAATCTTCCTCGGTCCTTCCACCATTCTTCTTCTCTCACTCACACAACTTTCTATTATCCGCTCATCATTTCTCTTTCTTGGTATCCTTTGAGGTATTTTTCCTAAATACTTTACCTCGATCAATGTCATTGGAATTATTTTCTTTCCATCCTCATTACATGTCCATGCCATCTCACCCTTGCTTCCTCTACTAACTCATGGTGACTGCTAGCATGGCCTCCAGTGTCCTAGTCCCTCGTATATCCACTGTCTACGTTTCTGCTGCATATTTAACTACATGTAACACTAGTTTACATCTACTAAATATATTTATCTATGCTAGTTAAACCTGGTTCTTTACTTAACCAGTTTGTATAGTATTAAAGAATTAGTGAATAAAAGTGATTAAATAAATTTCATAATATATTTTAAAAAACATAAAATAAAACAATTAGAAACACAAGATGTACAAACAAAGTCTTTGACAGTTCAAGTATTTGATAAATTTGTGTTGTTAGTAATCTGTAGTTCCTTAATCCTTTTAGTGCCATGAGCTGATCTGACCGGCTCCTCATACTATCGCTAAAAGTTCCACTAGCCAATCTGATTGGCTCCGCGTACTACCGTTAAAAGTGCTAGAGCCGATCTGATCGGCTCCTCATACTATCGCTAAAAGTTCCACTAGCCAATCTGATTGGCTCCACCTACTACCGTTAAAAGTGCTAGAGCCGATCTGATCGGCTCCACCTACTACCGCTAAAAGTGCCAGAGCCGATCTGATCGGCTCCACCTACTACCGTTAAAAGTGCTAGAGCTGATCTGATCAACTCCTCATACTATCGCTAAAAGTTCCACTAGCCAATCTGATTG
Source organism: Timema podura (assembly GCA_033556935.1). NCBI lineage: Eukaryota > Metazoa > Arthropoda > Insecta > Phasmatodea > Timematidae > Timema > Timema podura. The sequence goes on along the minus strand of JAVRXN010000005.1, from coordinate 47,616,273 downwards.
GCTCCACCTACTACCGTTAAAAGTGCTAGAGCCGATCTGATCGGCTCTACCTACTACCGCTAAAAGTGCTAGAGCCGATCTGATCAGCTCCGCCTACTACCGTTAAAAGTGCTAGAGCCGATCTGATCGGCTCCTCATACTATCGCTAAAAGTTCCACTAGCCAATCTGATTGGCTCCACCTACTACCGCTAAAAGTGCTAGAGCCGATCTGATCGGCTCCGCCTACTACCGTTAAAAGTGCTAGAGCCGATATGATCGGCTCCTCATACTATCGCTAAAAGTTCCACTAGCCAATCTGATTGGCTCCGCCTACTACCGTTAAAAGTGCTAGAGCCGATATGATCGGCTCCTCATACTATCGCTAAAAGTTCCACTAGCCAATCTGATTGGCTCCACCTACTACCGCTAAAAGTGCTAGAGCCGATCTGATCGGCTCCGCCTACTACCGTTAAAAGTGCTAGAGCCGATATGATCGGCTCCTCATACTATCGCTAAAAGTTCCACTAGCCAATCTGATTGGCTCCGCCTACTACCGTTAAAAGTGCTAGAGCCGATATGATCGGCTCCTCATACTATCGCTAAAAGTTCCACTAGCCAATCTGATTGGCTCCACCTACTACCGCTAAAAGTGCTAGAGCCGATCTGATCGGCTCCGCCTACTACCGTTAAAAGTGCTAGAGCCGATATGATCGGCTCCTCATACTATCGCTAAAAGTTCCACTAGCCAATCTGATTGGCTCCGCCTACTACCGTTAAAAGTGCTAGAGCCGATATGATCGGCTCCTCATACTATCGCTAAAAGTTCCACTAGCCAATCTGATTGGCTCCACCTACTACCGCTAAAAGTGCTAGAGCCGATCTGATCGGCTCCGCCTACTACCGTTAAAAGTGCTAGAGCCGATATGATCAGCTCCTCATACTATCGCTAAAAGTTCCACTAGCCAATCTGATTGGCTCCGCCTACTACCGTTAAAAGTGCTAGAGCCGATATGATCGGCTCCTCATACTATCGCTAAAAGTTCCACTAGCCAATCTGATTGGCTCCACCTACTACCGTTAAAAGTGCTAGAGCCGATCTGATCGGCTCCACCTACTACCGCTAAAAGTGCCAGAGTCGATGAGGTCGGCTCTCCAGATTTGAGCTAGTTCTCGCTTTATCTGAAAGATAGTGTAGTAGTGTCATATATCACTGGAAAGAGAACACTTCCCTCATTTATTTTATATAAGGTTGGCAACAAAAATCAACCGTAAATAGTTGTTATTGAAACTGAGAGTTTAGTACATTTACAATGGCGGACAGTCACATACTCATTGTGCTAAGTGCAACGCCGGTTTACATAAGAGCTGCATGGAAAATAGAAGTGTGGCTACATTCATACTGATGTAAATAGTTTTGTAAACAGTTTTAAAATGTAAGGGTTAAATTGTTCTGAGTTTAGAAAAATATACTATTTAGATTTTCATGTTATGTCGTGTGAATGAAAAGATGTATTTACCAATGTAAGTAAATAGGCAATGACTTTATAAATTTATATAATATTTTTAAAAAATATGAAATTATTAATTATAAAAGGTTTTTTGAAAAACACATTCATTATGTGTAGGCCTAAATATTTATTAATCAGGTAAGCAATATAATAACTCTTGCTGTAAAGCAAGCAAAAACGGCCCAAAAATATCTAATGTAAGATATCAAATAAAAATTTCTGTAATTACTAATTATAATCACATATATTCAAAACTTTATTTTCTTGTATGAACTAAATGCACTATGACAAAATAATATTGAAATGTCTATAAAATATTTTTAATGTGTTAATTAGCATTGGTTTTGAAAAAAATTAACAATTCAAAAAAATTCAAAATAAATTCAAAATCAAGAAATCATATAATCTTAATTAAATTGCATTAATTTATTATTATTAAAGAACAGTACATACGGATTAAAATGATAAATCAAAATAATCGCTTCATAAATAAAGGTTTGGTGAATTTTCTTGCAAACCCTTACAAAAATTAGGATATAGCTGTGACATTCTTCGCACACAAAACTTAACAGGCCACTGGCATTCTTTGTGCGTGAATTCTGGAATAGGCGTGGCACTAGGAGGATTAAGCCATTTTAAAGAAGGCATTCCAACAATAATATGCAAACAAGACAGTTCCATTTTTTTTTAATGTATAGAATCAAGTTTACAGAGAAAATATTTTTAAACAATATTATTTTAAACCTTTGTGCTTTGCCAATTTTTAAAGTTTTATTCATCAACTGAACTAAGGTAATAGGTTTTAAGAACGCCTAAGAATAATACCTAACTTATATAATTTTATAATAAAGAAAATTGATAGAACTAAAGAAAAAGGAAAAATAAACTACTAAGAGTAAATTGATGAAGAAAGCCCACCTACGGAAAGAGGGAAAATGTGGGATGGATCCAATGCACAAAGGTGACATCTTCTTCCTTTCTTCTGTCTTCTATAGTAGAAGTAGTAACACACACATTTTAACACAAATAGAATAATATTTGTCTTTGTGTTTGTGTTAAAATGTGTGACTACTTCTACTATAGAAGACAGAAGAAAGGAAGATGTCGCCTTTGTGCATTGGATTCTTCCCACATTTTTTCTCTTTCCCTAGGTGGGCTTTCTTCATCAAATTTACACTTACAAGGGGAGGCCACGACGTTCGGATCACGGATTATCTTCAAACTTAGTACACTTTTAGTAGTCCATTAGGACAACATAATGTGCAAGTAGTAAGGCGTACTACTCAGGAGTTTTCGAGAAAATCGCAAGAGAAGTTTTACGCGTCGAATATGTACCGATGCGTTGCGACAATGAGCACGAGATGGCGGTGGTCGAGTGGTTAGCGTTCCAACTCCGTAATCACTAAATTACATACATACTAGAGTTGTCCTAATGGACTACTAAAAGTGTACTAAGTTTGAAGATAATCCGCAATCCGAACGTCGTGGCCTCCCCTTGTTAGTAGTTTATTTTTACTTTTTCTTTAGTTTTATCAATTTCCTTTATTATAAAATTATTTAGCCATTGGGCCACCTCATTTTTAAACATTAAACCTAACTTATATAGGTAACACAGCTCAAACATGATTTATATATTTTACTTAGAGAAACAGTGCAATAATTGATATCAGAGAAATTGTTTTGTTGTATTTAAAAAAAATATTAAAATAATGAAAACCTATCAAACTGAATCCAATTTTGCTGTTTGTCAAGTGAAGAATTTAGAAAACCACACATTGATAAGTTTTCTGGTTTGACGAGCGTAATCATTTAGCTAATATTCCAGGTAACCAGCCATGGGACAGATTCATTAGTGAGCAAATATTCTTATGAATAACCTAAGAATTTTACCTGTGAATTTCTTTTACAGTTTCTTACTATGGCCCCTGAAATCTATTCATGATATTTCTTTTAGTCTTGCACACCTCACAGATGCTTTTAGCATTTAATAGTTTTGTTTTGGTTTAAACGAGGAGGGAGGGATAACACAATTATTCTGAACCTGAAGAACCTGTTCATGACAGTGAGAGCTTGCCCTTAAAATGTGTTTTTTAGTGTTTTATCCAAACAATTTCTACTCCAATTAAAAATAAAACCTCCTTGGTATGAGTCTGCAAGCAAGATATAACGATAATAGTGCCAACATTTACGAATAGAGGATGTCATGTGGTCAGTACAAAGAGCCTGCCGTTTGTTAATCTCAGTTTTATAAACTGAAGCTGCTACTTATTTATTCAAGTAGCTCCTCATTTGACCTCACGAGGCATAGTTTGACCCCATTTCAAACCCACTGCTTCACAGAAATTTTTTGGAAGCGGGACCTCTGGATCTGTAGCCAGGAATTCTGAACCTTCCAATTTGAACCATCCCAGTGCTCTACTACAAAATAAACTTTTAGTTTGGTTTGTAATGTTTCATATTGTGAGAAATTTTAAATTGTACTTAATGGTAATAATAATATGTATTGTGTTAGTGATATTGTGGTGCTAATACTCAGTATTGATATTGTATTTTAAATAAAGCATTTATTGGTATTGACAGTAAGGAATAAAATAATACTATTGGTTGAACTGTATAAAAACTTTCAATGAGACAAAACAGGCTTACTCTGTTTCTTTAATTTTATATTCATGTATTTATAATTTAATCATGAAATTAAAAAATATATATATATGGACACAATTTGTTTCATGTATTGAATAAAACCTTTTCACTACTATACAAAAAGTTAGTATAGCAAATTTAAAAGTTGGCAAGTGAAAGCGATTAACCAATAAAACTAAACTAAACTAAGAAATCCCAAATATTTAATCTGAATCTATGAAAAAGGGGGTAAGTGTAAGATGTTGACTTTTACGCATTGTTTTATCCAATTTAATAATGATTTTGTTCACATTAATTCTTTAGTTGCATATAAAATATAAATTATAGTTTAACAATAACATTTTTTTGCTATAATGGAAACCCCAATCGGTTAAATAGTAACTTGATGGTCTGGGGCGGTGATTCCTAACCTTTTTTGTTTTTGAAGAACCCTTAAAATATTTCCTAAAATCTCAAGGAACCCCCATCTGGCTGACATATAGTAGGTTTGACAGGGGTAAATTACAAAAAACACGTGTAAAGCAGTAGAGTTGAGAAATAAATTGTTTTAGTAATAGGTCATATTAAAATCTTTAATAAGGGACCCAGGATACGGGCTTGCAAAACCCTGGCTGGGAATCACTGATCTAGGGTTTGGTTGTTGTGTACTATAATTGTGTTGCACATAAAGTCTCAGTCATTTGACGAACTACTAAGAGGGTGTTCAAGAAATAATATTTACCTTGACTTTATCAGGAATGGACATTTGGAGCACCTATTGGAAAATACAAACGTATTTATTGAGATCAACATTGATAACATTTTACTATATTACTATTGTTATTTGATTATGTATTGATAATCATCATTTCCTGCTTTACATCACTCTGCAAGGTTGTGTATGTTGACAATAACCCTCCCTCCTTTTCCTCTGCCCTGCCACCACTCCTCTTCTACTGCCTGCCGTTCTATTCCTCTTACTGTATATATCAATCTTCTCAATATTTGTCCACCTCTAGGTCTCCTTCCTACTTTTACTGCACTTCCATTTTCTAAGGTAATCTACTATTGTCCATTACCATCGTTTGTGCATACCATCACAATCTAGACTTAGCAGTTTTTTCTTTAATACTTTCTTGTGCTGTCATTTTAAATTATCGTCTCCCTTTTCTTTGCAATATCAGTAGGATTGTTACCCAGGTTTATGCTGTATGTGTTATAGTTGGCGCATTATATGTATGTATCTATCAGGAGTGACAGCTGCATATCATATGATTTGACATATGAATAAATAAAAGAAGATCTAGTAACTTTTCTGTCAAATATATCCATTCGTAATAAAATTAGGGTACACACACATGAAAGGTTTTGTTACCTCTTATATTGATTTAGTCAAAATTAATTTTATTGTACTTATATAATATGAGGTTTAACTAATTACCTATTTCAAAACTTATTACTATTATTTTTCTTGTGGCTGTGGTTGATGTGTTATGGAGATGGGCCCAAGAGTCATGAAAGGCTGCCTCTCAATGGTCTGTACCAATAGTAAGCAGCATACCATTATCTATAAAAAAATAATTCACAATTTAGATTTGAGAAATAAACTAGCTTCGTTTTCAAATATATATTTTTTTAAATAATATAAAATTTGGAACATTATAAACGTGATTAGTAAATATGATACACAATTACTCCCGAAGAGGCTTCACCTGTCCTGTCCACTTACACGTTCCCGTTTGACTGACGAGAGTCCCAGGGGCCAGCATCGTGTCTCATGCCAGATTAGGTCACAAGTTCCACGCAACAAGGCCCTAAGAACCCAGTGGACAATAGTAGATACTTCCTTGGAAGTCCCCGGACTAGAATTGTCTGGACCAGCGCCAGGTGTTCTATCAGTTCTACGCATGTGCCATGTTTTCCTTGCTTTATCCATCCGTGCCCTCCATTGAATTCCTATTGATCTGTCTCTGGGACCTTCTAGGGCTATAAATTAATGTGTTTCGTCTCTTTTGTTACGTACTAATTATACCAAGAAGCGCTGTTACCGTGGACTTGTTTCATACACATTAAAAATTCTCTTTCGGCCTTTAATCTTTGTTTGATATTTTCCAAATTATCTTTTCGACTTAAATACCTGTTATGTTTGTTTAGTTGTAAGTGGTAACTAATATGATTGACTCATGGCATCTTATTTATTTTTAAGGTCACTGTAGCATGTCTCTTGAATCAAAGGACATCTACAAAACAGAATCCACAAAATATCCTAAATTATGACAAGAGAATCAGAAGAGGAAAATTAATACTGATAGATTTAGAAGTAAATACACGAGATTCTACTTACAGTACATGGATGTTCCCGGATATGATCACCATGCTTTCACCAACTGTACCACTAGCATGGCGGAAGCACAGGCGTGGCAGTTTCAACGCACGTCTAACCTCTTGACCTCAACATCGAAGAAAGACCAGAGGAGCCTCGCTCGATCACTAGCGATGACACGAGCTACGATAATTACGCCCCTAGCGGATTTCCTTGGCAACCCTTTCCCCTTCGCTTCAAAACTCCCTCCCCTGTCCCCGCTTTCCTTTGTTGACATTGCCTTATTTGTTGGTCTGGAAAAGAGTATAAAACAGGCATCTCCTAGGCCCATTTATTCTAGTTCATCACTTGACTTTCGGTGAAGAAGGAAACTCTGCTCCAGCACCTAGAGAAGAAACCACTGACCATGACGGTTAGGGCGTGGGAGTCACCGCCTCGACGCCGAGGGAACCCATCGAATAATCCAAGTATTCTGTTGCTTTCCAAGTCCTTCAGACTTGTTGAATTGGTCCCTAAGACTATGTAAATTTTTGTGTAGCCAGTATGAACTCTTTATTACGTACGTCATTCAGACGTTTGTAGTTTAGTCAAGAGGAGTTATTTATTTTGTACGTCCATCTGACGTGTTAGTTCAGGCAATAGGGCTAACTTATTTTTGTACGTCAACCAGACGTGTTTGGTAGAGTCATTATGACATCTTTATTTGTACGTCCATCTGACGTGTTTTGAATAATCACTATGAGCTCTTTATTTTGAACGTTCATATGACGGGTTAGTTTAGTCAATAGCGCTAACATATTTGGTATTTCATAGGTGTGACTACATATTTTTACTATGTCCATATGATATAGCTTAAATGCGGGAGCCTTGAGCTCTTTGAGATAGGATCCAGGCTTTAGGACCCTCTCTTTCACAAATTCATAATTCAGGCGTAAGGTCTTAATAATTCACAGTATCACATGTCGCCTTGGACGTCATGCTCATATGTGCTACTTTTAGAATGGCTACAACCATGGTGTCTAACGCCTTTATTTGAGGACCTAGTTAGGTCAGTATGTCACAGCAGTGTTATTCGAATCTCTTTTTCTGTGTTACTATTATGGGTGCGCAAGGCGCGGAACACGGCTAATCGTCTATGGTGGCCCACACAGATAATACTTTTCTTTCGCCCCTTTGGATGGCATTTCTTGTGATTTGGTGTTTAAAATAAGTGTTTTCTAAACGTGAGTTTCACCCCGGGCAGTGGGTGATGTCATTTAAGTACTATTGAATGCTCTGGCAATTCCCATTGGGAAAGGACCGGCCATAGTACTACTTAGGGTAGACACCTGGTTACCTTTCAGCCATTCTCTGATGTAATGGACCATCAGTCCATTTTACTATATCTGAAACAATTCTTTATCTCTAGCTGGGACGAACGTTGGCTAATAACTCTAAAATTATAGTGTCATGTGTTATATCATTATTAGTCTAATTCACCTTGTTTTGTTTAGACCCTTCCGGTGGAAGTCAGGCTGCTAGCCCGACTATTCGCGTGTTGTCTAGGACACATATTCTCCCGAGCTACGGGATGATACTGTAACTTTGGAGTTATACAACCTTAATGTTTTGCTTTGCCCATTCAACGGGCTTCAACCACAGATTATACTTTCTGTTTATTCACAGCTAATGTAATCTAATTCCAACCTTAATGTCTTGCTTAATATATCTATTTTTGTTACCTATTAAATTCTTTATGTACTAAAGTATGTTCCTATCACTCACTCATATATAAAAGTGTAAACAACCCTTAATGTAACCATCTAGGTAGGAATAATATTGCCTAAATCACTAATAACTTAAAATTGATTTGTATCGATTTCACTAGATGGCATTGTTTAGTGGATTCGTAAAATAACTTTGTCTCGAGGCCACCAGCCTAATATTTTATTGTAAATTAACTTTTCTCTAGGCCACTAGAAGGCATGGTCTAATGATTTATTTGTTTATTACTTTGTCTCTTGGCCAATAAGTGGCATTGCCAAATATTGTAAATTTAATCCTTGGTAATACTTTTACTGTGCATTTTTAATAAGGACATTTCTGGCATAATATTTAATTAATTAATGTTGCAATTAAAGATTTGTTCATCTCAGAGTCTCTCCTCTTTTTGGTGGACTTTTAAATGTCATCTGTGATAATACATCGAACATTTGAGTAAATATTAGACCACATACTTTAGAGGATTATTACTTGGGCTTTTATTTCGAGCTTCAGCCTAATCAGAGCCAATGCCCACACCTGTCCTCTACATTGTTTTTAGTAGGTATTTATAAAATAACCTGTCTTTTATTTAAATAAATGTTAAATGTGTTATATATATATATATATATTTAGGGCTAGGGCTTACACATCCATTATCCATTTTGGAATCCAAAAGGTAATCAACATATTTAATAGGCTACTCTCAAAGTTAAGAATACAAATATAGAAATGCCAAGTTGGAACACAATGTGCAAAAGAATCTTCGTGTGTTCACTTTTGATTAAACTTAATGTTATCAACACAAAGCATACTTCTTGCAGTGAATACTGATTTGATATAAAAATACAACATTTTCACCCAATTAGAATTCAAATCAAACTCTCAAAATATTGCCGGCACTTTTACAAAACACACCTAGACATTTATTTACAGCCAATTAAGAGTTGGGTCGAATCCATTATTTTACCAATCTGAATTTTCATGTTACCTTCAAATCCCGAATCTCTGAAAAAACTATACACACAGAGGAAATAGGATTATAAGAGAATAGTAAAAATGGGAAAAAATGGCATGTTAATTTTTGTTTGCTAAAATGTGTTCATTATAACATTCTTATTTTCAGTTGTGTTAAATTAATGGTCTGGGGTCTGTTTAAGTTTTTCCTCTATGTTGGAACTGAACCACTAATAAGCAATGCTAAAGCTCTAAAACAAATTCCAATTGATTTTTTTTCTTATGAATCTTGAATATTTGAGCATTATATCTATACAAAAAATTCTAAAAGATAAAAAGGGTAGAAGGACAGTGAAGTGCAAGAGCATTTAAATGCAATCATTTATTATAAGTGAGTGAAATAAATACAGATGTAATAATACAAGTCATGATTTGAAAATAAACCTGTTTTGTGGTTCACATGGATTATTGTACAAAATTACAATACAAACAACACCTGTAGCACATGAAAGCTAAACAGAACTATATAAACACTTTTGTACAATATGTCCCTACTAATAATAATAATGAATACAAGAGCACTCTAGGTACAGAGGTATGAACAATCGCAGCAGCTCTGAGAACAAATTGAATACTGGTGAACTTGAGCTTTGATTTGTGGGTGGGGCAAATCATTAAGAGAGATATTTCCATGTTTCACAAATGTCACATACGAAATTAATCGAATGCTTGTTTTCTAAAATCTCAATCCAACATTTTCTCTAGAATATCGAGTCCAAATTCGAATGTTTAAAAATGAATAGTTTTAGTTTAAAAATTAAAAAAAATTAAGCAGAAAATTACACCGTGTTTAGTTTATAAAATTAGCATTACACTCAACAAATTTTAAAAGATTTGACAACACTGTGTATTGGTTAATTTGCCTATTTGTTATATTTATTATACTTGCCTCAGTGGCGTAGTTAGCTAATGCGCTAGACTGCCGAGGACAGGGAGATAAAGGTTTGAATCTCAATCGGGTGAACTGTGGGTGGTTTTTCCCTAAATGGTTTTCGATTCTCCCTCCACATAAATGCGGGTTCACTTCCTCTATATTCAACCTTCCTAATTCCTAACTCATTAGTGTAATTAGTACTTAAGCGTATAATCCGAACGAGTAGTAAGACGCGGTGCTAAATATTATTGTTATATTTATTATGTTACAGAGAACAACAAAGTTTATTTTGAGGGATTTTTTTACTCAGCGTATTCAAGCTTTATGCATATAGGATAGTTATGCTACTGGAATAGTGAAGAGGGTATATTTTAGGATAAAATGTACCTACATTTGTGTGGGAGGAGAGTGTGGTTAGCTAATTAGTTAAAACTACCCTCAGTCCACCCGATATCCCCACCGACAGTTCAGTCTGTTGCGAGAGTTACACTATAATCCAGTCAATGACTGAAGCAGGTCTGAGTGAATTAGTTATTTGTATACTAATTTATTTTTTAGCTCAAGGAAACGAAAAATAAGGTTTCCTAATCACAAACATCTATATAACTGTTATTTCAAGTCTAGAAAGACTAGGATTCGAGATATTTATTTGAGATTCTATGAACCGCAAGTCTGTGGGATACTATAGCATTTGAGTAATTCAAAGATTTGAACACTCCAACTTTAGTTTTTAGCAATTTATGAAATAAAGGCTAGTTTTTAAATAAATGGTTAATTTTTACAATCTGTCTCAAAACTTATCTGTGACCTGTATACAAACAAAATATAACAAAATGTGATATATCAGAATGTGTGCAGTAAATACTCTGTTTGCTGAATCAAATGGGGCTGATGAATTGTTAAAAGAATTAAACTCAAAGACAAACAATATATTATTTAAATAAGCCACATGTTCACCAAGCGCTGGTCACACAAATGCACAGAGTTAGCATGAACAGTAATGCGTATTTTACACAATTTGGTCCATTAATCTTACAACAATTTTTTATATATATTTTTTACTTTAGATAGAAAAGTGAAGTGTCTCATTATTTTAAAATACCTTCCAGCAATACAAAAATGTGTATTAAATTGTCCCAAAGTCAATATTTTTTTAATTACAATATTCTAGAGTATAGAGTGTAAATAAAGTATTTTGAAGTTTTCTAAAAGATTTATTTGTCTTGAATCACATCTAAATAGTATTTATGTTGTACTAACAAGTTTCTAATCCCCAGACATTGTTTAGAAATGTTTCACAAGGGTAGATTGCAAGATTGAAAGGCACAGGAGTTGGAGACAAGACAATGATACAACGTGTTTGCGACTGGTTACAATTTTACATTCTGTGACGACAACATATTAAAATGCAGTTAAATATTAGATTAAATAAAGCAAGTCAAAATGTTATCTAGTGCTTAATAAATTATCACACTCGGCCAAACAAACTATAACAACAAATGTGCACAATGAAACTAAAAATTTAAAAACATAGTTTGCCAAATAATAAATATGTTCCCTTTTCAAAAATTGCAATTGGAAATGTTCATTTAATTTTTTTTAGCAATAAAAACAATGTTACCACTTATTATTTTTAATTAATTTAATTTAGGTGATAAGGAAGAAAGGAGAGTTAGGTTAGAACTGGGTAGAAACTCTATTGACCCACACGTCTTCCGATTACTTTCACAGTCGCACAGGATTTTGAAAAGAATATTTCTGAAAATTTAAAATCCTGCATTGCCTTGAAAGTGATGAAAAGATGTTAAGAAATGAATATCTAAATTTATTTTGTTTTCTATCGAGCCCTAATCTAACTCTTTCAAGTTTACTTCCTTTCCAACAATTTACATTTAATTATTCCACAGTGTTTTAATTTATTTCCAAGCCATTAAGACAGCTATCAATTTTTATATTTATTCATTTGTATTCAGTTTTAGTTTGAATCTTAATGTTCTTTTATGATTAAAATAGACTTTAGTATTAGATATCATATGCTTTAAATTTTACATGAGCAAAGTAATCATTGAAAGGAGAAATAGTTACTATCCAATTATTAGTCTACTATAAATTTTATTTATTTTGAAACTGACCCAGATAATAATGTAACTATAATACACTACAAAATGTTATATATATATATATATATATATATTGTCAGGTTATTCTGATTACAAAATTGATTAATTTTACTGTGTTTCAAAGTTCCTAAAAATTAAGTAATTCCTAGCGATGTGCAAGTATACAATGTTCACTTTTGAGTCTAGTTTGAATGCTATTTGAGTTTGAGTAATATAGAGCGATATTTGTACATATTTCTTGCTAGTCTAAACCTCCTCTAACTCCTAGTTTTATTCTCTCCAATCACACTCAAGGTCACAAGTGTTTTTTTATTTTATCTTACCATGACAACTGCTGTTGGCGTTTTATCTTACTGGTCTACGAGTTTTTTTTTATCATCCATTGGTATTGAAACGCCCTTGACAATTTCGAGTTCAGATTAGCAAGACTGTGCAGGGTGGGGCCAAAACAATTAAGACGATTAGTAACTTGAAAATTAACACTTTAATTGGAAAGTAAATATTCACTAGATAAGTAAAAGTAAACTACATACTACACTTTTTTTTTAACTTTTTGAAGATAATGTCAATCAAGTGAGCTCCACCGGACGTCGGCAAACCTCAGAACGTTGTCCATCACTTTCCTCAGCATAGATCGTCTAATTGTTTCCACCCCGCCCTGTATTATAAAGTTTAATTTCTATTACCGGTATATTTGGAAGTTATGAACACGCAAATTTCAATTTTTAACTAAATTTAACAATATATCTGTACAAGTTATATTAGTTTTTAATCTATACAAAAGGAAATACAGGATCCCTGTTCGCTAAGAAATAATATTTTGAAAATTGAACAAGTTAATTAAAATTTAAAATTTTGAGATAAAGACAAAAATATTGATCGAATACTTAGATTTTTCTAGTTTTGGAAATTTTTTAATAAAGTTTGAATAAACACTAAAACTTGTCTGCGAACTTGAATTTTATAGTACTTGCCCACCCTAGTGATTTTTTTTAAAACTTTTTACCACAATAACTCTGTCAGTTAATATAGTTCATTGATAGTTTACAGAATATGAAGTGGAAAACAAAAGAATCAGAAAGCATCTTTCTGAAGTTGGTAGGTGTTTTTAAAAATGAATATTTTACTCTCCCTGTTTGAAATGTATGCTTATTAATTAAATTAGTTACAATTTCAGCAAACAATTTATTTTTATATATATATAATTAGGGGTCTGCGAGCTTGGGTATTTCCTTTCAAGTCAAACTAGAGTCTAATATTTCAAAAAGCTCCTAAGTTTCGAGTTCAGTTTGAGTATAACTCTTCATAAATTTAAAATGTTGAGGGCATGTTATATTTGTTTATTTTAAAAGTAAATAGCATATCTTTAAAATATGAGATTTTAAAAATATATGAAAACACAACATATTCTTAAAATAAGAATAACACTCTTTAATTTTTATGAATAGTAAATACTTTTGAAAATAAAGTTTAAAAAATGGAAATGTTGGTGTTTATATTAGAAATAACCAAACATGATTTAAAAATAAAACATTCAAAATTACAAAAAAGTTAATAGATTAACGTTTTCTTCGATGGCTTTAATTACCCATTAAGAAAATGTAAGAATCACAAGTAGTTAAAAATTTAAATTTTTCATATTTCGTTTATTAGTCCTTAATGTAATAACTGCTGCTATTGTGATCATTCCATTCCTCTATGTGCAGTTGCACATGCACCTTATATGCTCTCACATTATAAATCTATATTATTACAAACATTTATTTCAATTCGATATTTAATGCTTATAAAAGTTGATGTTCATACTTTAAAATGAAAAATAAGATGGTTAAGATAATAACTTTTGTATACAGCAGGAAAAAGGGAATGCTTGTTTTAGTAAAATAAGTATGGTAAAATATTTAGTACAATGTTGATCAACATTAATTTTAGACAGGTTAACCAACATAATTCTATAAATAAATGCTAGTTTTGCAGTTAAATGTATTAATAGAACTTTTAAATAACTTGAGTTTGAAAACAATCAATATGTATTCTCAATGTTAAGCTTATTTTCATTAAAATTATAATTTTAGAAAGGGGTCATGGATTTATCATTGGTGAAATGTGGGTTTACCGGTTCATAGTGATAAATTAATGTCAGGGACTGGATGTTGTGCTTGTCCCAGTCTTAAGTTAGATTATAAGGCTATATGAAGCTACGACCGGCCTAGCAAGCAGGTGGTGTAAAATATATGTCTTGAATAAAAAACTGACCCGACCAAGGCTGGAAACAGTAATGATGTGAAGTAAAGAAAGGGCTCATGTAAAAATAGTGAGTAATCAAGTATGTAGTGATCTATTCAGCTAGAGTTATTTTCATTGCCTTGTCTTGGCAATGCAACTTCAATCGAGGATAAATAATTAAAAATGAACAAAAAATATTGACTTAACTTTCCAGTATAAAGTAGTTTTAAAGCTCCTTTATGTTATTAATGAAACTGCCGATACGATCTAAATTAAATAGCCTATACTAACCATTTTGTTATAAAAATTTATTTGTATTGTACAAACAAAATGTTGTAAGGCATTATTTTATTTCACTGTATTACAAAATTACTGATTACCTCTACATTTTTACTGTACTACTTTCTTTCAAACCGTCCCACCAGTCGGGGTGTGTCAGTTCACCCTCTTCACTTCATGAAACAACACTGACTCTTTACATACTCATCATGTTAGGTCCCACTCAACCACCCAAACACTTCCCGCGGGAGAAAACCTTCCGCAAGCCGGCCAGGTGCTCTCGCGGAGGTTTATGGGAAATACTGGGTCCGATGACGTAATATCGGCACAGTATATATATCAAGAGGAAGCTTGAAAATGACGAGACTATAAAACTTTCATCTTTATCCCAAGATTTAATGATGAACTAGGTTCGAAGCTCAAAATACAAGTACTCGCAGAGCCCTGACTATAATATAAATTATTGGGTGTCTTAAGTACCTTCATATCTTCTAATAATTTATTTCACAAGAAATATGTCGTTCCCTTTACAAATTAGTTTTAAATAATTACACTTGTAAAAAACAATCAATAGTGGAACAAAGTTATGTTCCTATGGCATACATTATCACGGCACACACTAATAACACACACAAAGATTTACCTTTTAATAACATGTATGCATACTGAGCATTCAATTAAGAGATAAGTCACTTTAATTCCTAAGTACATTTACTGATCACAATAGTTTCCTAAGCTCTTTAGTTTTTTACTAAGTCTTAGTGGTCGGTCGCAACGCAGACACTGGCCAACTACCCCAAACACTTACTTGGCAATAGCAGAATTTTTGGTATGCAAAAGTCTTTTACTTCTTAATTTATTTCTTGTTACAGCACATTTTAATTTTTTTTTCCTTCATAAAATATTAAATGAGGGAGGAGGTAATCCACAAAATTTCTAATTCATATTCTTTGACTACCAAACTTTACTGAACTTTCGATCTATTTATTTGCATAAAAGTGTTTTCAGGATACATCCCAACAGCAAACTTCAATACGTCAATTAAATAACACAAACACTTCAATAAATGCTTTCACTGCAAAGAATTGAAAAGATTAATCATAAATGCACTAGGATAACTGTTTCATTATAATATATATCTTTGAGGAAAACTCCTTTTCGATTTTTATTATAATTAATAGGTCACTTGATCTAAAAAATAATCTTTCTAATTGGTCTGTCAAATCACAGATAACAACCCAACATCGGTGTTGTTCATGTTTGAAAATAAATAAGAGATTGCAGTGAAATGCAGACAAATTAGTGGGGTACACACACATCATTAATAACCAGTACTAGTGCCCCCCCTTCTCCCTCC
This sequence comes from Timema podura, assembly GCA_033556935.1. Taxonomy (NCBI): domain Eukaryota; kingdom Metazoa; phylum Arthropoda; class Insecta; order Phasmatodea; family Timematidae; genus Timema; species Timema podura. The sequence continues at coordinate 47,600,227 of JAVRXN010000005.1, read as the reverse complement.
AAGGTTATTTTGTACTTGGCTGACACACAACAAAACTAGTTTCAGTTAGGTGTAACCGGGCTGCTGCTGTTGTATGATCACATGCACACAGACGACAGAAACAAGAGGTTCCCTGTTCACAGGCACTCAATCCATGACCTCTCTGTATGGCAGCTCAGACGTTATGGTGAAGTCCTCAAAGTAGTGATTGAGAAAATCAAAGGTAGGTCTCTTCTCGGGGTCTGCATCCCAGCATTGCAGCATCAGCCGGTAAATGACATCTGGGATAGCGTGAGACGGGGGCTTGGGCATGCGGTACCCCTTCTCAACCTGCTCTATAACCTCTCTGCCATGCATACCTGGGGACAATGACACAAGATATTATACACCTTCTCCGCCTGCTCTATAACCTCCTGGGGACAGTGACACAGGAGATAATACACCTTCACCTGCTCTATAACCTCCCTGGGGACAGTAACACAGGAGATAATACACCTTCACCTGCTCTATTACGTCCCTGGGGACAGTAACACAAGAGATAATACACCTTCTCTGCCTGCTCTATAACCTCCTGGGGACAGTGACACAGGAGATAATACACCTTCACCTGCTCTATAACCTCCCTGGGGACAGTAACACAGGAGATAATACACCTTCACCTGCTCTATAACGTCCCTGGGGACAGTAACACAAGAGATATTACACCTTCTCTGCCTGCTCTATAACCTCCTGGGGACAGTGACACAGGAGATAATACACCTTCACCTGCTCTATAACCTCCCTGGGGACAGTGACACAGGAGATAATACACCTTCACCTGCTCTATAACCTCCCTAGGGACAGTGACACAGGAGATAATTACACCTTCACCTGCTCTATTACGTCCCTGGGGACAGTAACACAAGAGATAATACACCTTCTCTGCCTGCTCTATAACCTCCTGGGGACAGTGACACAGGAGATAATACACCTTCACCTGCTCTATAACCTCCCTAGGGACAGTGACACAGGAGATATTACACCTTCACCTGCTCTATAACCTCCCTGGGGACAGTAACACAGGAGATAATACACCTTCACCTGCTCTATAACCTCCCTGGGGACAGTAACACAGGAGATAATACACCTTCACCTGCTCTATAACCTCCCTGGGGACAGTAACACAGGAGATAATACACCTTCACCTGCTCTATAACGTCCCTGGGGACAGTGACACAGGAGATAATACACCTTCACCTGCTCTATAACCTCCCTAGGGACAGTGACACAGGAGATAATACACCTTCACCTGCTCTATAACCTCCCTGGACACAGTGACACAGGAGATATTACACCTTCACCTGCTCTATAACCTCCCTGGGGACAGTGACACAGGAGATAATACACCTTCACCTGCTCTATAACCTCCCTAGGGACAGTGACACAGGAGATAATACACCTTCACCTGCTCTATAACCTCCCTAGGGACAGTGACACAGGAGATAATACACCTTCACCTGCTCTATAACCTCCTAGGGACAGTGACACAGGAGATAATACATCTTCACCTGCTCTATAACCTCCCTGGGGACAGTGACACAGGAGATTACACCTTCACCTGCTCTATAACCTCCCTGGGGACAATGACACAGGAGATAATACATCTTCACCTGCTCTATAACCTCCCTGGAGACAGTGACACAGGAGATATTACATCTTCACCTGCACTATAACCTCCCTGGACACAGTGACACAGGGAATATTACACCTTCACCTGCTCTATAACCTCCCTGGAGACAGTGACACAGGAGATATTACACCTTCACCTGCTCTATAACCTCCCTGGAGACAGTGACACAGGAGATATTACATCTTCACCTGCTCTATAACCTCCCTGGAGACAGTGACACAGGAGATATTACACCTTCACCTGCTCTATAACCTCCCTGGAGACAGTGACACAGGAGATATTACACCTTCACCTGCTCTATAACCTCCCTGGACACAGTGACACAGGGAATATTACACCTTCACCTGCTCTATAACCTCCCTGGAGACAGTGACGCAGGAGATATTACACCTTCACCTGCTCTATAACCTCCCTAGGGACAGTGACACAAGGAATATTACACCTTCACCTGCTCTATAACCTCCCTGGGGACAGTGACACAGGAGATAATACACCTTCACCTGCTCTATAATCTCCTTGGAGACAGTGACACAGAAAGTTAAGGCCCACACATTTCTCAAGCAAGTGTCAGGTTCAAATCCTGATTGTAGGACAATAAAACCTGAAGATGCCAGGTGTGTAAAACATTCAAATAAAATTAACTCAGCTCAAAGTGTACAAAAAATTAGCTAAAAACAACAAACTTAAAAAAAAATTGGAAAAAGGGTTAACATTTGTTAAATAAACTTTTTCTCATTCCTAACTAAACTTGAGTAAGCTTCTAAGAAATCTATGAGTATTGATGTCAATCCGAGCTTTAATTTAATAAATATATAACCTATGTTTAAAATTTAACTATTAAAATAAAAATCAAATGACCACCAAATCTTTTTAAAAAAGTTTTAAAATAAAAATAGGATTCATATATTTAAAAGAAAATATTACCTTTGGAATGACAATGGCACTAATATTTTAACAACATAATTAACATATACCACCCACACATTTCACAAACTACATCCGGACAAGTAGAGATAGGAGTAAACTAGGGGTCTGCGAGCTTGGGTTTTTTTCATTATAACTCGAGTCGAGTATTTCTAAAAGCTCCCGAGTTCGACTATATTTATAATTTTAAAATGTTAAAAAGTATATTAAACCAGATGTTCTTAAAATATGAATGACATTCATTTTTATAAAGAGTAAATACTTTTGAAAAAAAAAGTTAAATAATGGAAATATCGGTTTTTAAATTAGAAATAACGCTTATAAAACACAATTTAAAAATAAGAACAACACTCAAATAAAAATCTAATAAAAACTAATTAAAATGGCTTCAATACTCATGTCTTAAAGGACATTAAAATCACACTAACGATTATAAAAAAGAGTTAATAAAATGAATATTTGCATGATGGCTTTAAAATGTACAGTAAGACAGTGTAGAAACACTGTACAATGATGTAAAGTGATAGGGAAGGAAGCCAACTGAAAGGATAGTTAGGTTAGGTCTAGATATAAACAAACACACGGCTCTCTTCATGTCTTCTTAAACTTTTACACTTTCGGAAATATTACTTTTTTATTAATATTTCTTCATTTGAAAAATAAATATTTCCTAAAATTCAAATCAATGTGCAACTGTGGAAGTTTAAAGAAGTGGGAAGTGTAAAAGTGTAAGAAAAAATAGAGGTGTGTGTGTGTGTTTGTATCTAGATCTAACCTAACTATCCTTTAAGGTTGGCTTCCTTCACTATCACTTTACATTATTGTACAGTGTTTCTACACTGTCTTGATAAAAATTTTAAAAAAATTTACATTTCCCCAAAATATGCTTCAGTAACTTAATTTACCCTATAAGAAAACGTAAGAATCATAAACCATTAGAAATTTAAGTGTTTCGTATTTTGTTTACTATTCCTTAGTGTAATCGTGCATGATCACGTCTACTGTTCCATTTCCATTCTTCTATGTGCAGTTGCACATGCGCGTTTAGCGGACTCTCGTTTGACATTATTTTATTGAGAAATTTACTTCAATTCAATTTTTAATGCTTATAAAAGTTGATGCTGATACTTTAAAATTAAATAATATGACTATAATAATATTTCTAGCAAACAATATGAAATAGTAAATGCTTTCTTAATATAAATGTAGTAAGTTTGGTAAAATATGTATTGCAATAAATAAGATAAACATTGATTTTGAACAGGTTAACCAACATAATTCTATAACTAAATAGTAACTAAACTTGTGCTAGTTTTGTAGCTAAACGTATTATTAATATGAGTTTTAGCTATCTTAATTTGAAAATATTTAATATAATAATATATTCTTGATATTACATTTTTAATTTATTTAATTAAATAGACTATGCTTACTATTGTGTTTTAAAAATTGATTATTAAGTACATCAAGTGGAAGCTTGAAAACAATGAGACTACAAAACTTTCTATCTCGATCTCGATCTTGAGCTTAAGCGACGAGCTTGGCTCGAAGCTCGGAATATGAGTACTCGCAAAGCCCTAGAGTAAACCATGAGTCATCCATCACAGGCACACAATAGAGCACATAGATATTTTTACACAAGTTATTGTTTAAATTAGGAGGGATAGCCAGCACACTTACCCATCCCTTATATTTAAACCATGATTTAGCCTAGAGCTCTATTACAAATAACCTTTACACAAGTTAGAATATACTGAGCCTATAGTCCTGTTAAGTACTAATCCAAGCTTCTATTTCAAACTCAAGCTTGAAATTCAAATACTTGCAAACACTAGAAAGAATATATAAATGGCAAAATTAAGTAAAGGATTAGAGAAGTCAAATAAATTCTAGAGAGAGGATTTATTTTCTTTGGTGCAAACCTATAAAATATTTTAAAAAAAAAAGATTAAAATATCCTTTAAGCCTGTAATTAAGGTAAGAACTGATGAATGATGTCTCAACATACCCCACAATTATGGCAAGGTTAAATTCACAATAAGCATAAATTAATATCAGGCATTTCAATAAAATATTGCTAATTTGAGTTTTTGTATTTTCCATGCTGTTCAACTTGAGCAGAAGCTTGGCGGAGAACCGTACCTGGGTAGGGCACTTGACCGTAAGTCAACAGCTCCATCAGTAGGATACCATAAGACCACACATCCGACTTAATGGAGAATCTGCCATAGACAATTGCTTCTGGGGCAGTCCATTTCACAGGGAAACGAGATCCTAAGGCAAACACAATTTTACACAATAGTCACCAACATTTTACAGCCTCATTTTGAATTAAGGAAAAAAACTACTTTGAAAATGTATTAAATAACCAAGATATTGTATTTATTAGTTATAGTTATGGCCGCATATAAATGTAATATTCTTATATTTAAAAATGACACCTGGATACATGAATCGAATCCCAGACCATTGGCTTACTAAGCCACTGCTCTAACCACTAGTATTAAAGAAGTTGTAAATATGTGTTAGTGTTTTTACTTTATTTGTGCTTCATTTTTCTCTAACAGTTTTTTATTCAAGCAATATATTTTCCCCTATCGGCTTACTAGGCCTGTCGTAGCTTCATATAATCCAACTTAAGATTAGGAAAGGCACAATATTCGGTCCCCAGCCGATTAAATCATCACTGTGAAAGGGTAAACCCACATTCCAGCAATGATAAATTTTTCGGCCATGTCGGGTATCAAACGGACCCTTAGCTCAGTAGGTAAACACTTTACCAACTGAGGTGTCGGATTTGTAATACTGTACTTACAATAAATTTGTGGCATTTGAGCAAGTTCATTTTTTTACAGTATAGATATCTCTTATTCCTGTGGTATGGTTTATCAAATCTAGCTTTCACTTTGCTAACATAATAATATATAATTTTGTTTGGTAAAAGCGAGATAAGACTTGGTATAATTGCCTGTATGGATATTGTTCGACTCACCTTGTCTGGGGCAGTACTCATCGTCCTCAATGACTCGGGCCAGACCAAAGTCGCAGATCTTGGCGGTGTTGTTCTCGCCGATGAGAACATTCCTGGCAGCGAGGTCCCTATGTATGAGCTGCTTGCCCTCCAGGTACTCCATGCCACTGCCACCTGGACAACAGCACCAGGTGTTAATTGAATGTGTAAGGAACATATTAGTGACCCCCTTCCCTAGTTCCGTATGTTTTCTATAAAGCAACTTTACATGAAGAGTCAAGATATCAACTGTGAGGGTACCCCCAAAAAGCCCAGGAGGCAGCACACCAAGGTACTCACTTGAGCAGCGATGTACACCAAGTCCCCAAACTGAAGGCTCCTCCCATCTCCATTCCTAAGGTACTCCAGGAGACTGCCGTTGCACATGTACTCCTGCACAATGTAGATAGGCTCCTCCTTAGAGCAGACGGCGTAGAGTGCCACCAGACGGTCATGACGGAAACGTCTTCATGATGGCTGCTTCTTCCAAGAACGCCTGAGTGGACATGGTGCCTTGCCGTAGAGTCTTTACCGCAACCTCGATATTGTGACGCCATTTACCTGTAAAGTGGAACATAGTCGCTCTGTCATCAATATTCGCACACACAAGGTTGGGCGAGTGATCAGCACTCCGACTAACCAGGCTCTCATTAACACATCTCTTTTTTGGAACAATTAAAAAGCCTGTGTGAATCTTCAAAATTTTGAATCTGAATCTTTTTAGGATTTGTGTTATATTTTATGAAATTTAATTCAAAATTCAAATCTAAAAGTCAAACATTTGAATAGACATCATGTCAATGTCGTTAGGGGGAGTTTAAATTCTTGTTGTGAGTAGACTGGCGTTAACCTTGATCCTTATGGATCTCCTTTCACTTTTGTTTGGAAATAAGAAAATAGTTTTTGTTCGAGTGACACGTTATTAAAATGGCAGCATCAATCCAAGATCCTGCCAAATGTGAAGATTGTTCCGTGATACGTTTTCTGAACGCAGAAGGTAAGCGCCCAGTGGAATTCACAAGCAAATTTCTGCTGTTTATGGTGACATTTGAATCGACAAAATGTGATAAAGTTGGTGCGTGAATTCTTGGGAGGAGAGACTAACTTCACGAGAACAAAGGAGTGGTAACCATCTTTGATCTCTGAAGACCTTCTCCAAAAAATTTAAAGAGAAATTCGTGCAGATTGCGTTTGACGATAAGAGAGTTGTATGACATATTCCTGAAGTCGTCTATGACTATGATTAATGAAGCCTGACAGAAAAATCAAGTTACAAAAAATTCGTGCACGCAATGGGTGCCCAAAATGTTAATGACAACACAAGAAAAAAAGATGGGTTTCACGCTCACGTTTCTCATGCGTTTACAAAGGATGGAGATGAGTTTTTAGGCTCTATTGTGATTGGGGATGAAACATGGGTTTATACCAACTACTGAATCAAAGCAGCAGTTATTGCAATGACACCATACTCTTTCTCCCACAAAAAAAAAAATAAAAAGTTCATTTCTGCAAAAAAAAAATTCATGGCTCACATTTTCTGGGACATAAGAGGCCTTTCCTGATTGACTTTATGCCTTCTGGCACAACAATTAATGCCAATGCATATTGTGAAACCTTGAGATGGCTTGACGGGCCATTCATAACAAAATGAGGGGGGTGTTGACTGATGGCATCTGCCTGCTCCAAGATAACAGTCGGGCCCACACTGCGCATGCCACCACTGAGTTGCTTGACAGTTTCAAATGGGATGTTTTGGATCACCTGCCCTACAGTCCAGACCTCATGCCTAGCGATTACCACTTGTTTCTTCACTTGAAGAAACATCTGGGTGGAAAAACTCAAAAATGATATGATGAGGTTAAAGAAGAAGTCATAACATGTTTAAAGGACAGGCGACAGACTTTTATGACTTGGGATATAGAAGTTGGTTCCCAGACTTATTAAGTGTTTGGACAATGGCGGTGAATATGTGGAAAAGTAAACCTATCCATATGTAGGTAATTTCCAGTACCTATAAGTTTAGTTAAAAACATTTGTAAATGCTATGGTCATTGTATCTTTACTTTCCGGGTATGCTTCATAACTTAGCATAGATCCTTTATTTGACTTGATTCCATATTATTTTTGGAAGAAGGTACAGGAAAGGTTGATTAAACATACAAGAAGAGTGAACATAATATGGCTTTTACAGAGAAAAGAAGAACACAGTTCAACTTTATATTGCTACCATTGCACAAAGTGGTAATGGCTGTATCTCGATCTCGAAGAAAATTGATCCTTACCCCCCAATCCACCTCTTCTGTACCTTCTTCCATGTATAATACAAATTACCTCATAAAGTGAAATGAGATTTTCCCTTGACCAAGGGAATTTCCAAATATCTTATTATTTAAAAATCTAGTCATTATTTAGACACTTGTTATTGACCTTAATTTTATTGGAATCAATTAAAAATGATATAATTAAGCCTAATATTTTATTTGTATGTGATGACATTTTATTTTAAATATTGGATTTGGAACATTTTAACCTTAAATTTTTGTTTCGGATTTTGATTTAATTAGTAAGCAAAGATTAAGATCCAATTCAAAATTTAAAGAATCTTGAAGGGATTTAAGGATTTAAGAAAATTTTGGATTCGAGAATCAAATCCTTAAAAAAAAGCCTCTTTTTAATTTCAATAGTGAAATTTGCTTTAGATCTTTAATACATTGCTTATTGGCGATTCAGAGCCAACATAATTATAGTATAAGTTCAACAACCAGGCCCCAGACCAGTAATTTAACACTTAACTGAATGTATGAATGTTACAATGAATCTATTATAAAAAAGAATGTTAACACTTGCTATGAAAAATTAATTGACTAATGAATCATTTTATTGGATATCTTTCTTAGCTGATAGCCTGTCTACTTATTGAGCCAAGGGTATCAAATTCGGTTCCCGGCAAGGTATAAAATGTATCATTGGAGATAATGTGGCATCTCCCATCACATTAATGAATTAATGCAGGATTGACTTGTGTGTCTCTTATAGAATTAAGTTAGTGTGTAAGTTGTGAGCTTATAAAATATGATAGTTTATAAATTTATCATTGAATACCCTCCATCTATATAATAAATAAATTGTTTTGTATAGTAAGACATGTTTCTATACTGTTATTATACATTTCCAAGCCATTAGGCACTAATTCAAATAAATTGTTTTAATAAGAAAATGTATAACTGAAAAGAATCACACTTTATATATTTGTAAGTTCTATCCATGCTGTGTTATGAATAAAAATAAATGAACACTTGATTGGGTGGTAAGGGGCACCTAGACTGAGTGACGACACTCACCATACCAAACCTCGCCAAAGTTCCCGTGACCCAGCTTCCTGAGGAGCTCAATCTCGGTCCGCTCAATCTCCCAATGGTCCCTCATGATGGAGGTCAGGTCCCAAATCATGGGCTTCTGTTTGGGACACGGCCGCCAGAACATGGCACAGTCCCAGCGCATTTTCTGGACAAACATCGGTCATTTTACAGACTAGAGCGACTTCACGAGGGATTCTAATACTAGAGCCGCATTTTAAGACTCACATTTTTTAAGACGTATAAAACTAACTGCAATTCATTTTTTATAAAAATTTTTTGAAACTAATGTGAATTATTAAATGTCATTATTTAGTAAATTGACTAATGTGAAGTTATGTAGCTAGATTAAAACATAATCATTTGGAATGAAGAGGCTGTTAATATATGTTGATACTCAAACTAATGTTTCAGGAAGAAGAAGACATAACAAAGATTAAAACCTGTTTCAATTGTCGAATGATCCAAGGCATAACATAATAAATTGTACAAACAAGACAGGGTTCGAATCCTGGTTGAGTGTATCAAGAATGGATTTCTCTTAAGGGTTTCCCCATTCTCCTCCATGCAGATGTAAGTACATCTCCTCTAAGCCCTACTTCCCTCATCCATACTCCATTGACTTAGTTAATACATATGCGTAGAGTTTAAATCTGTAGTGTGATGAAAATACTAAAAAATAGTATTTTAAAGAAGATGACCAAATACACCATTTCCAAAATTCCCTGGCGTTTCCTAGTTTTCATAGCCCCCTTCCCCCTAAGCTTACATTGTCCTGGCGTAACTTACTCGTGTAAGCCTGCACCAGGGCCTGCAGAGTGGGGAAGGTCTGGTTGGTAGCAATGTAGTACCCGCCATTGTCCAGCGGTTTGATCTTGTAGTGCTTGACATGATAGTTTCTCGTCTCGTCCCAGTCCTTGAGGCTCAAAGAGAAACCATGACGATTATGCTCGCTGTGACGCACCAGAAATGTTCCGCGAGGGTTCTCTTCTTGGAGGAGCAGCTTCTCCGCTTCCTTCCGGGTCACTTTAGTAAAGAACCAGCTGACAAACAACTAAATTAGTAATACCAAGAGATTCAGTGTAGAGTTTCCAAAACCAAGATTATACCAGCGCTAGCTTCAACAACTAAGAAACCTGGCAAGAAAAATAAACATTCATATAAAGAATGGCCCCTGCAAACACTGAGCTGTACAGACCCATCTTGAGGATCATACAACTCGGAGTTTATCTTGTCATTACCTTGACCTGTCTCTTATTCACAAGTATGAGAGGGTGATTTATTATATCATTGTTAAATTAAAATCAATCAAGAAATATCAATTAATTATTTATTTAATGTCAAGGTTGCAGCTAAAATAATATCAATATTATTAAATTAGGAATATAATTGCATATTTCTTTTATTATATAAATTTAAGGAGCTGATAAAACAATTACATTTCAATAGACATGAGATTCAAATATTTGAAAAAAATTTCAGATTAAAAAGTGCAAAATATACAAATATTTTTTTTTAATTTAGATTTTTTTTTTCCCCCAGAGAAGTTATGATGCTCACTAGCAGTTTAGTCTAACACCATCATAAGACAGACCCAAGAACCCTAATTCAGACCATTAATTTACCACTTGATTAAAATAAAATAAGGAAAAAGTACAAACCAATATCTTATTCTTGTCATATTTTCTAATATTCACATTCAAGAAAAAGGGGAATTAACAGCTTTTAAAATATTTTCAACTTTTTTTTTTTTTGCTGTAGATTCATTAACATCATTGTAAAACTGTCACAAATCTGTAGTTTCTGAAACACATGTTATTTCCGGTGAAAGATTCCATGTGACATTGAAATGTGTGTTATTACTTTTATTTGCACTTCATTTTCTACAACTCTATCATATTTATTTAATTACATATTATAACATTCTCCAGACATTTACTGAATGCATAAACTAGCCAAGTCTAATACCTTACTATTATAAAGACCTATATTTAAACCAGTAGAGTGCGGTGCAGTATTAAATAAACATATCTAGACTCACTCTTCGCTCTCCACAGACTTCTCCTCAGCTACAAAGTTCCAAGGTATCAGCCCCTCTGCCCCAGTGTGCAGATGCCGCACTTTCCACCAGTCCGTCTCACTGAAATAAACAGATAATTTTGTTTAGCACTATTTTAAATTGAGATGGTGGGAAAGGAGGCTCTTCTTAAAGAGAGAAAGTTTGGGGTTAAGACTCTTTAGTAGTATTTGTAGCAATAGGGAAGGGGAACGAAAATTATTAGGTCAGGATTTTTGCAGTTTTTATATAGAAAAAATGTGTGTATGAAATGAATCAAACACTATCTGTTTAGTTTTACACATATGGTTAGCTCAACAATTCTTGAATACTTGTCTTGACCATCGCATGATTTGATCAAAACCTTTTAATAATGTATTATATAGCCAAACTATTATAGTAATGTACGATTATAGCCGCATCCAAATCTCATATTCTTTATATTGAAAAATGACACCTGGACACAGGAATTAACTGAACCACTGAGCTATCCAGGATTGTCACATGCTTAAGGTCATCCTTCACTTATATTTTAAGGCAGCGTCTGTGATGGACGTGCGGGAATGTAGGTAGCTGAATATGTAGCCAACAATTTCCAAACATCCATCATAGACTCTGCCTTAAAATATGAGTGACTCTTGGATAGCTCAGTGGTAAGAGCATTGGCACTCAAGTCAAAGGTCTGGGTTCGATTCTCGTGTCCAGGTGTCATTTTTCAATTTAAAGAATATAAAACTTTTTAAATTAAGAGAAAATGTACTTGTTTTTGTTCAAGTTACCTACGCTCATGACAGACATTCAAGAATAATTGTTGATGTTACCGTGTGTGTAACATTAAACATATCTACTGAAGCAATATTTGATTTGTTTTGGTCAAAAATGTTTTTTGTTATAAAAAATGGCAAAATTACATATGTGAACTTAACTTGAAACCCCTTCATTGACCAAGGAGTACCTGATCCTGTCATTGGCAATCCAGTCCAACACCAGAGTGATGCATTAGACCATTCAATCACTGTTTGCGGCTTATATTAAGATAACGTTGACATATTATGACTACTTTCTAGAAGAACCTTACCTAAAATAATTAATTTCCTAAGATTCTACGTCTCTGATGAGAACTAGCTCATCAATACCAGCAAATATACCGCGAGAGTGTACAACCTGACAGTCGTCATGTTACCTGTCATCCAGGACCTCCATCCGGTCTCCCTTCGAGAAGGAGACATCCGTGGCTTCCCTGGCCTGGAAGTTGTACACAGCCACCACGATATGACCCCTCTGTGGGCTCAAGGGAGCTGGAAGCAACCACAAGGGTTGTTGATAAACAAGGGACAGTGCCAACAACAATAATACACACCAACCACAAATCAAGATGATCACACAGCACTACAATAGTCCTGTACACAGACACTCCTTTGACTGAGCAGCAAGTGTGAGAATTTTGGGGAACCACGACAGTGAACTGCTCCAGACTTTTAGTAAAATGTGTAATTTAATCCTAATTGGGTTTTTAAAAAAAATTCTGCATTAAAAATGTCAGGTTTGTTATTTGTGATCTGTTTGGTTAGAGACAATCCATTAGGTAAAAAATAACTTTTATAAGAATTAATTACAATAAACTACACCCGACGTCATTATTGAGTAGTATGCTAGGGACATCTATTAGTAAAAAATAACTTCTACAAGGATAGTCGGAAAAACACAGCCAAATTGAGACTGAAGCTTAAAAGTTAAATAATACAAGCAAGTCAATATTGGCAAGAAGAACTGCCCACACCAAACAACTTATTATTATATCTAACAATTCTTTAAGTTAAAGATTGTAGCCAAAAAAATAATGCTTTTAGTTTTCGCTGCAGCTCTCATATTAAATTAGTGATTTTATAACAATATATTTCTTTGCACACGCACTGGTTGTAGTACATTTTATTTGAAGAAATGTTCTTTTTAAAAAAACTAAATTAACAGTATATTTAAAATTGTTACGTCCAATTTATTGTTTATTGTTTCTATTAAACAGTTTGATGTAAAAAAAAGACTAAATTTATGGCGCTGTTTATTAAAATTTCAGTTTTAAGAAGTTGTCTAGCCTGTAGAGAGAAGAAGAATCCCCATGAACATCTGTAGCCAGGTGTATATGGGGTGGCTGTACCACAATATGTTTCACATCCTCTGTTTAGGCGAATGCTGATTCATTTATGACAAAGTCGTCTCTCTTAATTGAGTGTGATGTTTATGTTACTGAGTGAAGTTATGTGAGTGACATTACGACAAGGTGACACCCCTCCTCCACCACAATGGCAAGCCCCAAGACACAGTAAGCGCACACAAGGAGGTGTAAGCCATACTCACAAGGGGTAGCAGGGGTGCGGATAATGTCGGACCCTGTCTCTGCGCCCGCAAGGGGCGGTTCGGGTCGGCGGTGTACCGAGGGTCTCCCCCGTTGACATGTGTCGGCACCTCCAAACCATCGTGCGTTTTGTAACCGTGGTGGTACACTGACATGGCAAAACACAACACACAAAACACGCGTCAAAAGGTTACACCCCTCACATGACGAGGCATGATGAAACAGAGATACTTTGAATGAATATTTACTATTCTATATAAATACTGGACCTTCAGTCATGATACTAATAGTCCTGATCCAATCCCTTTCCTTGAGGACCCCAGTTATCCCTGGATATCCTCTACCAGCAGTAGAGACTAACTTAACTTACCACACGCTCGAGATAGATGCATATCCACACAACTGTGGTAGGGATGAGGAAGTTTTAATTTAGATGAAATGTATCCGCATTTACATGGAGGGAGAGCAGGAAGTCATTTAAGGAAAACCAAGACAGGGATGTGAGCCCCAATCTCCCCGTCAACGTCAGTCAGTATATTGCGAGAGTGACGCCTTGTTAGCTAGCGCAATATTTAAACTAAAAAGAGTTGATAGATGAAGTACTACAGTGAAGCCAACATAATCAAGCCAATAGAGTAACTATTTATTCCAAGTATCTCAGTTTTAAGTTACAAGCACAGGTTAACATTTGAATATAACGAGGAACTGATATTTTAATATATATCAGGTTATCCATGCAGATGTTAAAAATAAATCAAGTTTGCTCTAAGCTTTAATAAAAATATAGTTTACCAACTAAAACTTTTATCAAACATATTGCTCGACTGATTTAACAACAAATAGTGAGTCACATACAAATATTAGAAACAATACAGTAGGCGCTGAACAAAAAAATGTTTACAATCTATTTTATACACAGAACATCAATTATATATCTGTTAATGATTTGAATTATCATTTATATTTGGGTCGTTATTTGTACAGCCTAATTTTCATAGTCGGAACCTTTGTTTGAGAGCTAGAATAGTTACTAGATCTGCTTTCATGTATTAATACATCAAGTAATCATCTACAGATAACAATTTTGATAGAAATCATATACAAAATACAAAATACAGTACATATAAAATAACAATAATATAATTAGTAAATTGTTATCAATATTGACAGTATGAGAATAGCTTTGTATTTTCTTAAAGGCTCTTCATATAAAAATTGGACTGTAGCTTTATGTTACTTATTGAATACTAAATTGTAAAGAAGATTTTTAGAGTTCTCTATTTTAAGTTTTAGTACTGCTTGCGCCAATATAGTAAGTCAATGGGAAATAAAACAAACATGATTTCACATGAGACAGTACACTCAACCTAAAGTAGCACAAATGTACAACCGAGAGAATTAGTCACAAAGGAAAACACACAATTATTCATGCCAAATAGACATGCGTAGGTTGTGAATGAGTTCTTTTTTTATTACAGGGCTGGAAAACATTAACAAAATAGAATGTGATAGGTCTCAAATAATGGGCATTTACTATGCTCTGATACATACCATTATCAAAATTGTTTCCTTTGGAAGTCGTTTAGTTAAAGCATCGTCAAAACACTTTGTACCACAAAGAAAGATTGTAAACGGTGATTTGTAGCATATTTGCCAAAGTGTTTAAGAAACTGACCAGTTGGACAACTCATAAGATGGAGCTTTCTATGTACGTGTATTTGGATCCAATACTTTGTCAAACTGACGTGTAAACAATATAATTGAACTACCTGTTATCTAACTGTTGATTTCATTATTGGAAATACAATAAATATTAATGTTAAAAAGATAATTTTTTTTATCACTTGAGAATAGAGTAGATAAGAAGTGTGGAAAACAGATGAGAGATTGAGTGGTTACTAAACAACTTGGTCATTTTAAATATCACTTGAAATTGTTTATTATTTATTTAAAAAATAAAAAAACATTTATTTTTTAAAAAATAGGCTACAAAAAATATGGTCATAAGTAAATATTTAATCTCGATTTAATATAAAAGGGTGGGGCGGGGCTGTAATGATAGGGGGTGTTTTTAGGTACAAGCCCTTCCGAAAGTATTTAGCAATGTATTTTTGTGTTACTGCTCATGACTGAGCTGTAGCTAATTAATCAAACACCTACATTTATGTTTTAAAAACTTCAAGAGGAATTCACTGTTAAGCAATAATTCCTTGCATCTCCCACATCACCACATGGAGAACTCCCTCCCTCACCACTACCATAAAGAAATAAGTAATTATGATTATGTCCTTGGGATGGGATGATGTATTTCAATGTCGCTTTTATAAACAATTAACAGTATTGATGTAGGCTTTCAGTTTTTTAAATATGTTTCATAAACTTTTAATTGAAATTAATTGTGAAATGATGCTCATCTATTGAAGTGCAGCTTCGACAGGCCAAACCTCCAACCATACAAAAATTAAAGATATTATTGAATAAATACCAACACGAGTGAATAGGCGATCAATTCAATTAATTTCATTGTCAAAATGTAAGTGTGAATCTATTTACCCAGTCTCCTTGTATGAGAACAACACAGTGCTAGGTCTCACCTATAGGGTTCGGGGTGGACTTGCCGCAACAGTTACCCATGATGCCCTGGTGAGTGGTCGGTCACAGAGCAGTCTCACACTAGACACCTGGGTGTGTTGGAGGCTGCGCGTCTGTGCGCATGTCTCTATCTCTCCACTTGGACCTTATGTTACCCATCAACTGAAACAACAACAGACACATTATAACACCTTTCTATCTACATGCCTTCATCTTCTTCTGACACTAATACTGGTTTCGTAGCTCCCAGCAGGATGTGTCACCTGGTAACTTAAGGGGAGGGGGGAACGGGAACGGGGGTATGGAATACCCCTTAGTAAGGCGACGGGTCTGGGATCCTCCCTCGGAAAAATGTATTAAATTGAAGCCTCAAAAGACGCTTTTTAAGGCACTTCTTGTCTCGTGAAAATAAGATACAACATACATTTTTTTTCTTCCAAATTTATCCAAATTCGTGGGTGGACACTTGACCTAATTAGTTTATTAGTTATATTCTATAGCTCTCTGTTGGCTGGGCACTATTTGAGCGCTAGTGTTGGGTGGGATTAGCCTACTTATAATATCTATACAACCTCAGTGTCTCTGGGGCGGGGGAGGGGGCAATTGCCCCCACCGTAGCTTGCATCTGGACATTGGAATAAAGTAAAGGGTTAGTTTTTACCACATTAGGAGTTTTACAATTATTAAAAACCATAAAGAATATAAAAGCAGATCCATTTCCTTCTTAAAGAAAAGATCAACCAATACACACATCCTGGACACATTTATCCTAACTTTAAAAGAGAGAAATAAGTAGTTTATCATAAACTAAATCAATTACTACACACACCCTCTAGTACCGTTACAAACCATATTTTGACCAGTGAGCAGTTACACACCAACTAACTCCAGAAGTAAATTCTCACCAACTGTCGGAAATGAGCCAGTGTTTCTAAATGATGCACACATCTTGTCTGGCTGCGGTCAGAGTATCACAGCCCCAGCTGCAAACTCTGGTAGCCTTTGTCACCGGGTGTGACGAGTCTACCAACCATTGAGTCACATCACATGTGTCTGTAAATGTGATAAGCTTGGACGTCAGAATGCGTTGCGACAGGAAATAACTTTTATCAAAATTGCGAGCAGGAAGGAAGTCTACCAAAGTATGCATGTCGACAACAAAGAATCAGCCATTTGTCCAAGGCTCCTAATTATATCCTTATGCACTTCCAACACCGCGAAATACTACCCGTCTGGGATATCTACTTCTATTGAGAAAAGGTTTGGTGTGAGGGCAGTAGAAAATCAT
The DNA here is from genome assembly GCA_033556935.1 of Timema podura. NCBI lineage: Eukaryota > Metazoa > Arthropoda > Insecta > Phasmatodea > Timematidae > Timema > Timema podura. Next base: position 47,583,000 of record JAVRXN010000005.1, on the reverse strand, counting down.
ATAAGGAAAACAACCCTCAGAACAATCCTCTGGAATTCGAATCCAAAGCTTCAAGTCAATGGAGAACCAGACAAGACAAGCTTGATGCCCTAATGTGCGTGACCACCATCGTAGGTCTTGTGACATGTTGGTTTTTTTAAATCAGAATATTAGTGAAAGAAATCTTAGTTTAATGTTGATTCAGGAATTTATATACAATTTTGAGACAGTTTTTTTGCCAACATTTGGCCTATAACTAATGTAAAGCCCGACAAACAGCACTCTGACCTGCAAACCCGGGTTTGATTCATGACAAGATGCATTGGGGTTTTTATATCTTCAGTGTATAGTGAAAAGTTTTACATCTCATCTGAGTAAACAGGATGAGGGCGAATTACAGAGGTAGAACAAGAAGTTTCCGGGGAGAGGATGGAGAAACTTCGTGTAACCCTAAGTTTTATGAGTCGAGATTCAGACATCAAGTTTTAAAATTATTATTATTATTATCATTATCATTATCATTATCATTATCATTATCATTATCATTATCATTATCATTATCATCATCATCATCATCATCATCACCGCGTCTTACTACCAGTTCGGGTTATACGCACTTACCCTAATGTGTTGGTAGGGTGATTGAGAGATTAAATGGAGGACCTACAGTGTAACGTGGGATCCGAACCACGGTGTCATTCTACACATTCACAAGTTTTTATGAGTTTTTAAAGATAGAAATAAGCAGGTTGAGAAAAATCTAGATCTTCTGCTGTTTTTTTTGTTTGATAGTTCAAGTCACAGAGAGCTGTGATACTCGTACCAACATATTCAATCCCCTCCTCCTGGTCCCTTAGATTATAGTCAGTACTGTTGATAATGTGTACTAATACAGTACACAGAAAAAACCCCGCCACAGGGGGTCACGCATACAAAGATGTCAGTCTCGTCTGGTTTTGGTTTGTCGGTGATGGTTAGGATGGGTCTTTTCATTAATGGATTTCTACTCAAATGAAAGTACATTTTCTCTTAATTCCACTCTCCTCATCCTTATCCCATTAACATATTTTAGCATCACATCTCACTATGTGTTCAGTTTATACACATATGTACCAATTACGCTAATATGCTATGGGTGAGGAAGGTTTAATTTGAGAGGAATTGTACCCACATTTGTGTGGAGGGAGAGTTTTTTTTAAAGGAGAAACCACCTTCAGTACACCCGGCCGGGATACGAGCCCCGATCTTCTCATTAGTTGGCAGTAGAGTTTATTGCGAGGGTGACGCCTTAGACCATGCAACCACCGGGTATTAACATAATTTTCAATGTGCAATAGACGAGCCGGTAGAACGACACGGGTAGAACGACGCGGGAAAACAAACAAATACAAGTAAAAGAAGGACAGGATGGTTGAAACTAAAGAGTGAGAGAGAAAGAAAGAAGCATTTGCCGGTCTGAAGCGAAGGGTGAATAGAGAGCGCCATTCAATCCATCCATCTAGTTTCTTTCACCGCCCCCCTATAGTGACATGATCAACCCCCTATCAGAAGGAGAGGATGAAAATAGCTGCCCCAATCTGCCCCGTGTAGCAGCGCCTATCAATGCTTAATGCGCTCACATCGATTGCAAGGGTACCGACCGAGAACTAGTCTTGGGAGGAAGAACGGACCAAGTACAGGATTCATTGCAAGGGTAACGGCCGAGAACTGGTCTTGGGAGGAAGAACGGACCAAGTACAGGATTCATTGCAAGGGTAACAGCCGAGAACTGGTCTTGGGAGGAAGAACGGACCAAGTACAGGATTCATTGCAAGGGTAACAGCCGAGAACTAGTCTTGGGAGGAAGAACGGACCAAGTACAGGATTCATTACAAGGGTAACGGCCGAGAACTGGTCTTGGGAGGAAGAACGGACCAAGTACAGGATTCATTGCAAGGGTAACGACCGAGAACTAGTCTTGGGAGGAAGAACGGACCAAGTACAGGATTCATTGCAAGGGTAACGGCCGAGAACTGGTCTTGGGAGGAAGAACGGACCAAGTACAGGATTCATTACAAGGGTAACGGCCGAGAACTGGTCTTGGGAGGAAGAACGGACCAAGTACAGGATTCATTGCAAGGGTAACGGCTGAGAACTGGTCTTGGGAGGAAGAACGGACCAAGTACAGGATTCATTGCAAGGGTAACGGCCGAGAACTGGTCTTGAGGGGAAGAACGGACCAAGTACAGGATTCATTGCAAGGGTAACGGCCGAGAACTAGTCTTGGGAGGAAGAACGAACCAAGTACAGGATTCATTGCAAGGGTAACGGCCGAGAACTAGTCTTGGGAGGAAGAACGGACCAAGTACAGGATTCATTGCAAGGGTAACGGCCGAGAACTGGTCTTGAGGGGAAGAACGGACCAAGTACAGGATTCATTGCAAGGGTAACAGCCGAGAACTAGTCTTGGGAGGAAGAACGGACCAAGTACAGGATTCATTACAAGGGTAACGGCCGAGAACTGGTCTTGGGAGGAAGAACGGACCAAGTACAGGATTCATTGCAAGGGTAACGACCGAGAACTAGTCTTGGGAGGAAGAACGGACCAAGTACAGGATTCATTGCAAGGGTAACGGCCGAGAACTGGTCTTGGGAGGAAGAACGGACCAAGTACAGGATTCATTACAAGGGTAACGGCCGAGAACTGGTCTTGGGAGGAAGAACGGACCAAGTACAGGATTCATTGCAAGGGTAACGGCTGAGAACTGGTCTTGGGAGGAAGAACGGACCAAGTACAGGATTCATTGCAAGGGTAACGGCCGAGAACTGGTCTTGAGGGGAAGAACGGACCAAGTACAGGATTCATTGCAAGGGTAACGGCCGAGAACTAGTCTTGGGAGGAAGAACGAACCAAGTACAGGATTCATTGCAAGGGTAACGGCCGAGAACTAGTCTTGGGAGGAAGAACGGACCAAGTACAGGATTCATTGCAAGGGTAACGGCCGAGAACTGGTCTTGAGGGGAAGAACGGACCAAGTACAGGATTCATTGCAAGGGTAACGGCCGAGAACTAGTCTTGGGAGGAAGAACGGACCAAGTACAGGATTCATTGCAAGGGTAACGGCCGAGAACTGGTCTTGAGAGGAAGAACGGACCAAGTACAGGATTAATTGCAAGGGTAACGACCGAGAACTAGTCTTGGGAGGAAGAACGGACCAAGTACAGGATTCATTGCAAGGGTAACGGCCGAGAACTGGTCTTGGGAGGAAGAACGGACCAAGTACAGGATTCATTGCAAGGGTAACAGCCGAGAACTGGTCTTGAGGGGAAGAACGGACCAAGTACAGGATTCATTGCAAGGGTAACGGCCGAGAACTGGTCTTGAGAGGAAGAACGGACCAAGTACAGGATTCATTGCAAGGGTAACGACCGAGAACTGGTCTTGGGAGGAAGAACGGACCAAGTACAGGATTCATTGCAAGGGTAACGGCCGAGAACTAGTCTTGGGAGGAAGAACGGACCAAACACAGGATTCATTGCAAGGGTAACGGCCGAGAACTGGTATTGGGAGGAAGAACGGACCAAGTACAGGATTCATTTCAAGGGTAACGGCCGAGAACTGGTCTTGAGAGGAAGAACGGACCAAACACAGGATTCATTACAAGGGTAACGGCCGAGAACTAGTCTTGGGAGGAAGAACGGACCAAGTACAGGATTCAGAACTAATCATTTTTAGACAAGTTTACATTCCCGGCATGGCCGAAAAATGTATCATTGGTGAAATGTGGGTTTACCCTTTCAAAGTGATGAATTAACGACCGGGGACTGGGTGTTGTGTCTGTCCTAGTCTTAAGTTATAAGGCATATGAAGCCACAAGAGGCCTAGCTAGCAGGTAAGAGAAAATATATGGCGTGAATAAAAAGAATTACTCAGGCCACTGGCTGGAAACAATAGTGGATGTAAAAATATATATATTTATATTATACAATAGTATATTTTTTTGGTAAATATTGATAGCATTTTACTACATTATTATTGTAATTTCATACGTATTGATAATTATCAAAAATGAAGGCTGCGGATCACATCAATTGACGTATGAATAAATAAACTAACTTTTTTCTAGTTGTCAGATATGTCCACTCGTAACATAATTAAGGGTGCATAAAACACGAGGCAGTAGATTGTTACTTACACCACTCTGCCTCCGAAAGATCCACCGAGCGAGTGAATCCCTCCAGAGCCACTGGAGTGCCGTTCGTTCCTACCTTCTGACACAAAAACAACTCCTAATGTGAAAAGATCTGCGGGAACAATAAGCGTAGCGGTCATCTCAAGTGGCAGGATAAGCAACAACAACATGGTCCGTGTCTTGGAGCGGCCATCGTAACATCCTGGGACTTGGAGGGACCATCTAATGGAGCCACCACTTCCCCGGGACTTGGAGGGACCGTCTGGTGTAGCCACCACTTCCCCGGGACTTGGAGGGACCGTCTAGTGGAACTACCACTTCCCCGGGACTTGGAGGGGCCATCTAGTGGAGCCACCACTTCCCGGGACTTGGAGGGGCCATCTAGTGGAGCCACCACTTCCCCGGAACTTGGAGGGACCATCTGGTGGAGCCACCACTTCCCCGGAACTTGGAGGGACCATCTGGTGTAGCCACCCCTTCCCCGGGACTTGGAGGGGCCGTCTAATGGAGCCACCACTTCCCCGGGACTTGGAGGGACCGTCTAGTGGAGCCACCACTTCCCCGGGACTTGGAGGGACCATCTGGTGGAGCCACCACTTCTCCGGGACTTGGAGGGACCATCTAATGTAGCCAACCCTTCCCTGGGACTTGGAGGGACCATCTGGTGGAGCAACCACTTCCCCGGGACTTGGAGGGGCCGTCTAGTGGAGCCACCACATCCCCGGGACTTGGAGGGACCATCTGGTGGAGCCACCACTTCTCCGGGACTTGGAGGGACCATCTAATGTAGCCACCCCTTCCCCGGGACTTGGAGGGACCATCTGGTGGAGCAACCACTTCTCCGGGACTTGGAGGGGCCGTCTAATGGAGCCACCACTTCCCGGGACTTGGAGGGGCCGTCTAATGGAGCCACCACTTCCCGGGACTTGGAGGGACCATCTGGTGGAGCCACCACTTCCCCGGGACTTGGAGGGACCATCTGGTGGAGCCACCACTTCCCCGGGACTTGGGGGACCATCTGGTGGAGCCACCACTTCCCCGGGACTTGGAGGGGCCGTCTAGTGGAGCCACCACTTCCCCGGGACTTGGAGGGACCATCTGGTGGAGCCACCACTTCCCCGGGACTTGGAGGGACCATCTGGTGGAGCAACCACTTCCCCGGGACTTGGAGGGGCCGTCTAGTGGAGCCACCACTTCCCCGGGACTTGAAGGGACCGTCTAGTGGAGCCACCACTTCCCCGGGACTTGAAGGGACCATCTGGTGGAGCCGTGACTTCCCCGGGACCATCTAATGGAGCCACCACTTCCCCGGGACTTGGAGGGACCATCTGGTGGAGCCACCACTTCCCCGGGACTTGGAGGGGCCGTCTAGTGGAGCCACCACTTCTCCGGGACTTGGAGGGACCATCTGGTGGAGCAACCACTTCCCCGGGACTTGGAGGGGCCGTCTAGTGGAGCCACCACTTCCCCGGGACTTGGAGGGGCCGTCTAGTGGAGCCACCACTTCCCCGGGACTTGGAGGGACCATCTGGTGGAGCAACCACTTCCCCGGGACTTGGAGGGGCCGTCTAGTGGAGCCACCACTTCCCCGGGATTTGGAGGGACCATCTGGTGGAGCCGCCACTTCCCCGGGACTTGGAGGGACCATCTAATGGAGCCACCACTTCCCCGGGACTTGGAGGGACCATCTGGTGGAGCCACCACTTCCCCGGGACTTGGAGGGACCATCTGGTGGAGCCACCACTTCCCCGGGACTTGTAGGGGCCGTCTAGTGGAGCCACCACTTCTCCGGGACTTGGAGGGACCATCTGGTGGAGCCACCACTTCTCCGGGACTTGGAGGGACCATCTGGTGGAGCCGCCACTTCCCCGGGACTTGGAGGGACCATCTAATGGAGCCACCACTTCCCCGGGACTTGGAGGGACCATCTGGTGGAGCAACCACTTCCCCGGGACTTGGAGGGGCCGTCTAGTGGAGCCACCACTTCCCCGGGATTTGGAGGGACCATCTGGTGGAGCCGCCACTTCCCCGGGACCTGGAGGGACCATCTAATGGAGCCACCACTTCCCCGGGACTTGGAGGGACCATCTGGTGGAGCAACCACTTCCCCGGAACTTGGAGGGGCCATCTGGTGGAGCCGCCACTTCCCCGGGACTTTGAGGGACCGTTTAGTAGAGCGCTGTGACCCGACGCGGACCTAAATGAATCACGCGTTTCTCCAAAATCAAAGCGAAAAATATCCTATATGCCAATAAAAGTATTGTCTTCCTCGTTTATGTTTGTTACTTTTTTCCAATATCAAATTCGCATTTGACTGACGATAAAATATTTCAAAGGAAATTTAAATTTATTTACGATCCGGGACTTGCTTCGGTGGTCAAATGGTCTGAGGTGTCACTCTTGCAGTAGACTCTACTCCCGATGACGGGGAGCTGGTTTTCCACTCTCCCTCCCTAAATGCTGGTGCGCTTCCTCTAAAGTGAACCTTCTTAATCTCTAACGCATTAGCATATTTAGTACATAGTTATGCGCATATCCTCTGGACGGGTAGTCAGACGCAGTGATACCACACGTAATAAATAATGTTGTATACAAGTGAAACTTGGGCCCGCCATGACTCCACGACGGGTCGAGGCTCTCGCTTTAGACTCACCTTAGCCTAGGGATGTGGTATCGAAAGAAAAATATCGATAACAGTAAGTATTGGTATCGAAGTTTTTTTTAATGTGGAATTTTTTTTATATCAAGTAATAATTATTCTAACATTTTCATGGTAATAATAATTATTGTAATTTCATTTTTATTAAAACACTGAAAAGTATAATGATTTAACCATATTATATTATATTATATTTATACCCTAATTTTGATTGGATGAACAGTAGAGAAAATTCAAATATAATTCTTTGCGACCAATATTTATAACCTTTTACTATTTTGTTTGTGTTATTTTATAGGTATTAATAATAGCTATCAAGAGTGACAGCTGCAGCTCACATTATTTGAATACATTAAAATTGTTTTATTATTTAATAGCTTAATATGATTAATAATATATTTTTTCAATCTATATTGTGCCCTTCTTTAAACATGGTAAACATTTAATCCAAGCAAGAGTGAAGATAACAAAAACGTTGTTTCTTTCGATACCGATCCGATACCTGAGTGAGAGTATTAATATCGGAAAAAAAAAAGTATCGAGTAAATAAATACTAGTATCGAAAGAAAAATAACACTATTAGTAAAGTATCGATACTTTTTCCACATTCATAACCTAGCCCTAAATAGTTTGTTAAGAGTCTTCGAGATTGTTCCGCGGTTTACTTCTCTTCCCCGTTGTAAGTTCCTGTCAGACTGGAGTAATTTTAAAATATGAATTAATCAAACGGGTCGGACAAAATGATAACACTACAACTATAAGTACGTTAAGGACACGGATGCATTCTATCGGCAGATATGACAGCGCATGTAACGTGAACCGACCTTAAGAGACTTCAGCAACCCTTTATGGGCTCGAAGTGGTCAGTTATGGGACTTCCATGGGTTGTGACGTAATATGACCTCACTCGACCCAGACCGCTTCTGACACACCGGAAATAACCGCGCGGTCCCTAAAACACACCAATAACATAAACAGCTCGGTTCATAAAACTTGCAGATAACACAACAAACTAACACAATTTTAGGAGAGTTTGGGGGATTATTAGTTTCAATCTAGAATTAAAACACTTCTTTTTAGCACCGCGTCTTACTACTTGTTCAGGTTATACAAATATGTAATAATTACACTAATGAGTTAAGGATGAGGAAGGTTGAATTTAGAGGAAGAGTACCCCCATTTGCGTGAAGGGAGAGTGAAAACCCATGTTGGTAATATCACCCTCAATACACCCGACCGGGATTAGATCCCCAATCTCTCTGTCATCGGCAGTTTAGTCTAACTCGAGAGTGTGACGCCTTAGACCGTGCGGCCACCGAAGCACGTGCCGTCAACATTGATAACATGTTAGTGTTATTTTTTATTATTTTACAATGATTTATAATACAGTAGCCCCGTGGCTTCTTTGGTGCTGATTGACAGCTCACAGCTGACAACTGACGGCTTTGAAAAGCTACCATACCAAATCATGTATTCCTACGCCGAACCATATGATTTGCAAAAAACATGTGTTTAGCAGCTGTCACTTCTGACAGTCAACATTTAGGTATGTACCTAAATATTGACTGTCAGAAGTCAGCTGTGAACTGTCAGTCAGCATCAAAGAAGCCATGGGGCTACTGTATCTATCAAAAGTGACTGCTACAGGTCACATTACTTTACGTATGAATACATGAAATAAGATACAGTAGATTCTCTAGCTTTCATACAAGGCCCTTACTATGAAAATTGGACTCTGTTCATAATGATATTTTAATATAGCTCCTAAAATGTATTACAGGTATTATATTTTGAAATGTTTGATATAATATTATATTTTCTGATGACAGATGAACGTCAAGTTTTTTCTTTTAGCAGCCTTAAGATATTTTAGCTTGACTGTTATTATCAGCACCTGGAAACTTATAGCACAGCATTACATAACTTTCTCAAATGTTTTCTTTCTGTTGCCGTCATAGGGGAACGCACACCAACATCCCTCAGGGATATCAGTGTAAAGTAATAGAATTAACACATAAAATACTGTAAAAGAAGGCACTGTTTAGAATCGAACCAGTTCCCAACGCTCTCGGCGCCAATACCGGCTTTCGGCTCTAACAAAAGGGAATAAGATGAAGCAGAAAGATTGTACAACCTGATGACAAACCCGGGTCTTGGAGTCAGAGCCTGGCGTGCTGACCGTTCACCCACCCTCGCTGTTAAAAGTAGTCGAGCGGCGATAAAACGGATCAGGATCGGCTACCCTCGTTATCAGCGAGTGTGCCGATAGCACACTGCTAAACTTCCGGTCCAGTACTTCCGGTTCGCTTCAACGCGCACCCCAGTGTCGAGTTGTCCAACTAGGTCAACCCCGTAGAGTAGGGGAGGGATGGGGGAGCTCGGGCGAAAGCAACGCGTGCTCCAGTGTAGATAGGCAACACGCTTTGTAGGCAGAGCTGTGTCTGAAGCAAGCCCTTTGCTCCAGTGTAGATAGGCAACACGCTTTGTAGGCAAAGCTGTGTCTGAAGCAAGCCCTTTGCTCCAGTGTAGATAGGCAACACGCTTTGTAGGCAAAGCTGTGTCTGAAGCAAGCCCTTTGCTCCAGTGTAGATAGGCAACAGCCCTTGCAGCCAGATCTGTGAGAGCTGTTACTGCTCGAAGAAACGGATGTCTGGACATGCGATCACGACTTTGATCCACAAGTCATCCTCTTCAATGAGGAGCAGAATTAACTGAGCTACGAATGGATCAGGACAGAACCGACAACACGGGAACTCGAGAACTCGGGTGATGGTGGAGAGTCTCTATTGTTATTAGCACTGCGTCTTACTACCCGTTCGGGTTATACGCACTTACGCTAATGTGTAATGGTATGGTGATTGTGAGATGAAATGGCGGACCTACAGTTTAACGTGGAATCCGAACCACGGTGGAGGCCTGGCATTCCTCACATTCACAAGTTGTGATCAATACACGTCTTGTCAGAGGTGAAGGAAGGGTTTGGCAATCAGATAAATCTGTGCTGGGACTAAGGATTGAACCCCGGACCCTCAGCACAGAAGTCCGACAGCTTACCCCTAGACCACCAGGTCACCTGGAGAGTCTCTATTGACTCTTCAATGGGTCGGGTGATGGTGGAGAGACTCTAGCGACTCTTCAATGGGTCGGCTGATGGTGGAGAGACTCTAGCGATTCTTCAATGGGTCGGGTAATGGTGGAGAGACTCTAGCGACTCTCCAATGGTCGGGCAATGGTGGAGAGACTCTAGTGACTCTCCAATGAGTCGTGTGATGGTGGAGAGACTCTAGCGACTCTTCAATGGGTCGTGTTATGGTGGAGAGACTCTAGTGACTACTCAATGTGTCGGGTGATGGTGGCTGGAATCCTCTTATACACTTCGTATAGTATAAAATTCCTCATCCCTAAAAATATCAGCGTTATTGGTACATAAGTGTACAACTCGAACGGGTAGTAAGACGAGGCGCCAGAAAAAAAACCCATCACCGATTGTTCTGTATACGTGTGAAACGTAGTATCTCACCTTACATGACGAAAACAAATTTAGGATGTTCGAAAACAAGGTGCTTAGGAAGATATATGATCCGGAAAGAGATGGGGCTATTGAGGAGTGGAGGAGGTTACATAATGACGAGTTACATACCCTGTACTAATCACAAAACAATTTTAGGATGATAAAGTCCTTTATAATTTAGATTATGGTGGGCAGGACATGCAATTGGAGAATCTAGAACCTTGTTCAGAGTAGGCCTACTGACTTGCAAACCTAACGGGAAGAGACCATTGGGAAGACCTAGATGAAGATGGTAGGATAACATTAGAATGGACCTGAAAGAGATGGGTGTAATGAGGTAACTAGCTCAAGATAAGGATAGGGTGTAATGAGGTGACCTGGATAGCGCTAGCTCAATTTATAGATATGGTGGCGTACTTTTGTAAGTGTGGCAATGAACTTTCGAGTTCCTAATGCCATGTAGTAAGTAAGGTAATATCAGCAGTTCTTCAATATTTTTCGTATGGTGGCATTTGAACGAGACTTTTCTCTTCATTTAAAATGTCTTGTTCAAATGCCCCGCTATGCCCATGACAAATAGGCCTACTCAAGAACTGTTGATATTATCAAAAGTAGAAAATAAAATTAAATTAAATGTATCTTCTGGAACAATATTTTATTTATTTTGACCAAAATGGTGTTTTGTAATAAAAACGGTAAAAATAAGGAGCATAACTCGCTGGAGGTTGTTAATGTTGCTTGCGCAGTTAGACGCTGATGATTATGAGTATAACAAAACCAAATAAATGAACAGCGTCAAATAAGGTGATTTTGCGATGGACGGTCAAGTCTAAAATGTTGACGGTCGTATTTATTCAACTCCGACCCGTGAATTACGGTATTTTTGACATTTCGCTCAATAGAGAGCTTGACCATGGCCAAGGTCACATCAATGTATTTTAATACTCCTGAAGCAAAACTAAGGGCCACACATATATATATACCAGTGGTTTCCAACCTTTTACGGAGTGCAACCCCAATTTTTGCCTCTGAGATCGTAGCAACCCCTTGCGTTTGGATCCTATATTTTTAATTGGTATAAAAAGATTATATAACTATTATCAAATGAATCACTAACTTTAAATAGACAATTTTTAAAAAATACAAGGTGTGTATATATAGTATAAACAATGTCAAAAGAAACTTATCAGCTGCACATTTAGTGGGATTTTTGAGCCTGCATTGATGCATAGAGTTTATTAAACCTTGGCACTAGTGAAGAAATAGCTAATCTTAGATCCATCTCTACGTTAAGCCAATTCTAATATTGAGTTTTAATGGCAGCCACAGCAGAAAATCCTGTTTCGCAGAGATAGGACGTGAAAAACTGCAAGAGAACTGCTACCGCTTTAGCACTCATTGCTGGGTACTCGCTATCAGCCTGAAGCCAAAACTGCGTGAGCTCACATGTTTTAAAATGGTGTTCCCTTGTGGGATCCGAGGGCAGGTCTATCAGTTTTTCTTGTTCACTAATCAGCAACCTCTTTCTTGCTTCCACAGAAAAAGGATTTTATACACACTCATTTTGACTGACATCATCAACGAGTTGCTTAAATATTTTTTGAATCCATAATTTTAGCAATTTAAGATGGTCGGTGATAGAAAATTGTTTTAAAGGTATGCCGCACAGTGTCATGTTCTTCAAGAGTTTCATTCAGACTTGGGCACATGCCCAGGAAACCTTCTTCAACTTTAGCCAGCCATAGATCCAGTTTCCCAATAAAAGCGCTCGACTTATCACTTGAATTGAAAATGTTCTATCCAGACCCCTGCATTGACGTGGTTAAAATATTAAGTCTTTCAAATATATCAGCAAGATAGGCTAGTTTGCGCAGGAAAGTTTGCCATTGACGTTATTTTTATTTCTGGTATAGTTTCTCTCTTTGAGGTAAAGACTAATTTCATCCTTCTCAGTTCAAACACTCTTCCAAGCACTTTCCCACATGACAACCATCAACAACGCGCAGCAGAGTACTACAAGAGAGCACTGTGTTCAGCTCCTGTTGCCTCACATCAAGCAGCAAACAAATGTGATTCATTTGGTCTTGTCTTAATGTAGTTCACTATTTTAATGATGGAACTAAAGACAACACTTAGTTCTGTACTCATGTTTTTTTATGCACGTGAATCCGTGTGAATCATACAGTGAGTCAAAATGGCGTTGGGAGCCTTCCCTTTCACGGGAGCTTCTAAACCACTCCTTTCTCCAGACAGGACAGGAGAACCATCACTGCACAACCCAACACAATTTTCCCACTTCATCTCACTTGCTGTTAAAAAAAATCGTCCCTCAGCACTGGCTCTTCCCAGAATTAGCTTGCAGAACAATGGGTCCTCTTTGACAGATCTGTTATTGATGTACCAAACATAAGCTATAAGGTGGGCATCCTTCACTGAACCAATGGCTTCATCGACCTGTATTGCAAATTTTGACAATTCAAAGCTTCGGTAAAACAGACAAACACAAGAAGCACAAGGGGTCTCTCCTCGCCATATTTTTCAACACGAATGAACCCAAACGACAAGAATTCTTCAATATACTTTCTTACTTTTACTTTTTATAAGTTTCTCCCCTGCTGCATATTACAGATATTCTTTTTAGGAATTTATCCATGTCGGTATTAATTATGATGTAATTCACATGCACTTTTTTGAACAATTACAAAACAACAATACACAAGCTTGCCAGATAAACACACACTACGCACGATCAGTGGTTGACCATTCAGAGCAAGCAGGTTGATTCAGCTTCGTTAACACTCGGCCTTTATCCGAAAGCGAACGAGAGCTCACAGAAGAGAATGACGAGCTTGGCGGATATTCTGCATTTGAAATAAGCGAGAGCCTGCAGTGCTACTCACCCAAATATGAGGCTGCTCCTGCAGTTAACTGTGTCGGCAAACATGCAGTCTGAGTAAGATAACCAACATATTCTCTTTCTATTTGAATTTTGATCTTTACTATAGTCATCAAAATCTCGTAAAAGAGTAAATACAGTATAAGGTTATAATCTTCACAAAGCTTGCGACCCTTCCGGATTAACGCCACGACCCCCATGTTGGAAATCACTGATATAGTCGATATTCGGACCGCGGACGTAAAGCAATCCCCCATTCGACCTGAACGGCTTGTCATTCGTCAACTGTTAGATTGGTTGACTCCTGAGACTAGAATACAAAGAGAACTAGAAAAGAGTCCGTACAGGAGTGCTTATCACTCACCTAATACCTCAGGGTTATTAGGCCTAGCCATACTGGAAACTTAAGTTCCGGCGTTCCATTAACTAAACGGGGATCAACCCAGTTCCCCCCCTCCCCCCTTAGTATCGATGGTTGTCATGGTAACTGTAGGGGGTTCGTTGCTCTGTCCACTCGACCAGAGCGGTCTGGTATTACTGGTCCGCCTACCACACCGGAGGGTCCAGGAACACGTCTTGGTTGTATTCTTGCTCTGCCGCTGACAACTTGTTTATTAGGGTGTCAATCTAAAGCAGTGTTTCCCTAACTTGGGTACGTCAAGAATCACTGAATGTGTTGTGATCAAGGACCTGATTTTGATTACCTTAAAATTATCAAAAAATTACCTATAAAATGACTTTAAAATTCTAAAAGAATTACTTCAAATTTTCAAAAAATTACTTAAAAATATGAATAAAGAATCGTAATAAATGCACACGACAAACTCAAACACGTGCTTTACAAATGTAAACTAAAAATTATCCTTGCAATGAAGCCTTTAACAACTAAACTCTTGCATTCTGATGAATGTTTGCTCTGATAAATCTAGCATTGATTTACGAACATCTGCTTGGGAAGTAATAGCTGTCCCCTCCCAAAAAAAACCTCATCATCTTAGTTGCAGTCCCGCCAGGAACCAAACAAGAAAAGAGGATACAAAGTTCATTGTCTACATTATCTTCCCATTATGGCAAATGTGGGTTGGAAACATTTATGCATTTGTAAAATGTCGATAGTGTTAGGGATTTAACATAAATGGCTTAAAATTGGCACGTATCCAGGGGGGTTCGTGGGGCTGAAGTCCCCCTACCCCCGAAATCTAAACAAAAATTATTATAAAAAGATAAAAAATTATAAAATCATCTTGAATGAAAATTGACTCACATCATGTAAAAAAGACGGGGTTGTAAGACTTTTTTCTGCAGTAAAATATGTCAGAGTAAGTATTGCCGATTTTTACTTAAGATTACAAAAGATGGAGTAAAAATTAACAAAAACAGGTGTCTTGAAGAAACTGTCTAGCTTTCACCGTTTACGAGATAATCATGTATGTGTGATTTCAAAGACGTGTTAATTCCTGCCAGGTAGGGAGCCAGTATAGCTGTGTTGCTAGCTGTGTTAGATACATTTGTCTCTGAGCCCAAACTTGTGTGATTATCTCAGAAACGGGGAAAACTAGACAGTTTCTCCAAGACACCTTTTTTGTTAATTCTTACTACATCTTATGTAATCTTAAGTCAAAATTGGCAATACTTACTCTTACATATTTTATTGCAGAAAAAAGTCTTACAACCCATCCTTTTTTACATGATGTGAGTAGGTAACGTTAACAGCACATTAAATTTATTAATGATCAAGGTTTCAATAAGTAGTATACAAATATTCGTTGTAATACCCTAAGCAGTTTTCATAATAGTTCACACAACAGTCGTTTTTAGCTCTATCTTTAGGGGTGTATACCACCCTCATTATTTAAGATGGACCCTAGGTTGCTGATGTGAATTATTCTATTTTCACCCAAAGAATAGCCTGCCAAAGTGTGATGCAATGTTTTATATACACGTTGTATAATCAATGACTAGCCTATGCTAAGTACTTGGTAAATAAGCATAACCGTATTAAAAATAAATCATCTACCAATAGGGATAGTTTATTCTCTTAGTTTGGGGGGGGGATTTATTTATATTAATTTAACATGTTTTTTGTGTTAGCATACAAAAAATATTCTTCTAGTAGTTTATTTACTCAAATTTAATTAATGATACTTAGCACAACGTCTTAATATCCGTTCGGGTTATATCCTTAAGTACTAATTACGCTAATGGGTTAGGAATTGGGAAGGCTGAATATAGAAGAAGTGAACCCGCATTTGCGTGGCGGAAAAGAGTAAAACCAATTAGGAAAACAACTCCCAGTTCACCCGAGCAATATACGAACCCCGATCTCCCCGTCCTCGGCTGTCTAGCTCAACACGAAACTAGTGCGCCACCAAGGTGGGTTCAAGTTTAAGTGATAGGTCATTTTTAAACTAATTAGGGTAGGCCTACCTGTAAACATCTTATCAATTTTAATTCTAACTTAAAAATATATCCTCTGAATAAAGTTTTCTATTGCTTGCAAATTTTGCGGAGGGGACATCGGAGGAAAATTATTTCCTTTATCCTTCACAAATAATTAAACATGAAGGTAGGCCCTACTTACATACCAATATATTATTTCACTTATCCATGGTTTACCTTTGCGGGGCAGTGGTAGTGTGCAGTATCTCCTGCTTGTCATAATAGGCGACTAAATGGATCCCCCCTAGAACCATGTCACCTTGTTGCCGGAAAGGGGGGCAAAACAAAGTAGATGATCCCTATTGTAAGAGAGTTTTGCTTTCATATTTATTCATTTCATCCTTCACTCCATTAATCATAAAAAAAAATATTATTCTTCACTCTCACACAGCCATGGGCCAGTTTCATAGTCAGATTTAGTACGCCTCAAGTGTGGCGCTATACTAAATACAAGACGTCACCTACCTGAAATTGAATGGAATGGGCCAGTTTCTTATGCGAAACTGGCCCATTCCATTTTGGTCTAGGTAGGTGTAGACCTGTATTTAGTATCGACTCGCACTTTAGGCGTACTAAATCTGACTATGAAACTGGCCCTAAGTCTCTCAAAAGACTTGACCTTCCTATCTTTTCCTCTTTCCTCGTTTTATGATTTAATTCCGATTTATTTTGTTATATAGGGTAAGTGGGCCTACTGTGACCCATTAAGGCCTACATAATCAAATCAAGCACTAAACTTTTGCAACTATGGCCAAATAATTAGACAAAATATTAGATAATACTTTAATAAATACTTAGGTATTCTGTATCATTCATGTGCACTAATGTGTTATCTGACCCGTTGGCTACCTGGCTGTGCTAAGGGTCCTGAGTTCGATTCCCGGCATGATAGACAAGTTATATTTGATACATTTTTGATATAGAGATTGGGTGTTGTGCATATAGTAACTTAAGTTAGTCTGTAAGTTGCTGTACTGTGAAGGGGAGTGGGGTGCACGGAAGGAGCCTCTCGGGCGGCCCTGTTCCCGAATTTGTTGGTTAATCCTTCCAACACTGGATGGTCCCTTGGGTGATCTGGTCACGGGTTAACCTTTTAACCAATGTGGCGGGTCTTTATTTTAATTATCCCAACTAAAGTTCTATTTGTGGGCTATGTGTAGGAACGAGTGATGGTGATCCAAACCCACATGTTTCTAGCAATGTTTGCTTGACCTCAGGTCTTCAATCTCCATAGCAGGTTGACTCCCACACCTGAGGTTGGGCCTGAAGCCAGCTGTGTAACAGCTTCATTTCGACTTCGACAATTTACTTCGCATCTTCGAAAAACATTTGAAGTGACATATAAATTGGGACATGTCTTAGAGGACCAAAAACTTATAAAAATTTGGAATATTTTAAATTGTGTATTATTTCAAACGTGTTCTTGAATGTTTTCATAACTTTTTTACAGTGGATTCATCTTATTTTGTTCAAAATGTAGTGTTTCGGTAATTTTCCCTGATCGACTGCCAAATGTTAGTTATTAATGTTCAAGGTAATATAAAAAAAAGATAAAATATTTGTTTCTTTTTCTTTCCTCGAGTTTAACAAAGTCAAATGCAATGAATGATAGAATATATAAATTTGGTGATATTTGATTTCCATTATAACATTTTACCTTATGTTTAACTGTATTTAGAAATCAAAAAAGTGTAAGTTAAGAAAACTAATTTTTGACTTCACTTTTAACTTTTCTTTGCAATTTTAAAGCTTCTATTTGACTCCGCTTCACATGTGAAAAAGTAACCTTCACACACCCCTATTTGCCATACTTTTAATTGGTGTGTGATCAATGCGTATCCGCACCAGTGGCCAAGCGGACTGAGATGCCAGTTTCGTATTGCACTCAATTGGGGAGGTTGAGACAGCTCAAGATAGAAGTATATGGTGTACTTTTGTAGATGGGAGGGGGGGATAATGTTAGAATTGACCTGAGAGAAATAGGATGGAAAGGTAAGAAATAGATTGAGTTAGCTAAAAATAGATATATGGCGTACTTTTGTAGATACTGCTACGAACTTTCGAGTTCCTTTTAGCCACTTACAAATGAATAAATGACTAATAATAATATACTCTTTTTTTAAAAAAAAACCTTATGATAGCTAAACAATAAACATAAGATAAGCCTGGGAAGTTGGCAGCTGTGTAACTTGTAGGTACTTATGTTAAATTCATTTTCTGTGTTCAAGAGTTCTTCCCACCCGCAGCAGAGCTACAAGGCTCCAAGGGGCCATCCATAAACCACTTAACGCTTTATGGAGGAAGGGGAGAGGAGCGGAGGGAGGAGCGCTAATGTATACATGTTGTTACATGGGGGAAAGAAAGTCTTATACTCAAATTCTAATGTTTGAAAAATAATATTATTGTTCCAGTTTTCACCTTTATAGATAACTTCCGAATATCTGTGGCGTTGGAAATGAAAGTTTTAACACTTTTTGTTTATCAATATTTTTAATGGCGCTAAGGTGGCAATGTCTGCCCGAGACTACGAGTGCCAAGCACATTCGATAATACATATTTTCATGTTTATGAAAGTGACATGTTTATACTACTAGCACTTGATTGGACTCATCCAACCTACTGACCCCCTCACGTGCTTTTAGTTGGATAGCGGCTGTCTTTCGATGCGGGCTTAATTTATAAGTATGGTTGAGTTTAAGTATAATTTATATTCCAACTGCACATTCTTTTACATAGGCCCTTAATAATCGCTTGTGTTTATCCAAATACAAAAATAATGTCTTCAAAAAGAGGAGGCTTTTTCATTGCTTGCATATAAAAAGCGATATTCAGAAAAAACAATGGAAGAGTTTCAAAAAGATGTAGTGAAATGGAAAGAAGCAAAAGAACATAATTTATCTCAAGGCAAGTTTGAAGAGTCCATCAATAGTTTTATTTCTTCGTAACAGCAGCATGTTATGAAAAGTAAAGCTTCAAATATCATTAATTATTTTCAAAAGGTAGGTGTATTTAAGCCAATACCTTCTCCCTTCAGATACATATGTGTGTGTGTTTGTGTAACTATTATACACCCGCTACGGTGGCCACATGGTCTAAGTTATCATTCTCTCGGTAGACTAGAAGGCCAATGATTGGGAGTTGGGGGTTCTAATTTCAGTCAGGTCTACTGAGGGTTGCTTTTTCTAAATGGTTTCCCACTTTCCCTCCATGAAAATGTTGGTCAATTATTTTTAAAATTCTACCTTACTCATTCCTATTCCATAGAGTGATTAAAATCTATCCTGACACATTGATAAATAATAATAATAACTACTATACAAGATGTGTTCGGTTGCTATTAATATACATTTTGTAAGGTGGTGTAGTCAAATTGTACTTATTCTATTTATTTTTTATTAGTTTTATTTAATCTTGTAGGAATGAGGAAGGTAGGATTTTAGAGGTAATATACACCCATTAAAAACATTTTGGAAAAACCACTCCCAGTACACCCAACCGGTATTCGAAACCTAACCTCCTCCGCTTTATCGACCGTCTAGTCTTTGTAGCGTAAGGATCCAGAATCGATGTTGGAACGAAACATGAGTCTGGGTATTAATAATTTAGTAACGTAAAATTGTAGACTAATCCAAAATATAATCTAGAAAAGTTTTATGTACCTAGAATTGCTATGATACTATTACTATAAAAAGTGCACAATATTAAGAAAGATGTCTTACCCCAGCGTCAAGCATCGGATGTGGGCACTTTATATCATCATGTAGTGTTATTATAAAAAAAAAAGGGCCATCCTACTCAGCACGTAGTGCCGTCGTTGGTGACCTGGCGGTCTAGAGGTAAGGCGTCGGACTTCTGTGCTGGGGGTCTGGGGTTCAATCCTCGATCCCGGCCAAGATTTGTGAGATTGCCAAACCCCTCCTTCACCTCTGACAAGACATGTATTAATCACAACTTGTGAATGTGAGGAATGCCAGACCTCCACTGTGGTTCGGATCCCACGGTAAACTGTAGGTCCTCCATTTCATCTCACATAGCGTAAGTGGGTACAACCCGAACGGGTAGTAAGACGATGTGCTGATAATAATAACATAGTGCCGTCTTGCTCTTACTCAGATCACAAACTTTATATCCATAACATAAATAGAGCAGAGGTTTTTCCTGAGTAATCTGAGCTCAGCGTCTGTATTTCTGTACTGATCTTATTTGTATGTGTATCCATAAATAATACTCTATGAAATAATTTATATTCAGGATTTAAAATGTATTTTAAGAAGTATTAAATCTGAATCCCTCTTTTAGTATCACAAGACTTCCCTACGAAATAATGCCATCCACTCTTGGCAAGATAAGTTATGTAGCACGGGGCGGGAGGGGGCGGGGGAGGCTAAATTTCTATTTGGTGTTACATGGCCTGAGGGGGGCTAAAAAGGTAAGACCAAAGCGTTTGGTGGTTTATGGATGACACCCAACCAAATGGTGTAGACGTTTTAATTTTGCATTTTTATAGAGGAAACATTAACGGGTTGGACAACTGACTATTTTTCTCTTCATTATTGAAATAAAAAAGTTCAAAAAAAAAAAAAAAAAAAAGTAAAGGTATTTACAGTGTACGGCTGTTAATTGTAGATTAATTTTATAATTAGAGCATATACATGTCTAGGTATCTCTTTCGTACAATAGTGTAGGGCCTCTAAGCAAAATATTTAATTTTGAAAATAATACCCATATTTTTATTTATTATTTCAATATTAATATAATTTGTATAAATTATTTGAAATTAATGACTAAAATATAATAAATATTATTAAATAAGTAGCAAGAATAAACTGTTAGGCCTACATAGCTCACCATAGTATGAAACAATTCAAACGTCCCGTTTACGTGAGTTAGTTCTGTAGCCCACCACTAGGCGCTCTAATAGTGTACTAGCACGTGTACAGATAGTTGCCATTCTAGTAATACTCTTTTATGTATACTCATAATACACTTACTGTGGATTCACACGTTCGCTGTAAAACGTGAGCAGTGCTGAGATTTGGTCACATGACAGCTCTAATCCAATCACAACAAGTCCGCTTGGCCAGCCTAGCCAGCCCGCACTGCTCGAGTCGAGATAATTTCAACTTTTCCAGCGCTGCTACAGAAAACCGGCCAAGAAACCCGGATTAACGCATGCGCAAACTTTCAAACATACGTTATTTATAAAGATGGCGTATCTCAAAAGAGATGATGAGAAACTACAGTTTTTTGGAAGCCATGAGTTTTATCGATGACAAAATCAAACCCAGGTAGTAGGTAAAACATTTAATTTTATTTTAAATACAGTAACTTGCACTGATTGTAATATTTTTTATTTTATGTTTGACGTTTCAATGCATCGTGGGTAAACAGAGATTCCCAACTTTCCGCGAGTGTGTGAACAGCTGCATCACTAAGAGGTGCTAACTTACTGTACTGCTTTCAAATTTCAGCGTACGTGTGAATTCACCTTTAGCCCTGACATTTTTACTTAAACATCTGATTATTTAGGTATTGCGATGAATTGTAGTGTGCTGTGTTTTGATATTCCATGACAATTTTAGTGGATGATAATCATCGGTAGTTTCACGTTTTGGCGTGTTTTGTGCATTGCTCTGGTGTACTTTTATGAAGTCAGAATATGTAGAAGGCTGTAAAGGTGATATTCAAACAAGGATATAAATAAGTTGGAAAAGAGAGACGAGGGGAGTTGGGAGACGCGAAGTTTCTCAAAATAGCATGCGGGTACGAAAAAATCATAAATGTTTGAGATCCATTGTTATAAACTAGAGGTATTCATGTTTAAATATTTCTAGGGGAAGCATTTCTTTATATTCTTGGTCAACGGTGGTTAAGAGTCTTTGACCCCCGAATCCTCCCTGCAGCTTTTAGAGTGCAGCATACCTATTAATTTTCTCAGAATACGCCACTGCTTCCTTGTCATATGAGCCAGCCAGCCCAGTGGTGGAGTCAATCATCTTCCTAGTGATGTGAACCAGCCAGCCCAGTGGTGGAGTCAATCATCTTGCTAGTGATGTGAGCCAGCCAGCCCAGTGGTGGAGTCGATCATCTTCCTAGTGATGTGAACCAGCCAGCCCAGTGGTGGATTCAATCATCTTCCTAGTGATGTGAGCCAACCAGACCAGTGGTGGATTCAATCATCTTCCTTGTCATATGAACCAGCCAGCCCAGTGGTGGAGTCAATCATCTTCCTTGTCATATGAACCAGCCAGCCCAGTGGTGGAGTCAATCATCTTCCTAGTGATGTGAGCCAGCCAGCCCAGTGGTGGAGTCAATCATCTTCCTAGTGATGTGAGCCAGCCAGACCAGTGGTGGAGTCAATCATCTTCCTAGTGATGTGAGCCAGCCAGCCCAGTGGTGGATTCGATCATCTTCCTAGTGATGTGAGCCAGCCAGACCAGTGGTGGAGTCGATCATCTTCCTAGTGATGTGAGCCAGCCAGCCCAGTGGTGGATTCAATCATCTTCCTAGTGATGTGAACCAGCCAGCCCAGTGGTGGATTCAATCATCTTCCTAGTGATGTGAGCCAGCCAGCCCAGTGGTGGATTCAATCATCTTCCTAGTGATGTGAGCCAGCCAGCCCAGTGGTGGATTCAATCATCTTCCTAGTGATGTGAGCCAGCCAGCCCAGTGGTGGAGTCGATCATCTTCCTAGTGATGTGATCCAGCCAGACCAGTGGTGGAGTCAATCATCTTCCTAGTGATGTGAGCCAGCCAGACCAGTGGTGGATTCGATCATCTTGCTAGTGATGTGAGCCAGCCAGACCAGTGGTGGATTCAATCATCTTCCTAGTGATGTGATCCAGCCAGCCCAGTGGTGGATTCAATCATCTTCCTAGTGATGTGAGCCAGCCAGCCCAGTGGTGGAGTCAATCATCTTCCTAGTGATGTGAGCCAGCCAGCCAGTGGTGGAGTCAATCATCTTCCTAGTGATGTGATCTAGCCAGACCAGTGGTGGATTCAATCATCTTCCTAGTGATGTGAGCCAGCCAGCTCAGTGGTGGAGTCAATCATCTTCCTAGTGATGTGAGCCAGCCAGCCCAGTGGTGGAGTCAATCATCTTGCTAGTGATGTGAGCCAGCCAGACCAGTGGTGGAGTCAATCATCTTCCTAGTGATGTGAGCCAGCCAGCCCAGTGGTGGAGTCAATCATCTTCCTAGTGATGTGAGCCAGCCAGCCCAGTGGTGGAGTCAATCATCTTCCTAGTGATGTGAGCCAGCCAGACCAGTGGTGGATTCGATCATCTTGCTAGTGATGTGAGCCAGCCAGACCAGTGGTGGATTCAATCATCTTCCTAGTGATGTGATCCAGCCAGCCCAGTGGTGGATTCAATCATCTTCCTAGTGATGTGAGCCAGCCAGCCCAGTGGTGGAGTCAATCATCTTCCTAGTGATGTGAGCCAGCCAGCCCAGTGGTGGAGTCAATCATCTTCCTAGTGATGTGAGCCAGCCAGCCCAGTGGTGGAGTCAATCATCTTCCTAGTGATGTGAGCCAGCCAGCCCAGTGGTGGAGTCAATCATCTTCCTAGTGATGTGATCTAGCCAGACCAGTGGTGGATTCAATCATCTTCCTAGTGATGTGAGCCAGCCAGCTCAGTGGTGGAGTCGATCATCTTCCTAGTGATGTGAGCCAGCCAGACCAGTGGTGGATTCGATCATCTTGCTAGTGATGTGAGCCAGCCAGCCCAGTGGTGGATTCAATCATCTTCCTAGTGATGTGAGCCAGCCAGCCCAGTGGTGGAGTCAATCATCTTCCTAGTGATGTGAGCCAGCCAGACCAGTGGTGGATTCGATCATCTTCCTAGTGATGTGAGCCAGCCAGACCAGTGGTGGATTCGATCATCTTGCTAGTGATGTGAGCCAGCCAGCCCAGTGGTGGATTCAATCATCTTCCTAGTGATGTGAGCCAGCCAGTTCAGTGGTGGATTCAATCATCTTCCTAGTGATGTGAGCCAGCCAGCTCAGTGGTGGAGTCAATCATCTTGCTAGTGATGTGAGCCAGCCAGACCAGTGGTGGATTCGATCATCTTGCTAGTGATGTGAGCCAGCCAGACCAGTGGTGGATTCGATCATCTTGCTAGTGATGTGAGCCAGCCAGCTCAGTGGTGGAGTCAATCATCTTCCTAGTGATGTGAGCCAGCCAGACCAGTGGTGGATTCGATCATCTTGCTAGTGATGTGATCCAGCCTGCCCAGTGGTGGAGTCAATCATCTTCCTAGTGATGTGAGCCAGCCAGCTCAGTGGTGGAGTCAATCATCTTCCTAGTGATGTGATCCAGCCAGACCAGTGGTGGAGTCAATCATCTTCCTAGTGATGTGAGCCAGCCAGCTCAGTGGTGGAGTCAATCATCTTCCTAGTGATGTGAGCCAGCCAGCTCAGTGGTGGAGTCAATCATCTTCCTAGTGATGTGAGCCAGCCAGCTCAGTGGTGGAGTCAATCATCTTCCTAGTGATGTGAGCCAGCCAGCTCAGTGGTGGAGTCAATCATCTTCCTTGTCATATGAACCAGCCAGCCCAGTGGTGGAGTCAATCATCTTCCTAGTGATGTGAGCCAGCCAGCTCAGTGGTGGAGTCAATCATCTTCCTAGTGATGTGAGCCAGCCAGCTCAGTGGTGGAGTCAATCATCTTCCTAGTGATGTGAGCCAGCCAGACCAGTGGTGGAGTCGATCATCTTCCTAGTGATGTGAGCCAGCCAGCCCAGTGGGGGATTCAATCATCTTCCTCGTGATGTGAGCCAGCCAGCCCAGTGGTGGAGTCAATCATCTTCCTAGTGATGTGAGCCAGCCAGCCCAGTGGTGGAGTCAATCATCTTCCTAGTGATGTGAGCCAGCCAGCCCAGTGGTGGATTCAATCATCTTCCTAGTGATGTGAGCCAGCCTGCCCAGTGGTGGAGTCAATCATCTTGCTAGTGATGTGATCCAGCCAGCCCAGTGGTGGAGTCAATCATCTTCCTAGTGATGTGAGCCAGCCAGCCCAGTGGTGGATTCGATCATCTTGCTAGTGATGTGATCCAGCCTGCCCAGTGGTGGAGTCAATCATCTTCCTAGTGATGTGAGCCAGCCAGCTCAGTGGTGGAGTCAATCATCTTCCTAGTGATGTGAGCCAGCCAGCCCAGTGGTGGAGTCAATCATCTTCCTAGTGATGTGAGCCAGCCAGCCCAGTGGTGGAGTCAATCATCTTCCTAGTGATGTGAGCCAGCCAGCCCAGTGGTGGATTCAATCATCTTCCTAGTGATGTGAGCCAGCCAGCCCAGTGGTGGAGTCAATCATCTTCCTAGTGATGTGAGCCAGCCAGCCCAGTGGTGGATTCAATCATCTTCCTAGTGATGTGAGCCAGCCAGCCCAGTGGTGGATTCAATCATCTTCCTAGTGATGTGATCCAGCCAGCCCAGTGGTGGAGTCAATCATCTTCCTAGTGATGTGAGCCAGCCAGCCCAGTGGTGGATTCGATCATCTTCCTAGTGATGTGAGCCAGCCAGCCCAGTGGTGGATTCAATCATCTTCCTAGTGATGTGAGCCAGCCAGCCCAGTGGTGGATTCAATCATCTTCCTAGTGATGTGATCCAGCCAGCCCAGTGGTGGAGTCAATCATCTTCCTAGTGATGTGAGCCAGCCAGCCCAGTGGTGGATTCAATCATCTTCCTAGTGATGTGATCCAGCCAGCCCAGTGGTGGATTCAATCATCTTCCTAGTGATGTGATCCAGCCAGCCCAGTGGTGGAGTCAATCATCTTCCTCAATGCGAAAGGTCTAAGGCGTTTCTCATGTTAGAGTGGCTTGTTGATGACAGGGAAAACAAGGGTTCGAATCCCGATCGTGTTTATTGAGGGTGGTTTTCCACTCTCCTTCCACGCAATTGCGAGTACACTTAGAGTCTAGTCTAAAATACTTCCTTCCTTATCCCAATACAGTAACTATCATATATGCGTAGAACCTGAACAGGCAGTAAAACGCGGTGATAAAGATATAAGTCTATATGGTAGGTCCTATGTAATATGGTCATATTAAATATTAATTTTTTTTAAAAAAACTCCAATAATTTAGTAGTGAAGACTACATTTTTGGAAACCCCTTCTTTCCCCCATCAATTTGCATCTCAGCCAGAACAAAAATACTATGACTTATCGCATCTCTTCATAACCCTCTCACCCTCCCTCCACCCCCCACCCTCCCAGAAACTAGTGAGGAACGTTCCCCGCACTTCCTCGTCATACAAAAACAACCTCCACACATGACCAGTTGGTTTCCGTCACTTTCAAGCGTTCGCAGAGATGCAGTGGTTATATGTTAGATAGGTAAAAGTGATTTGGAGTTCACTATAGGTACAGTCCCAGAAACTAAACAGTCGCACATAGCGCTGAGCGTGTGCAAGGATTATCATACAAAGACTGTTATTGTCCTCTTTACTACAAATCAACAGATGAATGGAATTATACAACTGTATGGTTATCTACAACTAATAAAGACTATATCAGACCTAACCACTTTTTTTTCCACGCCGCACCGGTGGTCAGACGGTCTAAGATACCAGACTGCCTGTGAAGGAGAGGACGGAGTTCAAATACCAACCTTTAGTTGGTTTCACCCCTAACCAAACAATTGCAGTCGACGACTCGCTATCACCCCGCAGTAATCACGATCATAGACCATTCCCACAGTTTTAACTCTACACCGTTTCCCGAAACACCCCCCCTACCCCCCAAGCCCCTCTAGTTTCGATCAATATTGTCAGCTAGAAAAGACCCGTCTCCGTTAGCAGAGAGAGTAGTACGTTATATTATAGCGTTTCCTCTGTTAAACCACCACTTACTGAAGCTCCTGTGTTCCTGATACTTGAATAGAGAGGCGTATGTTGTTATATTATAGTGCTCCAGTTAAATCCCCACCTACTGAAGAGCCTGTGGTCCTGGTACTAATGATGGAAAAGAGAACGTTAAATAGTGTTTCTCTGTTAAACCGCCACTTACTAAAATAAAGCTCCTGTGTTCCTGATGCTAGGATAGAGAGGAGTACGTCATTAGCTATTACTGTTTCCTTTGAAGCTCCTGTGTTCCTGATACTAGAATGGAGAGGAGTACGTCATATTACTGTTTCCCTTTGAAGCTCCTGTGTTCCTGATACTAGAATGGAGAGGAGTACGTCATAAGCTATTATTGTTTTCCCTTTGAAGCTCCTGTGTTCCTGATGCTAGAATGGAGAGGAGTACGTCATATTACTGTTTCCCTTTGAAGCTCCTGTGTTCCTGATACTAGAATGGAGAGGAGTACGTCATAAGCTATTACTGTTTCCCTTTGAAGCTCCTGTGTTCCTGATGCTAGAATGGAGAGGAGTACGTCATATTACTGTTTCCCTTTGAAGCTCCTGTGTTCCTGATACTAGAATGGAGAGGAGTACGTCATAAGCTATCTGTTTCCCTTTGAAGCTCCTGTGTTCCTGATGCTAGAATGGAGAGGAGTACGTCATATTACTGTTTCCCTTTGAAGCTCCGTGTTCCTGATACTAGAATGGAGAGGAGTACGTCATAAGCTATTACTGTTTCCCTTTGAAGCTCCTGTGTTCCTGATGCTAGAATGGAGAGGAGTACGTCATATTACTGTTTCCCTTTGAAGCTCCTGTGTTTCTGATGCTAGGATAGAGAGGAGTACGTCATAAGCTATTATTGTTTCCCTTTGAAGCTCCTGTGTTCCTGATGCTAGGAAAGAGAGGAGTACGTCATAAGCTATTACTGTTTCCCTTTGAAGCTCCTGTGTTCCTGATACTGGGATAGAGGAGAGTACGCCATATTACTGTTCACCTACTGAATCTCTTGTGTTACTGTTACTAGGATAGAGGAAAGTACTGTAAACCACTGTAGCTATTATGTTCCTACTAGCATATTTATTGTTATGAACAGAAAAGTGAGAGCCATCTTAATATAATCATTGTAGCAGCAGGTTTGTAAGTAAACACATCAAATACTGTACTATTATCATGTAAATACGCAGAGCTACCACCCAGCCTCGAACTGGGGGTCAGTGCTACGACGTGGGAGTCAAAAGAAACCTGTTTGTGTCAACACTCATTAAAGAGTTGTATGAACTTGCTAGTTCCTTGTTATTTCATGCAAATCTCCTACATATCGATAAAGCCATTTTGAAATTCCTACTATAATTGCTCCGTACTGTAAAAGAAAGGAGTTCTAATGAAGCAGACGAGTTTACCTGCTTGTGTGGACGAACCGAACTACATCTCAAAACTAGACAAAATAATGCGAGCGTGCTAGTTCAAAAATGTCTTAAAATAACGCGTTGCTTAAAATAAAATAAGGGAAAAAACAAACTGTGTGTTAGAAACTTTTGAAGTGGCAAAAAAAAAGAAAAAAAGACCCAAACAAAGGATTGCACAATCGAGTTGTTCAATAATGTATTTGATTAAAAAGGAGGTTGGGGTTAGAATCGCAGAAGGGTGAAGAGGTATTTTCCCCCCTAAATAGTTTCCCAATCTCCAAGATACGTTCACTTTTTCTTCTAACTTCATCATTATCCCGTAAGTGGAAATATACAAATATCCCTGGCGGCGGGAGGGGGGCCAAGTATAAAAGTCAGGTGCGAAGGATGACGCAACATCATCCACAAACCAAACTATTCAAAACGCCAACACAAGATATTAAGATATAGACCAATATTCATAAGAAGGGCCCTAATAGCAGTTATAAAAAGTTGCTAGATCTTCTTTCACGTATTTATACGTCAAGTCATGTTATATGCAGCTGTCATTTTTGATAAATATTATCAATAACTATAAAATAATAATAATAACATAGTAAAATGTTATCAGTGTTTACCGCACGCAACAAAGTATGTTTGTATTTTCTAATATACCCTTCCTAGGTAAATTGGACTATACCTGTCCGATGGTTTATCGCGGATACGACTCGCATTTTGAAGAGAGATAACTGTACATCCCATCGAGCCATCCGGTTTAAACCGCGGCGAATTAGTTGATAGAAAAAATAACACAATCATCCACTCGACCGTGAAGGAGCGGCCTACGCTACAATGATCCCCGGTTTGAATCTCAAAGCTGTAAAATAGGTATTTTTTTAAAACAGTTTCAAAGAATCGCATCTGACGTTATTTTAAAACCGTGGGCTATAAAAAAAACTAAAGATTAAACCAAAAGGACGATTTGCAGATTCATCTTAACCTAGAACACGTTAAACAAGAAAACACAGGTTCAAGTAAGCGTGACCGGCACAGAGCACCTTGTTTTTATTCACCCTCCTAGTCCTGTTCCTTGATAGTATAGCTCGTTGATAGCTACTGTACAATTTTCCTAGGAAGAATCTTACCTGACAGCTACAAAAGCTATTAGATCTACTTTAATGAATTCATACGTGAAGTCATGTGATCTGCGGCTGTCACTTCTGATAGATATTATCAATATATATTATAAAATAGCAATGGTAATAATAATAATAATAAAATGCTATCAGTTTTGAGTGCAATAAAATATGTTTGTCTTTTCTAAAAGACTCTTTTTTTGAAAATTAGAACTGATAAGAGCCAGTCAAGACAATGGACACAACTACTTCGATAAGTTTGTCAGACGGTGAATATACCAAGTGCAAGAGTTATAAAACAATTGAATGTAGTATTTATCCAGCTTAACTGCCGGGAGTATTAACTGCGCATCCAATCACAAACATTGACGTTACCTAGTAATTTCCTCCCGCTCAGGGGTGGTGGAGGGAGGCAAGGGCGAGATCACCCCGAGCAATCACACGAAACTATGATGTGTACGTTCAGGTGGTCGCGGCCGGCAATGGTTTAAGGTGGGGTGAGCGGGGAAAAGGGACCATGAGTTTTTAAGTTCGTAATTATTTTTTGCAGGGATATATAGCAAAAACCCTTTTGCCAAAAATAAATAAAAGATTTATACAATAGTTACGTTTGGTTTGATTTTGTTCACACCGTAATCTATACATTTATCGAATATTCGTCTTGGGTACAGTAGCATTTTAACAAAAATGTTTTAAATGAAGAGAGAGTTCTGTCCAAGTCTCACTATGTCCATGACGGATATTCAACAAATGTTGATATTCCCATGAGTAGAACATTAAACTAAACGTATAGAGTAAAAAGTTACTGCAAAAATACAGTAGCCCCATGGCTTCTTTGGTGCTGAGTGACAGCTCACAGCTGACGGCTTTGAAAAGCTACCGGACCAAATTATGTATCCCTACGCCAAACCATATGATCTGCAAAATACATGTATTTAGCAGTTGACACTTCTGACAGTCAAAATTTTGGTATATACCTAAATGTTGACTGTCAGAAGTCAGCTGTGAGCTGTCAGTCAGCACCAAAGAAGCCATGGGGCTACTGTACATACCTTAACTCGCGTTAGTTGCCAACTCACCTTACAGAGTGTTACATTTAGGTTTCCTGTGCAGTTGAAATGGATTATAATATTCATATTTCGGATAATTTGTCTCCTCTGCCACATGTGGCTGGAAGGGAAAGGGGGGAGGGCAAACCCTTACTAGCTGAGCGGGACACACAATCTGTATAATTATATACATTCAACGATCTAGTTACCTGTTGCAGGGAGCGGGTTCGTGACTCTATAAAATAAATATCTGTATACCGTCAAGGGCGGAACAGCCAATGTTGCCTGAGTGCAGGAGCGTTCGACTGGCAATCTCAGTCCAGATTCGGACATAATTCAAACCAGTCACGAAATCTCTTAGAATAACACAGGTTGTGTAAAGTATAATTTTAGTAGGAAGAACAGTACAAGTCCGTTACTAAAGTTACTAAAACAATTTTAATATATTCATACATCAAGTCATGTCACTTCTGATAGATATTACCAATACCTATAGAATAAGACAAACACTAGAGTAAAATGTTGTCAATCTTGGCCGCAAAGAAATATGTTTGAATTTTCTTTACCGTTCTTTCAAACAAAATCAGGGTATAGCTTCCCTCTGTGATTTTCATATTCTATTCATACACAAGTGCTTGTGCGGTTTATTAAAATTCACCTTTATTCGTTCCAGTCAACAAACGATTAAAATAACCAATTAAAACAAGAAAAGTGGACTGTATTCGATATAAAACTGTGATAGGAATTGTTTACCTCGTCCAAATTAGGTTCGCCAACAATGGGGGCCTACCTTGTAAGTTGCTGGGTTAAGAGTAGGAAGGAATGGGGAGTACAAGGGGGCTGACTTGGCGGCTTCTTTCAAACATCTTGTTGTTTCTTGATAAAGAAGGCCACTTTAGGGCCTACAACACCCGACTCACACTCGGACACCGATTTGTGCATAAATTAGTGCACCAATTCTGGCAAACACCCTGTGTGTCCTGACTACCGCACTCAACTAAACTGCTCTCTCTCAAAAGCAAACGACCTTTCTTCCCCCTCCCCTTCAACTCTCTCAAAACGGAGGGAAACTATCAAAAACGGCGGGAAAACGTCCCAAGAATAAACAAATACAAAACCAATATGTATAAAGTATTTATATATATAAACTATGTTAAACAAATTATTACACAAAAGCTATTTTACAATATTAAATATATACAGTTCAGAGACTGAACATACCGCCAGCCTTGAAATAAGGTATTTCAACAAAGTTATTGAGAAGGAAGTGGACAAAGTTTCACCACTAGTCACTTGTAGTTTCCCCGAGTGGTACGTACAGCGGCAACTCGAACTGCACCGTCCTTGCGGGGGAAGACTTCTTCAATGACCCCAAGCAGCCACTTCAATGGAGGAAGGCCATCTTGTTTGATGACCACGATAATTCCAACTTTGATTGGAGTTTGGGGGGTGTTCCACTTAACCTTTTGTTGCAACGTATGCAAATATTTTAAGTGTCAACGCTTCCAATAATCTTGCACAAGACGTTGCACCAGCTGCCATTTTAAAAACTATTCAAAGGGACTGTAGCTAAATCTTGATCTGGAATGGTTTGGAGAGGTGTCAAGGTCAGAAAAATAAGCTGGTGTCAATGCTGAAACATCATCTGGCTTTGAGTTAGTACACAGAGTGGTCTTGAATTCAAAATGGCTTCTATTTGGGTAAGACAGGTATAGAGTTCCTCAAAGGTGAGAATTTGTGCACCAACCACTCGTACTAGGTGAGTCTTGACTGACTTTACCCCGGCCTCCCACAGCCCACCAAAACGAGGAGACGAGGGGGGGTTAAAGGGTTAAAGTGCCATGTGATTCCTCTGTAAGAGAGCTCATCAGACAGGGCCTGACGATAAACTCGAGAGTTAAAGAAGGCACACAGTTTATCCAATTCTGCTTTCGCACCTACAAAGTTTGTTCCATAGTCTGAATATATTACTAAACATTCTCCTCTTCTGCAGAGAAATCGCTTTAGAGAGTCAAGAAAAGTTTCTGTGGAAAGGGTCCGATGCCAGTTCTAAGTGCAGGGCTTTGGTGACAAGAAATACAAACATATGTACGCCTTCTGTGATTTAACACATCGATGTCGACTTAGAGTAATATTAAAGGGACCCGCATAATAATGAACGGTTTGGATACCTGGACTCGTGTAGCAGGTAGGGTAGGTCGCCCATGACTGGAAAGCTGGACTTAGGGTTGAACTTGAAACAATGATTACAATGTTGCACTCGTTGGCGAATCACACCTCAACCAGCCAGAAGCCAATATTTATGTCGGAGCAGTGAGAATACAAGATGTGCCCCAGTATGAAGATTGTCCTTGTGACACTGATCTATTAACAAATCAACAAAATGAGCCTTTTTTTTTAAAAAAAAGTGCAGGATGTTTTTGGTCAAATGTTGGGGTCGTGTTGCGCAGTCGACCTCCTACGCGGATTACACCCTGTACTATGAAAGGACTGAGCTTTCTTATGCCAGGTGAACAGGTGTGGCTAACTTCTAAGGCCTTGAACTCTTTGTTAAAGTGCTTCTGTTGAACAGCTTGTACTGGGTCCTGAAGAGCCCGATTCAATTCTTTCGAAATTAATTGCTCCTCTTTTGGTGCAGTCTTTAGACTGATGCGGTTCACAAACCAGAACACATAGGCAGTGACTATTTGAAGTTTTTTTTAGCGAAGATATGCGGTCAATCAACTTCAACAATGGTGTGTCTTCTTCATAATGAACTATCAGGGCGACTAGATTTTCTTCTGTCACAGCTTCTGGTGTGGACTCTTCAACAAAAGGGATTAGGGGCCAGACAGATCTGTCACACTTCAGCCAAGCAGGTCCTTTCCACCAAAGATGGTGCTCAACAAGTTGTGAAGGGCTGAGTCCCCGTGAGGCGCAATCTTCTGGATTATCTATTCCAGGGATGTGGAACCAATGTTCAGAAGGCAAGTATTCTTGAATTTTAGACACATGATTGTCAACAAAAGTTTTCCATCGATGTGGTGATGAGTGTGTCCAGTGAAGTGCTACTGTCGAATCCGACCATGCGTAGATATCTGTAAGTGTGACCCTTTGCATGAGGTGACGTTTCACCACATGAATTAATTTTGCAAGAAGCAACGCAGCACATAGTTCCAATCTATACACTGATTTTGGTTGGAAGAACAGTAGAGAAAATTCAAACATATTTATTTGTGGCCAACAATGATAACATTTTATTTTATTATTTAGGTTATTTTATAGGTATTGATAATATCTATCAGAAGTGAAAGCTGCAGATAACAAGACTTGATGTATGGATATATTAAAATTGTTTTATTAACTTTAGTAACTAACTTCTACTGTTCTTCATACAAAAATCATACTATAGGTATGGAAACTGTTTTCAAGGTGGCAACCTTAGATTTTGCACATAACAAGTTTACTGCTGTTGATTGCAATGAAGTGACAGCTCTGAGATAGATTACAGCACCATAACTCTTTTCAGAGGCATCTGAAAATCCAAGTAATGTGCATTCAAGGCAGCCACTCGAGGACAAATATCGAGGAATTTTGATTGATGAAAGATGGATAAGCTCTTGTTGAAAAGTATTCCATATTTGGCACAAAGTGGCGGATGGGGCGTCATCCCAACCAATCTTCAGACCCCAAAGGGTTTGAATCAACATTTTTCCAAACATTGTGGTGGGCGATACCATGACTAAAGGATCCAAGATTCTAGCTACTGTAGAAAAGGACACCTCTTTTCGTGGAGTCACATGGTGTCACATTTACACTAAAGGT
This sequence comes from Timema podura, assembly GCA_033556935.1. Classification (NCBI taxonomy): domain Eukaryota; kingdom Metazoa; phylum Arthropoda; class Insecta; order Phasmatodea; family Timematidae; genus Timema; species Timema podura. The sequence goes on along the minus strand of JAVRXN010000005.1, from coordinate 47,549,134 downwards.
GAATACATCCAAGCTCGGTATCCACTGCAGGCCTAAGATTTTGAGGCCGATGTTAGAAGAGGTATCACCATCAAATTATTCCACTTGATTTACTTGATGTTCAATAGGAAAGGCATGAAGGAGGTCTGAACTGTTATTTGACCCCTTGCGCAATTCAAATCCACCACTTAATAAAAACTCACTGATTGATGATAAAGGAGTTTTGCTTGTTCAGCGGTAGGTGCTCCAGTAACCACATCATCCATTATATATATATATATATAAACATCATTCATATATATATATATATAAAAACATCATTCATATATATATATATAAACATCATTCATTATCTGCAATCTGGGACGCCAGAGAGAACCGATCTTGTTCATCTAAGGCCAGTTGCTTAACAACTCTTAAGTGCCAAGTATGGCGATGACTTCACTCCAAAGATTACTGTATCAAGTTGATAGGTCTTCAAAGGTTCTGTAATAGAAAAGCGCAAAAGACTTTTCTGGAAGGATCGGTGTTCAGGGTGAACCCATATTTGCCTATACATTTGTCGTATATCAGTGGTGAGGGCAATGGGATGCAAACGTAAGTTTAAAAGTATCTCAAAAATTTCTAATTAAAGTTTAGGTCCAGTAAGGAGAGCATCATTCAAAGAAAGCCCTGAGGTGGAGTTGGCACTAGCATTAAAAACTACTCTCAATTTGGTGGTTGTACACTTAGGTTTCAGGACACAGTGATGTGGAATATAATATGAGAGAACTTTGAATCAATGAGAGGGGACAAGGACATGTGTTTGTGATCTAAATAATCTTCCATGAAGGCAAGGTATTACTTAGCATTTCAGAGTTGTATTCCAACTTTTTCTCAAGTATATAATATCTCTTTTCTGCTTTGGACTTGGTTTCTCCCTAGTCGCATGGGCCGTGTTGGAATGGCAGTGCAAATGAATACCGACCAGAACTTTCTTTTAACATTTGACGGAATATGTCTTCACATCGAGTCTCTTCTAGATTATAAATAGAGTTTTCCGTTGGAACTTTCTCCAATAACCAAAACTGTTGAAGGACACTATCTAATTGTGGATCCAGCGAGGCACAAAAGGTTTTGGGTGCTGTGGACTGAGAGATATTTTCCCCCATAAGTAGCCATCCTAAACATGAGCTTAGGGCCACAGGTGTGTTTGGCTGACCAAATATTCTCCTCCCATAAATTATATAGGGATAGTGACACGAAAGTGACTCAAATGGCTCTAAAAAGATTCGCCTGGCGTATAAAATGGAGTAAACAAATAACTCCTTCTGCACTGTCGCGTAATAAAAAACAAAAGTCATCTTTAAAATCAAGGGTCAGGCGAATAGGAGCATACTTGCGACACCCCCAAAATGTGGTACACACTAAGGTAGCATCGCAAAATTCACACACTGGAGGTGGATCCCCTCTTAATAAAAATCCGTGGGTTAGAGATGTATGAAGCGGAGTCTCGTCATGATGACCTCTCTTCTAGACTTTCGTATAAAGAGGGCCACCATGACACACCCTCCCTTATGGACCGAGATTGTTCTGAGCAGGGGTCGAAACCCACTGCTCGTGCCAGGTGCTTAAGACCCCATGCGAACATAGCCCTTTAGATCTAAAAACATGACACCCAGATTCGCCTCCTTGGCTGCCTGGTCCGCCAGTTCGTTTCCTGATAGACCAGGGTGACCAGAAATCCAGCAAAAGCGAGCCGGGTGCTTAATGAATCAATTTTTAAAATTTGCTCATCTATCATTTGCATGAGGGGATTCCAGGAGTAGAGAGTGGACAATGCCAACAGAGCACTCATGGAATCCGTGCAAATGAGAACAGAACGGTGACACTTACGATAAACAAAACATAAAGATTTAAATGGCGTATAATTCCGTCGTAAAAACAATGGATTCACCAGGTAAGCCAAATTTAAAATTATTTCCCTCCACAACAAAAGCGCATCCCACAAAGACCCCATACTTTGAACCATCCGTGTAGATGTGCTGAAAACATTGAAAGCTAGTGGAGAGGAGCTCGTTAAAGGTTCTCTCATATATAACATGTGGGGTGGTCGCTTTAGGAAACTTGGCAAGATCAAGATGGCATTTCGGAAGGCGTATCTTCCAGGGAGAAACTCGACCTGGAGATGTGGGGATAACCTTTGGCAGGACTATTCCACACGTGTCGAAAACCAATAGCATCCGGATCCCCACCGGCCTTGCACTACGCCATTTGGTTTCATACAAGATACGATTGTGGGGATGGAACACAGGACGGTAAACAACATACTTTGGCATGCAGTACAGTTTAGATACCCACGAAGCATCGGGTTTTCAGTTGGGCGGAAGTGGGTCTCCTGTAAACACAAGATGGAAGGATGCAGGGGAGAAATCAGTTGTTTAATTTCCTCTGCAAGAGCATAGAAACCCCTACAATTCCATTGTAGTAGCAACATTTAATGATATAAAGTATTTTAATCCGCGCAATTCATAACACTATCCCTAAGAAACAAAAATTGATTTAGGACCTTTTTGGACCCACGTGCTTGAGAAAGCCTCTCCTTGACCTCTCTCTTTATGAGGTATTTTGATAGGAGACTGGGGTGCTGAGTCCTTCCGGGAAGGCTTAGGCACTGGCTTCAAATATTTCTATTTATTTTTTATTTCAGCGGTCCCTCGCTTGGCTTTTCCCAGAGCCCCAGTGGGACTCGCCTTTGCAGCCTCACCTGTCCCCCCCCCCCCTTCTGCCTCTGGTTTCACAGAGGAAAGAATAGGCGGCTCACCAACGGCCGCAGGTTGTTTTTGTCCTCGAGGCGGGCCCAGGGGGGTTCCCCGAGGTGGTCCCGGGGGGTGGGAGGGGATTGAGGAGGGTTCCTCGGTGGTACTGGTGGGGGAGACGACCTTGGTGTCAGTTTCACCTCCTGTAATAATTTCGACGCCGCCTTAGTTGGCGCGTTATCACTACGGATGTCTCGAGTAGAGACCAATGGCACAGGTCGCGTTGACGTCTTAGCGAGATTGACTGCGCAATGGTAGTTGGGACAGTTGATGCTCTGACTGACAATCTAGCTATATGAGGTTTTAAATACCGGAGCCTGACTAGATACGTATTCCTTGCGTGCCTGGGCATATGAGATCTTTGCGGCTTGTATCTCCAGGACTTTTTTTCTCTACCTTCCATTTCGGACAAGCCCGAGACCAGGAAGAATGCGGACCTTGCAGTTGATGCAGAACTTAGGAGACTCGCATGGTATTTCGTGAGCCTCCTGTCCGCAATCCGCACAGGTTGGCTTACCACGACATCGCAGCTTAGTATGCTCAAATTCCTGGCAATGAAAACAGCGCCGAGGGTTAGGGACATACGGATGGACCCTGAGCACGTGGAAACCTGCTCGGACCTCCTTTGGAAGGGTAGGTGTCGCAAAAGTAAGGATATGCGTGTCGGTTTTTTTCTCTTGTCCGTTCTTTTTTCGTGACAATGCGGTATACTTCGGTAACGTGCTAAGGGGAAAGCTCCGCACAAATATCCTTAATGCTCACGCAGTCGAGGTCATAGAAAGTGACCACTCCTTGCAAACATTGAGGAACCTGTGAGGCTCAACCTTCACCGTATATGAGACGTATTGCTCAACGGTATTTCCGAGATTGCCATTACTTTTGAGGACTGAATGTCAGTCATAGTTTGTATCATGATCGTGCCATCACATAGTTTTCTGATTGATATGTCAGATTATGCTGCACCATTTATCACTCTTTCGAGGATAAATGGGCTTACTCGCTTTGGACTTTCCCTGTCCTCTACTCGAGACATTACCAGGAAGCGGGGCTGGGGCCTCACCACTTCCTGGTTTTCTATGATTACAGGCCTGGACGGCCTTACCCGTTTCCGCCTCTTATCAATATTACGGCCCTGTGAGGGGCCGAGCAGTGAGTTGCCAGCAAGGTTTGGCAGTACAGTGCTAGCGGACAGTAAGGTGTCAGCTGCGACACTGGAGGTGGCCATGCCTTTTTTTGGGACAACCTGCACAATACTCGGATCGTAGGCCCAGGGTGATCCAAGTTGGTTCTACCATATGAGGCCCTGTTAACCCTCCTGACGGGAAACCCCACACAACGCTAGACATGACAACTTTCGCATGGGGCAGCGCCAGGAGAGAGGTCATCCAGCAAGTGGGTGCAGGAAAGTGCCAATTATACGTTCGGGCCCTAATGAACGCAATTGATCTTTTCCAAAGTAGGGTATCCAGTTATTGTCATCCCTAAGGCCCTTTACTAAATATTGCAACCGGCGCACTTTCATGAAGAAGCTCAAAAGTAGTGGTATCCAATAATAATCCGAGGAGAGCCGTGTTCGCTGCGAAGGTCGTCAACGGAGAGGCCTAAAAGCTTCCATGCAGGACTGAACGGCAGGGGAAGGGAAGAAAGAGGTAAGGAGAGAGAAAGCTAATGGAGAAGAAGGAAAAAAGGAGTGAAAGGGAAGGAAGAAGAAAAGTAGGCGAAAGGAAAGCTATAGGATAAGTTTGTCCTGCACAGAAGCCTCCCCTTTAAGTCGCTTCTTACGACAAGCAGGGGTTAATGTGGGACTATTCTAAACCCCGTCCCACAGGGGTTTGTTTTTTTTCTACTAAAAAGGTGTTTTGATATAAGTGAAACTACCCCCCCCCCCCCTTTTCCAATTCTATTCCAGTATCCCCAAGAAGCTGATAGTTCGCTCGCAAGGTCAAGGACCGGCTACACGGAGCCGCACCGCATTTTTCCGGTGGAATGCTATCCATGTTTTTTAATGCAAGTGGCTACACGAGTCCGCACCGCACCGGCGCGGACGAGTCGTCGAGAGAACATTGCTCCGCACTTTTGCGGTGCGGACCAGTCACTGTGTCAGCACTAAAACTAGGCATTTCTTTAACAGCCGTTGCACGCGTGACGCTGTAGTCATTGTTTCCAACATTACGAAAAGATAAACAATATTAGATACAGCAACTTATTTAACAACAAGCATTCTTCTTCCTAATTATTAGCTAACTTAAAACTTTATTCTTCGTAATTAATAGCTAACTTAATTTTACGAAAATAGGTGAAAACCTATGCAAGTAAAAATGAAAATACAAACTTATTTTGTAATAGAACTTAGTCTATAAAACATAAAAATTGTTTTCTTTTTTTAGTTACAATAATCTTGAGCTTGGTTTAATAAAGTGAATTAGTTTTAAAAAAAATCCTACGCGATGTTATTGTTAATAAGGTTTATTGAAACATAAGAGCAGTGGATAAGACATAGCTGCTCCTATGAGTCACCTTATCGCCAACAGATATTTTATCAATTATTGTCGTCGGTTTTGCCATCCAGAGGGTTCAGCTCTCACCAGCTGGAGTGCACATCTCGAAACACGGATCACTGATACTTTTGAGCAGCGTAGCCAACTTTACTATCTGGATACTACTTGTAGTATAATTTCACCCGTTGTACAATATCCTGGGGATCTAGTGTATTGTAACAATAATATACATTATCAATTATTCAAAAAATTATATTATGCAGATTGATCCATGTTGTCGAAGCTTAGTGCTTTAGAATAAAAAATAAAAAACCTCCTCCCCTCAAAACCCAAACAAGAGACTTATTTTATTCCCAGTGGTATTATAATTAATTATGTAGTGAATTTAGTTTTTAATATTTGCGGAACCTACACGCTAGTATCAGCATTTATTTACTAAGCCCCTGGTTTTAGTTTCATCTTGATAAGGTATAAGAATCGTGAACATTTTCAACCCTTAGGTGGTTATTATTATTATTATCATCATCATCATCATCATCATCATCAGTTATCACTATTTTCCCCAAACCAAATAAAGTGGGTTTTTCAATTTTGTTTATACTTGAGGCTACAAAATACACAGTTTGATAGATTTCTTCAAATTTGATACTTAGATGTTATAAAGTCATATTTTATTTTGATTGCATCCCGGGCTAGAAAATGTGGTGCAGTGCGGCTCGTGTAGCCATAGTCTAATCCTTCCTGTCAGCAGATAAGGAAGACACGCTATGCCCTCCTACATGCTACACCGGTAGAAGGGCTCACGGAACAATAACTTAACCTAGGAAAACAACAAACCCGACATTGCGTGAGAAATTAGGGAAAATTTTCAATTATTATTTATGTAAAATAATTTCAACTGATTAAATGGAACTAATGTAATCGAGTATATATTTATCCCAAATGTCAACGTTTATACTTGAGATTAATTTATCCTAAGGGCGCTAACACCAGAAAGACCATCAAACGAGCTTCAATAACAGCTATTAGTTATTACACACATGTATTACCCTCATCCCATCAAATTGAAAGTCGGAGACTTTGGGATTGTTACTAATTACAACTTTAATAGTGGTTTACATTTCAGTGGCCGCATGATTTAATGTGTCACTCTCGCAATAAGACTAGACTGCCGATGACAGAGAGATCAGGGTTTGAGCCCGGTCGGGTGCACCAAGGGAGGTTTTCCCTAAACTGTTTACCACTTTACACTTTACGCAAATGGAGGTCCAATGCCTCTAAATTCAACCTTCCTCGCCCCTACCCATTAGCATGATTATTACATAGACATATAACACAAACCGGTGCTAAAAAAAAGTAGTAAATAAACAAATGAATGCATGCCTTTGTAGACCCGCTATGTTCATAAATCATACCTCATTTTTTATAATCAATAAGATTAAAATAATTTTAAGTTTGGCTCTCCCGACCTATGTACCCCCTCCCCCTTCTTACAGCCCACTATATTTTGAAGTATAATAGGCTCCAGGCGCCACCTATTCAAAATATCCCGGAAAATGTTAATCTCTAGCTATAGGTGCAGCTTCGATTCGAACCAAGGTACTCCTTGTTGGCTGTCCTAGCCCAGACACACGAGAGGATAGGGGAGGTACGGGGGGTTGTTCCCTCTCACACGTCTTAGAGAAGGGTTGTAAAATATTCAGGGGTAGTTTGTGCAGGAGGGTTGAATAACAAACGCTTATAAATAATACAGTGGAACAATGCAGCGCTGCTACACGGACACAGGACGAGGGAGGTGTACTGTCAAACAGCCGCATCAACATTCGCCTAGAGAGAGGATCGGAAACCAGACGTGCGGTGGGTCAAGCACACTATCCTGCAGCTCCACGAACACCACCGGAACCGTGGATAGACAAGCCCGCCATTCACCCCTGCGAAGGTTCTTCCGCTGAAGTTATGTATGGACTGGACCCTAGCATGTCTCCCTCCTCCTCCCTTCCCCACCATCTCCACACATTGAATAAATCAATAGCATTAATCCCTCAATGCTACCAACATTTCCCGTGAATAAACCAATGAAACGTTTTTATATTTCTCCATCACGTCTTACTATACGCCCGGGTATTTAAAAAAAAATGGGTAACCAGCTTCGGTGGCCGCATGGTCTAAGGCGTCACCCTCACAATAGACTGAATGCCAATGACAGGGAGATTGGGGTTCGAATCCCTGTCAGGTGTAATAAGGGTGGTTTCCCCTAAATGTTTTCCCTCTTCCTCCACACAAATGCGGGTTCACTCCCTCTAAATTTAACCTTCCCCGTTCCTAGCTTATTGGTGTATTAAGTAAATATAAGAATAAACTGAACAGGTAGTAAGACGCGCTGATAAAAACAAACAACTAATACGTGTTAGGGTTGAGGAAGGGGGAATTTATAGGAAACGTACCAGCAATTGCATGAAGAAAGAGTGCGAGATAATTCAGGTAAAACTCACCTTAAGTATAATTGGGCAAGATTTGAACAACGACCTTCACATTTTAGTTAAATTATAAGGTTATCAAATTTTTACAAGCATCAACGTCGTCAGTAACGAAACAAACCATAAGGGGGGAGGGGGCGTGGTCCAGCCCGAAGCCGGGGTCAAACCCCTACCCTGGGGCAAAGTCGACCAAATAAAAAGCGAACAATTAACACGACGTTCTAATTAACTTACAACACAAACCAAACAACAACAAAAAATATAGAAATAACCTCTGACAACAACTAAAGAACGTTTTCATGAGTTGAGGGAAGGAAGTGTCTGCCTCAACCCTGCCCTTCCTCAACCTACCCCGCACTCCTCCGACATCTTCAACTCCACCCTCTCGGAGATTAAACACCAACCAGACTACGAGAGCAAAATGGGGGTGGGGTGGGGGGCTGTCAGACGTTACAACATATACAAGCTAGGTCGAGGGTGGAGACAAACAACACAGTCGTGGTCTGTATCAGTCTCAGACGTTACAACATATACAAGCTAGGTGAGAGTGGAAACAAACTACATCTCCCATCTCGCCTAAATGGAGGAGAGGTAAAGTACGTTTGTCTATTAGTCACTCTCAACGTGTCCAATGCGTAGTGTAGAAAGGTTTGAATGAAGGGTCTCCTCGCCGCGAACTGAGGAGTTCGTTTAGACTCGGAGGCGAAGATTAAATGGAGCAATTCAACGCTAGGGGGAAGGAGAATTGGAAGGGGGGGATGACACAGCCTCCATTCACAGAGATTTTCAAAGAGGCTTCTTTAAAAAAAAAACATTTACTTGCCGTGCACTCGAGTTTCTCTATACACCTTATAAAGACGACGGAGCCAACTAGCTACAAACAAAACACACCACGTCCAGCATGAATCCGACCACAAGAGACACTCGACAAAACCACACCTTTTGTTGACTTTGTATATACAACTACGATTTAACCAAACTCTTTCATATACCATAGCTAGATTTATACGAGTTCTAGAGTTAAAAATAAATTAACTTGCACAAAGTGTTGGGACTCTGTAGAGCAAATATCTTGCGGATACTTAGATATCAACATTTTCCGGTAAACTTTCCTCAGTGGCTGCTTGCGGCCTACTAAGTAGGTGAAGGGGCTGGGTTGGGGTAAGGGGGTGCCTAGAGACTATTATAACATATAACCCAGACTTCTGTGCTGAGTGTCCGGGGTTCAATCCTCGGTCCCGGCACAGATTTATCTGATTGCCAAACCCTTCCTTCACCTCTGACAAGATGTGTATTAATCACAACTTGTGAATGTGAGGAATGCCAGGCCTCTACCGTGGTTCGAATTCCACGTTAAACTGTAGGTCCTCCATTTCATCTCACAATCACCCTACCATTACCATTAGCGTAAGTGGTATAACCCGAACGGGTAGTAAGACGCGGTGCTAATATATAACATATAACCATTAAAGAGGCATAGTCTGGGACGTACCTAAGATAAAAGATATGTCATCAAAATTTGGGGCCTGCTTTAGTTTTCCCGCGCATTTAGGTCTAAACGATGAAACTGAGATATGTCGTAGTGAAGAATTTCAAACTTTAAAACTATGTTTACAAGTCTATATGTGTATATAACAATATAAAATAGTGTTGTATTGTTTACGGTTTTATCAGCATTTAACCTAAGCAAAAGGTCTGAGCAAAACTAGGATCATGATAGTTACGTGTTCTGTTAATAGTCCTCACAATGTTTGGTTGAACACAAGGAGATAGTAGTAGACTTGTAGGGAATTATTTAGCGAAACATCGCCAGAGTATAGGGACAATACGTGCATGAGTAACTTCCCCTCTTACCCTAGACGCGGTCAAACAGGGGTGGAGAGGGGGGTTTTATGTTCCCATGACTCACCCCCGTGCATGGTAGACAGCTTGGCTCCCCACATTCTACACGCTAGCAGGACACCCACATCACACATGACTTGCACCTGAAAACAACTCCTTCCTACCTGCTGCATGAGTTGCTCGTTAGAAGGGGTGGAACCCTATGTACTAGTTACTTTTTTTATCGTATGGGATTACTGACCGGAAGGGACAGGTTCGTTCGCCTGTAAGTAGACTATTCGCCGATCTGATAGCACAGAGTACACCCTATTTGGAGGTTGTCTACACGTCTTAGGGGGCGGCCAGACTGAGCGAGCGAGCGACTAAAATATAAAATAGAACACATTGGTTGTAATGAGAGGTGGCCAGACTGGAGCGCGCACGCTTGAAAGATAGAACTGGTTCTATCTTTCAAGCGCGCGCGCTCTAGCCGGTACGGTACTAGTTTACAGGCGCTAGGCAATATTATTGTATGTTGGTTCATTGAGTGCTAAGGAAAACTTCTCATTTTGACATTTTATTAATATCGATAGGTTTAGCACACTTGCTACTAACAGCCTAGTTTAATTGGTAAGATCATAAATCATACCAATATATATATATATACATATACATATAACTGATATGTTAAAATACCTCAATATTATCAAAGTAGGCCTTTACAAATAAGAATCACCACTTAGCGTGGAGAGAGGAGGAGAAAACTACAACAATAAATCACTTGTCAAAAACCACCCTCAGTTTCACTGAGCCAAGATTCGGAGACTCCTCGTCAACAACTATCGAGAGTATCTGCTAATCACGCGCTCGCTCGCCAGTTTGGCCGAACCCTTACCCGTAATGAGATGATCTGTGATGATCGTGAATATGGAGGTGTGGACCAGTAAGAGTCTCAAAACCTATCTTAAGCCTAATTTATAACCATTGTGTACCATTGGGATAATGTCCCCTAAGAGAAAAATACCCAAGATACCCGCCGGGAAACGAACCCGGAACCCCTAGGTTGGTAGCCAGGTGCAGTGACCACACATACACCACGGGGCCAGATACCAGTAGTGATGCAAATATAGACCTCTGGACACGTAATGAATACAATACATGATTGCTATTACCCCATGTTTTTTTCCCTCAAAAAAATATTCCCTGTATCCACCAATGGCTCACGTTTGTTTCATGATGAGGCATATTATTTTATTCACCCCTCTACTCTTTAAAAATCCTTTAAACCATAGGTTTGGGTCCAGGCAAATTTTCATTTTAGTGCACATCCTCTAACCCAATGAGTTTGAAAAAAAAATCATTACAAGAGAAAAATTATTGGTATTGTCCTTTGTTTTTCTTGATTATTGGCAATCACATTTTTACGCAAGCTATACTGTATGAAATTAAAAAGTTAATCAGACCACTTTAGTTCAAGGTAGTTTTTTGACATAGTTTAGGATTATATTTTATGTAAAATATAATATAGGCCTGATATAAATAAGAATCATGGCATCTTTTGAAATCCTTGAATTATTTAGGATAGTGTTAAATTGATTATTTCACCCTAGAAATCCGTTTTAACTGAATGATACCCAAAATTTTGGTTTATCCAAAACATCCTCTTGACTAAAATAGTATATATTAGCATTAACTAATAGAAAAACCTTCTATTACAATCATGTCCTGCAAAATACAGCGAAGTAGCGCTACAGTTGATGTTAAAAAGATAGATTTGTTTTTAATATCCTATCCTGTTTTAAAAAATCCTATTTTATTCCTCATTCTGTGTCATATTGTAAATAAATTACTTTTGTCCACGAAATAATACATGTGTTCAAGTTTTTACATCCTAAGCAGTGAAAAATTACCAAAATTACAGACCATCCAGAATGGACCTGTTTCTAACAAATTTGGATAAACGAATTTTTTTGTATACTTGTAGGTCTAATGAACATAATATGTATACAAGATATTCAATTTTTCGAAGAGATTAGGGAAAATAAAATTACAACCTTCCACCTCTTAAATATTAGTTATTTTTTTATTTCTTACATAACATCGGCGGCACAGTGCCCCTAAGCAGTCGCCTCTTGTGGTGGCCCTTAAAATAACTTCAGATTAAAAATGACTGTGTCCTGGAATCAAACCAGCCTCCCTTGAAATCGGTAAGAGACTTGATTGGGCTTGGTCGCACTGCACAAAGCCAACCAGCCGAAATCAAATTAAAACCCCTTCAAAGTGCCGTCCATCCCATCAGACAAATGAGGGTGTGTGCTAATAGAGTGCGCACAATAGTACAATATCCTTCAACACCTGACCAATCGCATGTACACCTTAGTGTTATTTGGGATACGCCAAATTGCTCCTTACTCAATCATTTACCCAGACAACCATCCAAATACTAATAGCACAAGCTTATACAGAAATAATTCTCTATATCAGTGTTTCCCAAACTTTCAACAGTCACATACCTCTCTTGGGGCGAACATATCCCTTCCAAATCATCATTTAAAAAATTAAACAAATACCTGCCATCTTGTAAAGTATAAACCAGTGATTTAAATCTTTTCAAAGCCTTATTGGTAACATAAACAAATCTTTGACAGAGAGGAAGAAAGGCTTATGAAAATCCGTGACACCGTCAATATCAAATAATGTAATAATTTATCAAACTTGCAAATATGACAAAAGTATGTTCTGATTGATAAAACTGAGTGTTACTTTGCGTACCCCCTGAAATGATTCGCATCTCCCTGAGGTACACGTAACACCATTTGGGAAGAATGGTTGGAACAATATTTAGAGAAGGCAAATATTTCTTCTGGCGTCTAACATTGTAACCTTATACTTTTATTAATATTATTTTATAGGTATTGATATATAATATATAATTTACCATAAGTGACATGATGGTCACTTTTAACCAATGAAACAAATAAAACGCAATAATATTAATATTATTAAATAGTAGTAGTAAAACAATCAAAAACTTAGCAAAAAAAACTGAATTGTCTTGTATGTATCTAAGTGATAAAAAAGATAAAAAGAGATAAGGTTTCAATGTTATGCTTGTGAAAATTGTTAACACTTGAAAAGCACATCCTACCTAAACAACAAAAACAATAAAAACACAGATTTTTAAACTTACATCCCAATATCTGTGAAGGAGAATCAATCCCAACTAACCAACAAGTGAAATGTTTTCATCACACGACAACTAGAGAGCGGTGGTGGTCGTACGACACAAAACGTGACTGCCAGGGATGGACCTGTGGGAGTAATCATCTCATGTTGCATAACTCGACGACAATACCCAACCTTGGGGCGCTAATGAGCTAAGGTCAAGGCGTGTTCCCATGGAAATACGTGGTTTCCTCTCGGGTCCAACAGGCACAAACAACATTACACCCTTCAGTATCTACATATATAGTTAGGCCTGAACGCAATATTCATACCTTGATTTTGATTGGAGGAACTGTAGAAAAAAATTCAAAAATATTTCTTTGCAGCCAACAATGACAACATTTCTTTATAATGGTACTATTTATGTTATTTTATAGGTATTGACAATAACTATGAAAGTAACAGCTGCAGATAACATGACTTAAGTATGAATATATTAGAAACTAACTTCCACTGTTCCCTTCCTAACAAAATCATACTATGTATACCAATATTCATGATGTACATCTTTATAAGATCATTTTGTTTGTGTACCCTTACTATCCGTTCGGGATATGCGCGTATACACACAATTGGGGTAGGGTTGAGGAAGGTATAATTTAGATGAAATGTACCCACATCTGTGTGGAGGGATAAAAGGAAACCATCTATGGAAAAACTACCCCCAATACACTGTTCAGACCCTGAATCCCAGTCACCTGGATCTGTTCGAATGGGGTGGGCAACCCTGTCGCCAATCCCCCAAGTGAGGAAATGGCCATAAAAGTTGGCGAATTTGATATGTTAGATCTCAAAGTAAAATAACTTTTTCCTAGGTGGCTGATTGTAACTTGATATTTGCATTCTTCTTTCTGAATGAGTCGTTGATGTAACACTGCCATTCAATACTCCCCCCTCCACTTCCTTTGCCTCAACATTTTTTCATCTTCTCCCTCTTTACGAGCAACAAAAGATTGTCAAATTTAGCACTAACTCGTTTAAATTTTCAATTTGAACATTTTTAACTTTATATTACAAACAAAAAGAATAGCTTTGCGCTGTCAGTTCAAAAGTCTTTCGGCGAGCGCTCGCCAACGATGCACCTGCACCAGAAACCGAAATCAAAGGTACCGAAAGCGCTTAGGCGTGAGATAAATCATAATCGTATACATCAATATCGGAATAACATAGACCAATATAGAAAAGCGTTGCGTAAAGATTTTTAATATTAATTTAAGATTTTGATTTCACTGCTTATGTCGACCCTTACGGTGCCGCCTGATGTAGCCGCCTCTTTGTAAAATCTGTTCAGCGTAGGATTGTTTTCTGAAAGGTCTTTTTCCCTACCAGAAAGCTATTATATAGTAGGATTTTGGTAGGAAAAAAGACCTTTGAGAGAGTAATTCCTACCGTGAAGCAGTATATCATAGCACGCAAGGCACGGAAATTCAAACCAACTTGTTCAACTTGTGAAGTGTTAGTGTATATATATTATATATATATATTAATTTGTTATTGTGGTTGAATAAGTGTTCAATCCTAGTCCTAGGACAAGCCTGGGAACCTTTATGTGAGCGTGTGTCCAACATGTTGATATGTTTGGATAAATTCCTTTGCATGCTTTTAGGTATTATGAGAATGGACTAGTGGCGTGCATCATCATTCTTAATGTTTTTTAGCACCGCGTCTTACTACCCATTCAATTTATACCCTATGTACTAATTAAACTAATGTGTTAGGTAAGGACTAAGAAGGTTACATTCAGAAGACATGTACCCGTGGAAACCATTTGGGGAAAAAACACCCTCAGGACACCCGACTGGGATCGAACCCCGATCTATCCATCTTCGGCAAGCTAGTCTATTGCAAGAGTAGTGCCTTAGACCATACGACCACTAGAATGTGTGAATTTATATTTATTATTATTAAATTATAACTACACACATATTGTCCATTTTATTTTTTACAGATTAAGAATACACGAGTTGAAAAGTTTTAGAAATTAATTTTAATAATTACTTCAAATGAAACCAAAATAAATGATAATATTAAGGGACAAAAATTCGTTTGAAGATATTAAAATAACTATTTTTAAAGTTTTACTGAAACCAAAAGGACTAAAAAAACTTTGGTCATCTGTGAAATACTGTGCAGTGTGCTGAGAAAATGTTCTCCAGTGCCACCGGTTTTTCAATCCAAGCCTAGGCTGTGTTTTAAAAAACAACAATAGTATCCTTTACTGGGAGACATTTCGAGACAGAAAGATACTGGCTAGTGTTTTCAATCTCTCCTCACAGGATGCACAATTCCTGCAGAATCAGATAACGTCTGTGCATGTGATAGTCTCAAATCTCACATCCTTCCTCAACTACTAACCAATCAGGAGCTCTCCTGCACCACTTGGGGATTCACACATTATTAACAGTGATGATAATAACAGTGGGAATTCAGAATTTTTTATTCATAGTACTAAGTTTAATATTCTCCCGCTCCTTTGTACTTGTTCGTGCTATACACATACTCTACAGTAATTACTTAATAGAATATGAGAGGATGAGGAAGTGCACCCGCATTCATGTGGAGGGACATTTATGATGATATCACAATCGACTTAACATTCACTTAAGGTTAACTTAACGTAAAGGTTCTTCTCGTGTTTTTAAATGGAAGTTATCACGATGGAGTTAACTTAACATTCACTTGCAGTTAACTTAACTTAATAGATGTCCTGGGATGTATTTCACGTTAAGTTAACGTTACATTAAGGGTATCGCGTGTTCTAGCCAGCCAATCACTACACGAGTGACGTCTAAAGGGCTATTTTGTAATTTATTTGTTGGTTTTATGACCAAGGTCTACTCTTTAGCTTCAGTTCTAGTGATCGAACATCTAAACAAAATAATTAAACTAAAATGGCAAAGCTAAATCTATCAAAAAGTTTAATGATGAATATTTATTATATTGATAGATCAAAATTCATATATTTTATAATGCAGATGTTTATCTCAAGTTGTTACATTAAGTTACGTGAATTGTGATCACACATCCGTTTTCTTAAGTTAAGTGAACAATACATTAAGTTAAAGTTAAGTTGATTGTGATCCCGGCATTAGGTAAAGCCACCCTGATTCCCTCGTCTCCGACAATCCAGTCTAAAACGAGAGTGATGTGTTGGACCCTGAGACAACCTATGCGGGTTAATATTGAGTGGGTCAAGTAGATGACACCAAAAGATCAGATTTATACATAGAGGCTCCCTACTGGGCATTAATTTACACTGATTGATCATCGATATAATGAGGTCCTATGAGTTAACCTCCAGCACATTTATTAACCTTCCTTAGCTTTGTGACATTTAAAAAAAAAATGCTTATACTGCCGATTACTTTAAAGTTGGCACTAGTGCTGGATTTTGGTGCTCGTTGGCCCTAGGCACTTTTATTACAAAATTTGCTATTAAAGGGGTAAATGTGTGTTCTATTTTAACACAGACTGGGATCATGTCAATAAAAAAGGACTCAAGTTTCAACTTTTATATATTATGATGAACCACCTCAATTGAATTAATTATTATTACTTCAGTACTTCTACTTTCTAGAACAGCCTCTAGATAACATCTGCACATTGAATTGATGCTCTCAGAGTCAATCGCATTCATCCGCCCGGCTAGTTAACAATGCCGCCCGACTCGAAACTATTTCTGAGGTGAGCACTGATATGTAGAGTTGTGGTACATAGTGAATACGTTACCTATGTCACATTTAAAAAACCATTTTAAATAAATAGTAATCTTCATATTTAGCTCAATCAAATTGTGCGCTGTCGCGGACAATATATGATGGCCTTCTGGGTTTTGGTAGATGTTTGAGACAAAGACAGATATAAATATTTTGAAAAAATTTAAAATGACTTTGCTTAACATTCTCTTTACAGACAATTTACAAAGGCCGAAAGAGTAAAAGGAAGAGAATGTTTGATTAAACACCAAAGTAATTGGTAACAGAAATAAGTGCAAAAGATGCATTTTGAATTCAGCCTTTTTAATGTATTGTAGACATAGTACTAACAAAAATTAAATTTCTCTGTCTAACAATTTTTTAAGAGAATTTTCTAGTTTTTTTTAATTCTCCTTTCGCAGACCTTGGGCATTATTCCTACAGTGCCCAGCGGGAAATCCAGCCGGCAGGCTCAGTGTAGCTGTCTGGTGGCCTGAGAGAAAGGGGTTCTGTTCTAATTAAGTGTGCCCCTCCCTCTTCACTCTATTTTATATTTACACAAAACTTAACTGTGGTGAGTTTATCGTCTCATAGGAAATGCTACCTATTCAGTTTTATTTGAAATCAACTTTCCGAACCTTGAATTATATTATGTACTGGTAACTTACAGATGTTGGTATTCTAAACGTGAAACAAACTGTAGAGCACCGCAAAAAAGACTACTTACTAGTTAAAATGATAAAAAGCTGACAGTGAACAAAAGGAAAAACTCCACTAAAATAAAAACCGGTTTTCAACAACTTATAACAGAGATAAAGGTTTTCTACATTCTTGATAAAATAAATCGCCGGTAAGACTGGATCCTGGTGTCATGAAGGTGGCAAAGACCTAGTTCGGCCAAGAAAAATTCATCGTAGTAGGCGCTTTGATTATAATAATATGGTAATAGTGATATTTCATGGTTTAAAAAAAATCCTTATTTTAAGAAAATTATATTAAATTTTGTGCGCTTACAAAATCAAGCATCCTCCTGACTTGATGTAATTAACATCCTTTAAAGGCCTTGGACCCCAATAATTTCTATCTTAATTCTTGAGATGCAACGTTTTCCATAGATTATTTCTTCAAGTATTATTATAAAATTAAATTTGGTAAATAGGCCCTATTACTAATACAGTATGAGGTACAACAGCCATTTTTAAAAATAAGCCTTAATTATTTTTAAAAAAGTTCTCTAGATAGTTCCTATAATAATATAGTCTATTACATTTTTACCGTTCCACATTTGGCTATTTTTCACTGAATTGATACTGGGCCTATGTGTTGAGATTTTATTCGCTTTATTATGCACACTATAGTATATTGCAGCGGTTCCCAAACTGTGTTCCGCGGAACACTAGGTACTCCGTGAAGCATCTCCAAGTGCTCCGCGAATAGATCTAAAAGAAAAATAATTAAAACAAATGTGACAAAATCTCAAAACTGTGAATTTGTGTGGCCATGAACTGTGCATAGGTAAATATTGGATAGAGATTATTTAACTTCTGCAGTATGTTGTGAAGCAGAGTAGGTAGAAAGACTTATCAAGGGGAAGTGCATGTCATGCGTCCTCAGTCAGCTTTGCCCGCTCGAACCTTCTAGTTCTTGGAGCCATGCAAAACATCGAGAACGTTGGTGAAGCATACAGACTGCACATGGCGAAACCAGACAGAGAGACTCAAAGGTGCCAGCTAACCTAGTCTCTTTGAGAACTTCACCGTACTTTCAGATACGATTGTTAGCTTCAACACATTTCCAGAATTTTCTGGGAGGTTTTGATTCCATATTAAAATCTCGTATCTCTTCGCACCTCCAGCCTCCAATCAGTTGCAGTTCAATCAGTATTCAGTCGAAACTAATTAAGTCACGTTGTTGGGTTATTTATATATGCTTGTGGTATATGCTTTTCCAGTTAAGTGGGTTTTTTTTGTGGTACCTATGTAGGGATTCAGAAAATATTGATTTCCTTTCAATAGATCTCTGGCTGAAATCAAGATCCTTAAAAGAAAAAAATTTCAAACCCTCAGTGACAATGGCCGGCGATAAAGTATAAGCGTTTAAAAGAAAATCAAGTTTTGGGCGGAATCAATGAAAAATTGAAATATAGACAGCTTGCCAATGGTAAAAGAATTTAGAGAACTATCTATACTCTGACATACTTGGAGATATCTTAAATAAGTTTCACGTTCACCTGCTAAGTTTGCTTGATAGTTTCAACTGTTATTTTCTGAAAGAACTACAAGAGAAAATAAAATAAAACTTTTGGTTTGTAAACTCTTGCTCTGATGTGTTGGAAAAGCCACCCTGTCTGACATTGCAGCAGTATGAGTGCTTTATTAATTTGACACCAAATTCTGCGATAGAAGATAATTTTGCAACAAAGAGGTCACTATCAGAATTTTACTGTAAGCTAAGAGATGAATTTGAAGTTTTGTCAGATAAAGCAAAATTCATCGTTTTGCCCTTTGCAACAACTTACTTAAGTAAATCAGGATCCTCTACGGCTACTAAAACTAAATAAAGATTCCACTTAAATACAGAGCCAGATATTCGGTTGCAGCTGTCCCAAATTTAACCAGATATAGCCACATTGTCAAAATCAAAAAGTCCCATGGCATCAGGGCAATGATAGCTCCATGACGAATTTCTCCCCTGAAAAGTGCTCCGCGATTTGAAAAGTTTGGGAACTGCTGGTATATAGAATCTAATGAAACCAAGATTTAGAATTTTATTTACAGTTTTATTAAATAAAATACTATATTTAAATAAAACTCGACAACACATCAACTAAATCACTTTTGAAATGTAAATATTGATTGAATTACAACTTTACTTTGATTCTGCACATTGGGTGGATGACATCCCATGATGCTTTGTGTTACACTTTTGATCTTGCGCAGTGCACACTAAAATAGTTATGTCATTGTATGATATATATGTAGGCTATCATCCACATTTAATTATTACTTGAATGGTTTATTTTATATATAATTATATTATTATTATTATTATTGTTATTATTATTAGCACCGCGTCTTACTACCCGTTCGGATTATACGCACTTACGCTAATGTGCAATGGTAGGGTGATTGTGAGATGAAATGGAGGACCTACAGTTTAACGTGGAATCCGAACCACGGTGGAGGCCTGGCATTCCTCACATTCACAAGTTGTGATTAATACACATCTTGTCAGAGGTGAAGGAAGGGTTCGGCATTATATAATTATAAATTTATTTACACATGAAATGTTAGGTTATGCTGGGTTGAATAAGTGTCATAATAATTAATATAAACTAGTTGTGTTATTTCAATGGCATCATCTATTTTGCTTGTCTATAATTTGATCGTTATGGATAGTTGTGATCACCTAGAACTAGTTTAATTGTTTGAAGTTAAATTTACTATGACGTAAAGTTGATTGTGGTCATCATAGATGGCTTTTACGACTTCGTAAAGACGGTAAAAAGTATGTTTGGAGTTTAGTGTAATGTGTCCAAATAATTCTAGAGCGGCCGAAAGATATCAGTCACTTAGGTGAGTGGAAAGTTTCCTTATTTAATTTAAAAACAAATTCTTTTTTGGTTCAATTGATTCTACGAGTTTTAATTTTTGGAATAATGTATGGTTTGTATCAATCTTTTTGATATTTTTAGAAAGAAATGGCTTGAAATTGACCGGTTAAGGCGTACTAGACCCATAATATCAGTTACAATTTTTCGAATATTGAATAACTTAGTAGTACATACTAATATAAAACTTCTTAGAAGTGGTAAAAAAAAAAAGCTCGGCTAGTTAACTAAGTATTTACTAAAATTATTTAAAACCAAAATTCGTATTCAGATAATGGGAAAAGTCAATTAATTTTGTTCGTGGCTATGTAAATCCCAAAAATGTATACAAAAAGTACGTTGAGCCTAGAGTGGTAAAAAGAATAATATTTTCAATACACAGGCTTTTAGCTAAACCAAAATTTGTTATAGTGTATAATTGTAAATGAGCACATGAGAGTGTTGAATGAAGTGAAGCACATCCGATGTCCAATGTTTACGTAAAACAAAATGTCAATGACATTATCGCCAAGTGGTCAGTGAGATGGTGGAATTGACATTTGGTACTTGTCCATCATTTGATACTGTTTATAAATAATATATTTGTTAAATTTGTAGTACTCACCAAACACTACCTTATCTGCTCAAGCCATACAGTCATGTCAGCTGAATCGCGTAATCCAAAATTTCACTAATGCCTTCGTCTACTCATGAATTCCCATTTAACTACACAATAAACTTCACCAACATAACTTGACAGAAGACATTACTTAGATCCATTTACAAGTTTTTGCTTCACACTGTTGCCAACTTAAAATTATAACTTTGAGATTGATTTACTTATCAAAAATTATATTTTTAAAATCATAATTATTAATATACTTGTAATGTATAATATGAATATTACTTAAACAAACAGATTACATACATTAACTTGGTTAGTACTTTTTCTAACACTGATTTAAGAGAAGTTGGTATGTTTAAAAAAAAGTAATTAGAGTGTCCTATCATTGGTTTGTTTGTACTTCTTTATAAAAATGAAAGTTACTTTTATGTAAATATGTTTATAAAACTCTACTTTATAATAATTTTAAATAATAAATAAGAATGATTTTGAAAATATTGGAAAGCTACTCTTAAAACATTTAGCTACTGCCATCTAGTCGATGAATTTAGCATTGATCTTTATAATATAAATGGATGGACATCTGTGGCTAAAATTTTCGAGCTGTCGTCTGCACATCATTGTGTAAGAGAGAAAAGACCTTCAGGTATCTCTTTCTCTCCTAGACACATACAAGGCAATGTGGTATTTTGACATAGCTAGCTAATTTGTATGAATATATGATATACATCAATATATGGCTAGTTAAATGAAATAAATGTGTTAATAAAAGGTTTGAAGAGCATAACTAAGTTCAACAAGCATGATTTGTTTCTTTAAAAAGTCGATGTAGGTAGGGCCGTAACTAGAGTATTGGGGGCCCCAGGGCAACAGATAATAATAGGGCCCCCTTTTTAATTTTTTTCTCCCTCCCAACTCTAAATCCTATATTCCCACTTTCTTTTAATAAGTCTTGTTGATGTGTGATTTAGTTATTGGGTGTTTTTTTTATCTGGTGAAGTTAATACTGAATTTAATATAAAATCATGCACTAAGACTAAGGTAAGTGGTAGCCTTAAGGTAAAATATTTATAAACTTAAATTGCAAATTATTCTTTATTAATTACACGAACAATGCAATCACATACAAAATATAATAGTACTACAATACACTATATTATTACTAAGATAAAATACAGAAATATTCTTATTAAAACAGAATTAATATCGTATGTCATATGCTTCGTATGATGTATTGGCAGTCTTAAAGGAAAGTGAATAGTGATAACTGAATTTAAAAAATACAAATTAAAAACACCACAATGTAAATAAACTAGCAAAGTGTGCTTCGTATAACGAAAGTTTTAATGGATTGACAAGGAAAAAAAGAGAGATTTAAATATATTGAGACGATATGCGTTTGGTTAAAGCTTTGGTCTGCTTTCGTTCGGGCTCGGGGGCCCTGGGATACTGCCTCACTGCCCCGGTGGTAGTTACGGCCTTGGATGTAGGTAAACTAATATAGTAATACCTCCTACAAACCTATAACTTAAATGAGCGTTTGAACTTCCACACAAAGTTTGTCATTATAACAAATTTAACTATAGTTATCTAACATTAAATATAACATATTTTCTGAAAGCCATATATAATCTTAGAGCTAACTTTAAATATAATGTAATATAGTTATATTTCCTACAAGTTCTATAACCTAAATAATAGTTTTAATGTAAAACTACTTCACAAAATTTGTTATTCAAACATATATAATTAAGTTTAATCTATTAGTTCATTATAGTTATCGAACGTTAAATATAATATGGCTTTTGAAAGCAATAGGCTATACAAGCGAAGAGCCAACTTTAAATATATTGTAATGTAGTAAAACTTCCTAAAAGCCTATAGCCTAAAAGATAGTTTTAATGGAAAGTTTGTCACTCAAAAAAATGTAATTAAGTTTTAAGCTACCTACCTTTTTTCATCATAGTTATCGAACTTTAAATATAATGTTGTTTCTGAAACCAATATATAAGCTAATGGCCAACTTTAACTATATTGTTGTCTTGGCAGGATGAAAACAACATAGGCGATAGCTACATTATATTAAAGATTGTATTCGTATTTGTACGATATTACCTTTAAAACTGAATTGTGTGTCCTTTAATGTAAGTGTGTCTTCAGCTAACTGGGGCGTAATACCTCACTATTTTCAAATAATAATACTTTAATTCACCAGAACATTAAACGAAACCGTTAAATCTCTTCCCTCACAATCAAGCAAACGACAAACTTTTTTGTCCGTTGCAAGGGGTGTGTTTGTATCCATCCAGTATAGTATATAAATCACTGGGATTTAGGGAACAAAGGTCCACAATAGGCCTTGTATTTTCCATACGACAGCTAATGGAAATAAGATATGGGTTTGAGAAAGACTTGGTAATGGTATTTATGGATGTGGAGAAGGCACATGATAGCGTGGATAAAAATAAATTTGGAAAGTGATAGAGGATGCTGAAGTGGAAAGAGGAATGGTAATTATAGTTAAAAGTATGTATGAGGATAGCATGAGTTGTGTTAAGAAGGAGAATGGAAGGATGGAGTGATTCCAAATTAAAAAAATGAGTGAAGCAGAAGAGTAACCTCTTACCACTACTATTTGTATTGGTAATTAGAAATGGTCATGAATAAAGTGGCAGGAAAGCTCGGGGGTGGGGGGAATGAAAACCATGATGTTTGTTGATGACTTGATGGTATGGGAGGAGAGTGAAGCGGAAGTACAGGAACAGCTATAGGAGTGGAATGAGGTAGTGAAAGAGTATGGAAGGAATGTTAGCATGGCGAAGTGTGAAGTGATGGTAATGACAAGGAAGATGATATGGTCTAGTATAGCTATAAAGTTGGATGAAGTAGAGCTAAGAAAAGCATGGAACGTAGAGTATTTTGGAGATGTGA
Organism: Timema podura; assembly: GCA_033556935.1. Classification (NCBI taxonomy): domain Eukaryota; kingdom Metazoa; phylum Arthropoda; class Insecta; order Phasmatodea; family Timematidae; genus Timema; species Timema podura. The sequence goes on along the minus strand of JAVRXN010000005.1, from coordinate 47,525,496 downwards.
TTAAGGTGAAGGATGAAAGTAAAGGGGATCTAATGAGAAGATGACAGCAGGGAGAGTTTTTTTAAACCACGTCTTACTACCCGTTCGGGTTATACGCTTAGGTACTTAATTACGCTAATGGATTAGGAATTGGGAAGGTTGAATTTAGAGGAAGTGGACCTGCATTTGCGTGGAGGGAGAGTGGAAAAACCATTAAGAAAAACTACCCCCAGTTCACCCGATCAAGATTCGAACCTCGATCTCCCCATCCTTGGCAGTCTAGCTCAGCAGAATTGTTTTATAGGTGTGTAAGAAACATGCTATGGAGGAAGTGTAAGGAAGTGTTTCACAGGACTTATTTTGTGCCCATTGTTACATATGTCACATATGATACAGAGGCGGCCGCACCAGGCTGCACCGTAAGGGGGCGACATAATCAGTGAAATCAAAATACAATTTGAACCATTCAATAATTAAAAATCTTTACGCAACGCTTTTCTATATTGGTCTATGTTATTTCAATATTGATGTATACGATTTATGATTTATCGTACGCCTAAGCGCTTTCGGTACCCTTTGATTTCGGTTTCTGGTGCAGGTGCATCGTTGGCGAGCGCTCGCCGAAAGACTTTTGATCTGACAGTGCAAAGTTATTCTTTTTGTTTGTAATATACCGCGCGGCCGCTCCTAAAAGCTGAGGCGGCAGTTATCACAAAATACAATTGCACGTGTTATGTGTTGATAGTTCTGCTTTGAGTTTATAATTATTGCCAATACATAATTTGAATGCTAGTTTGTCTCGAGAAGTGGCAAGTGGCTGTGCTGTGTTTAAATCAGTAAATCAGATATATAATATATCTGTATAAATATAATATTTTTGCATTTATACTAATCTAGTTTTTGTGTTTAAAAAGTAAATCAAGTAAGAGAATTATGGTTTTTTTTACAGCAATTGTAGTTACTTATTATCATTGAAATTATTATGTTATGGCAATAGGGACTAATTAAAAAGTATCATTTGTATGGACTGGGTATATCTCAGGTGCGGAACGTGTGCCTGTGTGTGATATAGTTATTTATGTAATATTGGGGTACTTTTTAGTTATGTGTGTGATAGAGAGAGTTGCTTAGGAAATATTTGCATTTGCCTACTTTTACGTTCGTTATTTATTGCTCTATTTTTACCAAATTCATATACGTTGAAGTGGAGACAATACAATAACAAGTTAACGAAAGGCATATGTCAAAATGGCTGCTAGCTATCAATTTACAGATATTCGTTATCTATTTATTATGTTCTGTTACCTACAAATATTTATTTTATCTTTATTTTAAAGAAAAAACATGTAAAGGGCGGAATTTTGAAGACTTTCATCATACTGAGAAAATCTACCGTATGGCCCTGCATATGCAGAACAGTGGCGTAACTATCGGGTGGTGCAGGTGGCAAAATGTTGCAGGCTATCTCCCAAAATGGAGCCCATGACGCAGGACCACCCCCCAAAATTAATTCGGTAAGAGACAAAAGCTAACTTTTAAGCAGGTTTTTCTTTCTTAAGGATCTTTCTATTTAAACAAAAATTACTTGAGAGTCAATTTACTGTGCATAGTTTCATAGCATAGCATGAAAATATCTATACCTATATATGGTTACATATTGATTTTATAGGAAAATATGTACATATATAATACCTATATATAAACGAATAGAGAAAAACATATTTTTTTTTTACAATTTTGCCTACAGAAATTATAAAAGATTTCCAAAAATAAATGCCAATGTGATTTAGTATAATCTACAATTACACATAAACTTTTTAGAGGGCTTTCTTTTGGGTGGGGAGGGGCAATGGGGGTGTGAGCACCATAAGAGTTTTAACACAGACTCACTACCATAGATAAGAGAGTATTACTGCGTAGTTACGCCTTTGATGCAGTAGAAACATGGACAGTGAATTTAAGAGAGATTAGGAAGGTGGAAGCTATGAGGATGAAATTAGTAGGGATTATGTTATCTGTTACGAGGAGAAACAGGTTAAGGAATTATATTATCCGGGAAAGAGTAGGAGTGGAGGGAGTACATGAAAGAGTATAGAAATCAAAAATGAGATAGTATTGACATGTAATGGGATTAGAGATGGAGAGGATGCCAGAGAAAATGGTGGAAAGAAAGTATGTATGAAAAAGACCACAAGGGAAGCCAATAAAGTGTTCAAGTGAGAGTAGGATAATGTAAGCAATCAAAGAAGGAAGAATGGTTGAAGAATAGAGGAAGATGGAGGCATTTTACTAACTGATCCAGCCACAGGCTGTAAACAGTTGTTGATGATGCCTATCAAGTTACCAGTATCTGGAATGAACAAATAAAGTGATCAATATTAATTGTGAAAAGTTAAACAATTTGTATTCCTTTTTGTCTAAGAAATAGATATTTCTGACAGGACATGAAATTTATTATTTTTGACAGTACTAAAGTTTTGTTAACAGCGTTTATTCATATTTTTTTTCATAATTAATAATTCATTTCTAAAATGTTTTAAACTTTATCCTTTACACCACTTGATGTATTATTATAGCATAGTATATTTGCACCAAACATAAGTTACTGGTTTAGCTAAACTAATATCACAATATCCCCTTGGGACTTTATTTTCACACAAAATATTGTTAATACATTACTATATTATTATAATAAGTAATAAAGAAAATTGATACATCACCAAAAATAAATATATTTTAATAATGGAGAAAGACATGTTATCTTCATATTAATACTTGCTCATATACATTTCTGAGCATTAAAATGAAAATCGGCTGATTATTCCATAGATCTGACCCACTAATAAAGAGCATCTAGTTTTCTATTTACTTTAAACACACATCTTTAAATTGGTGTTTATGCCTTATAGTAATCTTTGGTTTCTGAGTTGTCTAGAACAGAATCAAAGTAGTGTGAAACAGAGAATGCTGTTTAAAGGAGGGATTGTGAATATTTGAAGTTAAATTTTAAAATTTTAAAATGACTACTCAAACTCACAGTAAAAAACGTGTTTGTTACTATTACGACAGTAAGTATTATTTTCCATGTGTTGAGTTTTAATAGCATTTGATATCTTTTATTAATTCATTGCCATTTCCATGAGCCTACGAGACCTTCGAAATAGGAGTTTGCGTTCTGTATTTATTTTGATCCAGCTAACTATTGTTTGCATAACTCTGTGTATATAATGAGTCTTAATATAGTATGATTGGACTTTGATGCATTATTTGACATTCATTCGACCATCTCAACACAGTTTTGATTAAATTTGTGATGTTAAGGGTAAAAAATACTTGAATCAATAGCATTCGGACTACCATACATGTTCAATCTGATATATTTTTTATGCTTGAAAAATGTGAACATAATAATTAATGTCGTATGTATTAGTGTTCGTGTGAAATTATAAATGTGTATACATTTATAAATGAATACAATTTATCTTTTCAGTGCATTTGTTTCTAAATAGTGACTTTTACATCAATTATTTTAATCCCGCGTCCATGATAACTACGGTGCTATGAAGCTCACCAATCTATGTATATAGTTATAGTGCTTAAATTGACTGATGGGCTTGCTTACACCTGAAAACCTGCAAGCAAAATATTTTGATTTGCAATACAAAAAACTTGTAGGCTTCCTTTTCCACAATTTATGTTCTAGTAATGTATTCAAGGCTTCATTAAGGTTTTAGTGCAAAAGTAGTACAACTCACAATTATATTATATTTCATAATATAATTTTCTGCAGAACATTTTACCTGTGATGAATTTCATTTTCATACTCCTGTAATATGTAGATATGCTTACCATTTGGTTTTAAACCCGTTTGAAGCACTTCGACTTGATAAAAAAATTATTGGTAAGAACCAAACAAGATTAAGATGAAAAATTGGGGTCAATAGGGATTGGTTCCGGTGTATGATGTCATTATTCCCTATAGGATAAAAGTTAAATTACATTTTATTTGCTCATCAATATTACTTTTTAAAATTTATTAATGCATTAAAGATTAGGTCTAGCTATATGGTTAGGACTAAAAAAAATGCTTAGTAAATTATTGAATGTGTGAAAGTTAGGTTTGTAGCCTAATAATCATTTTAAATATTAATTTGGGCTCATCTGTTTGTGGCTTCATCTAACGTACAGGCATGGCTGTACAGACTACAGCTTTAGTTGGTATTCTTGTGTGTGAGGTAGTTTCATTTATAGATTTTCAAGATTCCTTCTAACTTAATTAGGTAAAAATAAAATTATGTCTCGTTTTCTAAGCTTGTGTTTGCTGCAAAAAAAAAAGTTAACTGTGGTTGTTGTAGATGATTAGCCTCTTATGTATCTCTACAAACAATTTTTCTCTGCACAACTTGGAATGTGAGAATGCAGGCTCCACCGTGGTTCGGATTCCACGTTAACGTAGGTCTCATTTCATCTCACAATCACCCTACCATTGCACTTAGGTAAGTGCGTATACCCGAACGGTAGTAAGACCGGTGAATAAATAATAATAATAATATAATAATTTTCTCTGGAATATAGTTGAGGCGCTATTACGTGTTTGTTAGTAAGAGACATACAGCTACACCCAATTTCATCGCTGAGGGAACTGCAGGTCTTATGGAGAAATCTTTATTTTTGCTCTCTCTCAGCTATATGTTGCCAAATCTCTTCACTCTCAGTTATGTTTGAAGGTGGTATGCTGAGGTAAGAAGGAGCTACTGGCATCCTTGACGAACCAGCTTTGCGAAACTTGTCTTATATTTGAGGAGAGATTGACCACACGAAAATGAGAGAATGACAATGCTGTTTCCCAATAGTAACCATGTAGTTCCCTCAGCAATATCAAGTATCTAGGCCTATTCTGTGACTTAAGTGATCTACCTTTTTTTTTCTTTTAATTGATTTGCCGTATATTTTTTGCTAAGTAAAGTATTAATAAGGATATTTTTTCTGAAAAAAAAAAGTCATATACATATGCTCGATGATGGGTACCATCCCTGCGTCATCTTCACGCTTATTTGCATTAACCAGACAATGTTTGTTTGGTCAACTATAGGTCAACTTAACACTTTTCTGAATTAAACTGATTATTATAACAAAAATTACGTATTCTAAAATTAATATTTTTAGAGTTCTAAGTCTCTAAATTAATATCTCATCATAATATGAAAACTTTGAAAACTCATTAAAAATCACATTTTGCAGTAGGCTCAGTGTAACTATAAAATAACTTTTTTTTTTCCATAAAGCTGGGAAATTATCAATCCTGTTAGTTGAGTTTAAGGGGTTCACTCATGCACATGAAAACTTTATATGGGACGGTGCTGGGTTGGTAAGAATGCATTAGCACCTTATCGTAATACACTGTATTTCACTTAAATAGTGGGGATGTAGGGAACGTGTTGAAAGGTTTTTGCAGTTTTTATAGCAAAACATTTATTTGGCCAAAATAAATAAAATATTGCTCCAGCAAAAACAGAGTTTAATTTTATTCACATGGTGACCTCAAAAGTTGTTGAATATCAGAAACTTTTTAAATGAAAAGAAAAAAAATTTTCATTAATTCCGGGACACCTTTGACAGATATTCAACAACTGTTGATATCACCATCTGAAGAAAATTAAATTTTGTTTCTACTGGAGAAATATTTTATTTTCTTAAACCATTAAGATGTTTTGATATAAAAATGGCAAAAACATTGAATTGCGTCTCGTTTCCATACATCCCCACATTAAGATAGCATATCATTAATAATTATATTTATTTTAAAATTGTTTTACTCTCACAACATTTAGGCTGGACAGCCCAATCAAATCTTAAGTCCAAATGTGAACATACTATGAAAGTTAAATCATTTATTTTGTGAATATTAATTGAGATTCTAACTTATTAGCGAATGTAACGATAGCATCCCTGAAAACCATAGCATGCGAACCAAACAAAAGAAAACAATGTTTAACTTTTTTATCGGGGCCGAATTAAGGTGACACATATACACTAGTTTCTCACTCACACAATGTTTATGTTCACACTTTTCATTTTTCCAGTGTAACGCACAACACAACTAGCATTTTATATACTATAATTGAATTGAATGGACGAACAAAAAGCCGAAACGTACTGGTAATGTCGGTGTCGAGTGCCGTCTGCCACTGTTTTTCCCACGATGAAACTACTGTATCACAACCAGAATGAACTAAAATGTCATCATAATGGTTGGACTTCTGCCTATTCTAAATCTACCCAGGAGGACTTTAATTCCTCCCAAACCTCCTATAAGCGTTTGGATATATTCTGCACCCTTGAGTTAAGCTAGGTTGGAAAAGAACCTTAATAATATACATTATTAAACCTTAAAATACATATTATTAATTTATTTTGATAATTTATTTGACTTTCGGTGGGTGTGTCCACTCTAGATTTTCATTCTACATTTCCAGTTCAGTTCTAATGTATCTTGTGTGATTGTGAAATTGTTAGTGGATGTGCAATAGTGTTTTTGTTTTGAATAAGAAAAGATCATTTAATCATTTTCAAGAAATGTGTCTTTTACGAAAGAGAGCAAAGTGTGTTTGTTCCAGAAGATTATTGTGCAATAATTAACTCGAAAGCAGCGGTTCCCAAAGTGTGCTCCGCAAAGCACCTCCAAGTGCTCCTCGAATAGATTGGAAATAAAAAATAAATAAAATGTGACAATATATCAAAACTGTGAATTTGTGTGTCCACAAACTGTGCATAGGTAAGTATTGGGAAGAAATTATTTACAGACTGTACACGGCGAAACCAGAGAAAGAGGCAGAGAGACTAGAGGTTGCCAGTTCACCCCATCTGTGTGAGAACTTCGTAGCGCTTTCAAATACGATTGTTAGATTCGACACCTTTCCACACTTTTCTGGAAAGTTTCTATTGCATATTAAAAACTCGTGTTTCTTCGCATCTCCATTTAGTTGAAGTTCAGTCAGTATACAGTCGAGAGTCGAAACAAATCAAGTAGCAGTGCAATTTTATTTATTTGAATGTCGGAAAAACCAACCTGGCATCAGAGCAGTATAAGTGCTTGAATGATTTGACATCAGATTCTGCGGTAAAAGAGAATTTTGAAACAGAATTCATTGTCAGAATTTTGATGTCAGCTACGAGATGAATTTGAATTTTTGTTAGATAGAACGAAAATAAACCTTCTTCTCTTTGCAATAACCTACGTGGATCAGGATTATCTGCCTATGTGGCTACTAAAACAAAATATTCAGGCTCAACGCAGTACCAGATATTGGGTTGCAGCTGTCCCATATTCAACCAGATACAGCCACATTGTGCAAATCAAAACACAGCATTCCCATCCCTCTCAATGGAATTTTAAGTTCGCGATCCATACTTTATCGTTAATTTTTTTTATGCCAAGTGACTTTTTTTTTCAGTCATGAGAATGGTTTTAACACTATTTTTGTGGGTAACATATTGTGGATTTACAATATCTACTTTGAATTCGTTATCAAATGTGTTGATTTAGGTTAATTTATGTTTTTTGTTGTTGTTTTGCATTTATGTAGTTAATTTCCTTATTTCTCTGAAATTAAGGGAGAAAATAACATTTATAATTAAATAAAACTTGATGTTTTACATGCCCAAATGCTTAAACATTCGTTTCTATCGTGAATACTGCTTAATTCGTTTTAGTATCTATCTATGTAGAGTCAGATATGAAAATATCGTCACCCTTATACCAAAGACACTTATGTGCAAAATTGTTGTTAAGAGAAAACTATATTTAAAGTTACAATTTTCATTGGCTTTCAATGGGAAAATTAAGTTTAGATCAAAATTTAAGATATTTAGAAATCTAAAAAAAATTCGTGCTTTTATTATATCAATAAAATATAAACTAACAACTTTAAAAAATGCAGTTAGGTAAATATAGCGAAAAATGCATGTGCATATCTTTAGCATCAAGGTAACTATAGTGCTCCGTGACAAATTTCTCTCCTGAAAAGTGCTCCGCGATTCAAAAAGTTTGGGAACGGCTGCTCTAAAGTATATTTAGGTCGTGTAATTTTATATATTATTCAACGATATTTGTTCCTGTGTTGCTTAGGTGACTTTGGTTTTGAATTCATTCATTTTAACAAAGTTTTTTTTTAATAATCTTGAATTTAGTATCATTGGATTCCTTGCATTTTTGTTATTATAAAATTCTGTATCATTTTGTGATGTCTAATTGTTAATCTAGAAATAGATTATTTAAATACCGAACATTTTTGTCTCTGGAAAGAATCCGGGAGTTGTGGTAAGCTTCACTATTTCTTTCAGAAACATTGCTATTCACCCACTCACCCAGGTGGTGGTTTCAAGTGTTTCCACTGTGGAGTGAATACATTCATAAGACTACACTGCCGTAATATTTCCTTTGGAAATGACACATTGGCGCTGATTGGTGTGTCTTAACTATGATTTCTGATGACACAAATGTGTTGCTCTTATTTGTATGTTTCTAAAGAGACTGACAGGCCTATTAAACTATTATTATTTAAAATATTTGCTTTAGATGTAAGCTCCTATCAGCGCTCTAATCACTGATTTTTTTAATATTATCATACTTTATTTAAATGTTTGAGGAACTTAAAATGTCAAAACTGTCAATGTGTTTATTTTTATTGTAGGTGACATTGGGAACTATTACTATGGGCAGGGCCACCCCATGAAGCCACATCGTATAAGGATGACTCACAATCTCTTGTTGAACTATGGACTGTATCGCAAAATGGAAATATTTGTGAGTCAATTATTTTTACTTGTGAATATCAGCCAAAACTAAATATGTAGGCACCCACTTCAGTGGCCGAACGGTCATAGACATCATTCTCGCAATAGACTAAATAGACTGCAGATGATGGGGAGATTGGACTTTGAGTCTCATTCGGGAGTACTGAGGGTGAATTTCTACTCTCCCTCCATGCAAATGTGGATACACTTCCTCATAACTAGCACATTAGCACAATTAGGCCTAGTACATATGTGTATAACCCAAATGGGTTGTTGGTAGTTCTAGGAATGTTTGAGCTGTGTGTCCAGGGTTCATTCCCGCTAGGTGCAGGAGGTGTTTTCTTTGACACTCTTGAGTGACTGGGACAATGCCAGTTGCTGCTGCTCTTCTAAGAGCAAGTAGCCAACAGATTATATCAGCACTTGACCTACTGACTAGCTTAATTCTAGATAGAACACCCACAATTAATTAATTAATTTACATATATAATATTACTGTAAAAAAATTATTTTCACATAAAGTCACTTTCAACTAATGTCTGTAATAAAAATCTTCGGCTAGCTGGACCTTAAAATTCACACGCTTCTTGTGACCTTGGTAATCTTAAGTTTTATGTTACAGTTCAATTTTTACAGGAAACATATCTTTTTGCTATAAACCTTGATACCATTTTACTATTAGCTCTTATTATTGAAAATATCTTTCTATCAAAAGTGACAGCTGCAGGTCATATGACTTGATTTATGAATATACAAAAGGTAATCTATAGTCTCTTTGTAATAGAAGTGGTGGTAAATGACAGCCACCAGAAGATGTAAAAAGTGTTAAAAGAAAAACATAGTTAAAACAAATTATTTGTTAAGTTTAGACCGCCATAAGTCACAGCAACTCAAAATATGATATTGCGGATCATATAATTTGGCGAATGGATACATGAGAGTACATCTGGGAACTTCTTCTTGCTGTCACTTACCACATACAACCCCTCTTATGGTGAATGGACTATAGTAACTTTTCTAGCTGACAGATAAGATTTTTGCCAGAAAAATTGGACTGTGTTGTCATAACAAGTATACAACAAAAATAACTAAATGTTTCTAATGTTGTTAGGATTTTAGCACCCAGTAGCTATGTACCTAAGTGATGTTCAGCTGTTTGTATCTTGTTTCTAATAGTACTGTTGTTGCTCATGTTCTATATATTGTTTGTAGCGGCCACACAAAGCCACAGCAGATGAAATGACTAAGTTTCACAGCGATGACTATGTTCGTTTCCTGAGGAGCATCAGGCCAGATAATATGTCCGAATACAACAAACAGATGCAGAGATGTAAGTCTTACTTAGCTTAAACCACGTAATATTGTGCCATTTAATGTCTTGAAATAAAACATACTTTCACAACTAACTAATAAATCACCTGTGTTGGTGGTCACATAGTCTAAGGCATTACGATCGCAATAGGCTGGATTGCCATTGATGGGATCGAGCTTCAAATCCGGATATGGTTTACTGAAGGTGGTTTTCCAATCTCCCTCCACTTAACTGTGTTTTTTTTTAAATTTAGCACCACGTCTTACTACCTGTTCAGGATATATGCTAAGTACTAAATACTATAATGAGTCAGGAATTGGGAAGGTTGAATATAGAGGAAGTGAACCCGCATTTGTTTGGAGGGAGAGGGGAAAACCATTTAGGCAAAACCACCTCAGTTCATATGAGTAAGATTTGAACCTCGATCTCCCCGTCTTTGGCAGTCTAGCTCAACACGAAATCAGCGTGTTAGCTAACTACACCACTGAGGCGGGTAAATGCGGTTTCACTTCCTCTAAACTCAACCTTACTTATCCTTAAAACATGAGTGTTATTCAAAGTACATATGCGTGTACCCAAACAGACAGCAAAAAGCAGGACTGCAGAGTCAGTACAACGAGCCGTTGACTCCGACTCCCCTATTTTTCTACTGTCAGACTCTGACACCTTCAGAAATGGCCATATAAGTAATTAATTAGTAATACAAAATTTACTGCATTAAAATTCTCCAAGACAGATTACTTCATGGGAAGATGCTTTGGAAGTGTGAATTTTTATTTGAGTAAATTTGTTAATCCAAATTACAAATTTGGTCCTAAGGAATAAAAAAAGTATAAAATTATATATTTACTACATATTATTATAATATTAAAAGTTTTTATTTTTAATCCATAGTCATTCGGTATATTTTTACTGATTTCGACTCCACCCAAAATTGCTTCCGACTTTGACTCCACAGCCGTGGTTAGAAGTAGTGCTGAAATAAATTAGTCATAAGTGTTAAAGTTTGATGTGTTTGCTAATTTGCTTGATTTTGTCTTGTGGGGTCACAATTTGTTTCCTCAAGTTATATGGTTAATTATCTTTGATAATAAAATTCACAACACTTATTTTACTTTATTCTCCAAAAGAATACAGGTGCTTTCCTTTAAAACTCGCTGGTGATGTAAAAGGAAAACGAAGGAAAGTATCATTACCATTTGACTTTGTTCCAGTCAATGTGGGTGAGGACTGCCCCGTGTTTGACGGTCTTTACGAGTTCTGTCAGTTGTCGTCGGGAGGGTCTGTTGCCGCAGCCGTAAAGCTCAACAAGCAGTCTGCTGAGATCTGCATCAACTGGGGTGGGGGGCTCCATCACGCCAAGAAGTCTGAAGCGTCCGGGTTCTGCTACGTCAATGACATTGTGTTGGGTATCCTGGAACTGCTCAAGTACCACCACCGAGTCCTGTACATTGACATAGACGTGCACCATGGGGATGGAGTGGAGGAGGCTTTCTACACCACCGACAGAGTCATGACTGTGTCCTTCCACAAATACGGGGAGTACTTCCCTGGCACCGGGGACCTGCGGGTACGTTAACCTCTCACATTGAATGTAGTATTCTTGGTGCAAGATTTATCATCTAGGACTCATGGGTGCAGTTATTGTTTCATTTCAACAACTTTATTTCATTTTTCAGAGTTAGTCTAAATATTTTTACAAGAAGTTTTAAAAAAAATTATGTGCTACTTTTTTGCTCTTTGCATTGTCAAAAATCTAACCTTAATTTTACAAAATAAGTGAGACTTACATACTTACTATTTTATATTTTTAACGCTGTGTCTTACTACCTGTTCGGGTTATACACTTATGTACTAATTACGCTAGTGGTTTTTGGAATCAGGAAGGTTATATTTAAGGAAGTTTACCCACATTTGCGTGGAGGAAAAGTGAAAAACCATTTTGTAAAAAAAAAACCTCGGTCAACTCGAACAAGATTCGAACCTCCATCTCTCCGTCATCGGCATTCTAGCCTACTACAAGAATAGCGCGTTAGACCACGCAGCCACCGAAGGGAGTTACTTAAACATTGTAGGTTCACATTGAGTTATATATGATTTGGAAAAAGGTACGGGAAAGATTGATAGAAACACATATAAAAGGAAATGAACATGATATGGCTTCTACAATGAAAAGAACTTGGTTGTCACTTTACACTGCTGATATTGGACAAAGTGGTAATGGCTGCCTCTTTGTCCAATGGCAGCAAAATAAAGTATGAACTGTGTTATTCTTTTCATTGTAGAAGCCATATCATGTTACTTTCCTTGTTATGTTTATATTAATTTTTCCATAACCTTCTTCCAAATCAAATTTAACACAAATTACCTCAAAAAGTGAAAAGAGACTTTCCTTAACGAGATAGGTTTACATAAGACATTATTGAACTAATTCCATTTTGAAACCAGTTAATTTAAAGCCAAAAAATGTTTCCAAGTGAAGTCAAAGCTGATATGGTTTTTGAAACAAATTTTAAGTTTTGAACTTTTGCACACCCACATTTTAATGAGGTAATAGAAGTTTTGTGAAATCTCTAAATGTGTGATGCTGTTCCAGGACATAGGCGCCGGCAAGGGCAAGTATTACGCCGTGAACATCCCCTTGCGGGACGGTATGGACGACGAGAGCTACGAGTCCATCTTTGTCCCCATCATCTCCAAGGTGATGGAGACTTTCCAGCCTGGCGCAGTGGTTCTGCAATGTGGTGCAGACTCTCTCACAGGGGACCGACTGGGATGCTTCAACCTCACTGTGAGAGGTGAGTACTACCCCCACCTGTATGGCATCAGTAGTTTGACTATCCGAGTATTCACTTAAATTGTTCATATAAACTATTATTTATTGGTGTGGGTTATTAAATCCATGAGTTTTTTTTTAAATCTGTTACTTTTTCCACCTGAGTCTGGGCCAATTCTTTGTTCAAGCCATATATTTTCCATTATCGTCTTTCTAGATCTGTGGTAGTTTCATATGCCTAATAATCTCACCTAAGACTAGGACAGGCACAACATCCAGTCCCGGCCATTAATTTATCAGGTAAATCAGGTAAACCCTCATTTCACCAATGATACATTTTTCGGTCATGATAGAAATCGAACCCGGGACCTTTAGCTCAGTAGACAGATACACTACCGACTGAGTTAAGATGTCAGATTTAATCCATGAGTCTGTGATGAATTTTATAGATTCATATCAAATTCACTTAGCAATTCCAATCTAATCTGAATTGAACATTTTATAATGAAAATGTTTCAAATTGAATCTAAAGCGAGTATTTTGTATTTAAGATGTTTTGAATCTTAATTAATTTAAAATTGAGTGAAGAAAGCCCACCTAAGTAAAGCGGAAATTTAGCAATAATTCTGAAATATAAAAATTCTATTTGTGTTTAAATGTGTGTCTGTGATTTTTTTTCGACTGAAATCTTCATGAAAATCTTACTTGTTCTGTTGAAAGCTTGTTGTTACCTTCTTGTTTGTTCTGTTGTTCATTACACATTTTAACCACTTGGTTAATGGAAGCATACTTATTTTGGTTATAACCACTAGTTAGTAAAGAAGAATGTTCGATGCTAGGTTATTAAACGTTTATTAGTTGGTAACTCAAATCCTTTGTTAAACATAGACAGTTTACAGGTTTACGTTACAATTACAACTGATCCACAAAGAACAATGTCTGATAGAAGTGTTTGGTTTGAGGTGCAAGCAAGCACTGTTCTGTTCGACTGACTTGAAGTAAGTTACCAAAGTGAGTGACCAAAAATGAAAGAATAAGCGTTTAACTGTGGTCCCACCTGTGGAAGCCAGAGAGCGAGACCACGTGACCCGCCCTCTAGCGCTACACATGGCGGGCTCAGAGTTCAAGAGCGCAGGTGATAGTAGAGTGATGTCACACTCTACACTACTATATAAGCCAGAAGAAAGAAAGATGTCACTTTTGTGTGTTGAATTCTTCACACATTTTTACCTTTTTTTTACCGAGATGGGCTTTCTTCACTCACTTTTATTAATGTATAATGTATACTCATCTTAAGATTCATAATTTAGAATATACTCACATTCAGATTCAATATTCAGAAATTTCAAATAAGCTTGGTTCGGCTAGTCTATTATTTTAGAGTTGATATGTTACTTGTTTGTGGTTTGGCTCAACAAACTAGACAACCAGACCCCAGACCATGAATGTGAACAAAAATCAGACTTGAAAAGAACCGCATCAATTTGTAAATGTTTATGTTTACTTGCTTTCCAAGCTTCATAACTAAAATATAGAGTAGTAGTTGATAAAAAGAGATTTGACCTATCTTTAGAAATGTAATATTGATTGCCTTTAACTAGGGATGTGCCTTAAGGATATTCGAGATTCAAGACTCAAATCCTTAAAAAGAGTTTTTTTATTTATTTTTATAAATTTTCCAAGCAAAATTTGTTTTAAAGCTCTTATACTGCTTATCGGTGGTTCAGAACTAATTATAATTATAGGATGAAACTACAGTGTTGGAAAAAAGTTTAAGACCACTCATTAAAAAACACAATTTTTCCACATTTCATATTTTCATTTACTCATAATATTCAAAAAAATAGTTTGGGTTGCATTTAATGTTTTAATCAATAGGACTCAGAAAATTAAAAAAGAAAAAGTTTACATTCCCATGTTTAGTAGTGGATAGGACCCCTTGGGTATCAAACCATGTCCTTGCTGTCTTGGACCGGTGGCATGGGGCGTTGTCCTGCTGGTAGATGTATTTTCCTCAAGGAGCCTATGTGCTGAAGGAATCATAGTTTTCTGCATAGTTTCACAATATTTATCACGGTTTATAGCACCATTCACAACCTTACAGTCTCTGGGCCCCTCTGAAGTGATGCAACCTCAGATCATGATTGCATCGCCACCTTGTCGGACTGCAGCGGGCGACACAGGCCGGCAGAAATTTTTCTGTTGTCCTGCGAACCTTAATTTACGTCAAGGAAATAGTTAAAAGCAGCACTCATCTGAAAATATTACTCTCTCCCAAGCTTCTTTAAGCCACCCTAAACGTTCCTTGCAAAACTGAAGTTGTTTTTTGTGTTTCTCATTTAACAGAGGTTTGCGGATCGCAAAATAGTAACCTAGGCCTGCTTCATTTAAACGGTTGCACACAGTTTGCTCAGTTATCTTAATATTATCAAAGGAAGACTTCAGTTCCCTGAGCTAGCATTTCTATCTTTTTTTACAAAGCTTCAGCAGCCTACGGTCTTGTCTTAGAGATGTTTTCCTCGGACAGCCTGCCTTAGGCCGGTTGGTGATGGTTCCAAACTCATTATATCGCTTGATTGTTTGTTGCACACATGTCTTAGACACTCCAACAATATCAACAATTTGTCTTTGTGACTTTCCAGCCTTCATTAAACCAATGATTTGCCACTTAATTTGGTCTGATATTGATTTTTCCCCAATCTTGACTTACAAAAACAAAATGCATACAATAACCTCAAAATGATCATTAAAATCAGTTGATTGGAGGGAACTGATGAAACCAGTGTGGCCACTTCCTAAGAGATAAAAAATAACACAATGCTAGGACTAAGAAAAAGAAGTTATTTTAAATGTAGCAAATTAAAATCTTAAAAAGTCATATTTTTTCTCTTGATTTAAAAAAAATTAGGCCACTTAAAAGTTAAAGTACTAATTTGGTAAAAAAAAATTAAGATTTTTAATTTTTAAGCTTTGTTCAAAACTTTTTGAAGACCAAAAACCATAGCTCTATGTCCACCCATTTTTGAACAATTTTTTTTTAATATTGCATTTTTTTGTTCTTTTTGGTTGTGTGCCTTAATATTAAAAAAATTCTAACTTCTGAACCGTTTGAGCTACAGTAATTTTATCATCACCAAAATCTTTAATTTTTAAATGTATATTATCTTAAAATTAAGAGAGAGTTAGTAAATAAAAATGTTTAAGACCAATAAACAAATAATTTAGTATTTTTAGTATTGTAAGGGTGGTCTTAAACCTTTTTCCAGACACTGTAATAACAACCAGGCCCCAAACCAGTAATTTAACACTTAATTGAATGTATGAATGTTATAATGAATGGATTAAAAGAAAGAATGTAAAAAATTAGTTACTATTTGTAATTTATATTCTATTATATTTCCTTTTATGTTCATAATTTTTTTCCACGATTTGGATTTGATATGTGAGAATCAAAGGTAAATTGGAGATTCGGATTTGTAAAAATAGGGGTTTTTACCCAATTCTAGTTTTAACTCTAATTCATTTGATTAATTTTATGGTAATTGTGTCGCTAGGTCATGGCAAGTGTGTGGAGTTCGTGAAGAAATACGGCCTGCCATTTCTGATGGTGGGAGGGGGAGGCTACACCATTCGCAATGTCTCTCGCTGCTGGACGTACGAGACGTCCGTCGCGCTCGGCGTGGAGATAGCCAATGAGCTCCCTTACAACGACTACTTTGAATACTTCGGTCCCGACTTCAAATTACATATCAGCCCTTCCAACATGGCGAACCAAAACACTCCAGAATACCTCGAGAAAATAAAGTGAGTATGACACTTTAGCATTTACTGGCTTAGCTTGAGACCCAGTTTTTACAGTTTGACTCTTTGCTAGCATCGGAAAAGATAGAAGAATTTGTTCTTATCGTTGTTCATGTGTGATATTTATAAATAGTTTGGGTTGGTATGGACAAGTAATGGGGAGTAAAAAAGAAAGGATCCCAAGGAGAATGATGAAGATTAAGTATGTAAAAAAAACAGCAAGGAAGAATGGTAGGAGCTGAAACAAGAAGAAGAATGAAAGCTATTAAAGGAGGAAGGTGGAGAGATTTTACTAAACTTACCAGCCACCGGCTGAAACTAATAATGATGAGCTTGGGTTAGGCAGAATAAAGATCAATATATGGTGGGTATGATGAGTACAGCAGGCCTTGGAAGGAGGGATAAGTAGAGCTCTCCAGTTCCTGAGATGCTTTGGGGGAAAATTGGGCAGAATTGTCCTAATTAATCATCATCATCCACTGTTTCCTGCCACTGGCAGGATCTGTCTCCGACATAAGCCTCTCCATTTATTCTGTCTTCCCACCACCTTTCTTCCTCCACATCAGCCCACTCTTCTCCTCTCCGCACTACTCTGCACTCCCTTTATCCACCTCTACCAGGGCCTTCTTCTTGGCTTCCTGCCCGCTACCTCCATTTCATGCATCCTCCTTGAAATCCTCCCCTCTTCCATCCTCTTCACGTTTCTATACCACCTCAATCTCACCTTCTCTATCCTATTCTGAAGGGATTCCTTCTTCACTCTCTCTTTCTCTTTAATTCTTCACTCTGTCCATCTTTGTCACTCCCAGCCTACTTCTCAGTAAGTTCATCTCGCATTTCTTTCATCACTGCAGCTACTACTACCTAACTACTAAATAAGCATCCTCAAGAGTTGGCCTTTGTTAAGTGCCAAATTCTAGGTCCAGGTAATGGCTGTATAAAAGATGGAGGACTTGTCCTTTTCGTAAATATTGTATCCACCCGAATCCAAGACGACCCTTAGTTTTTCCGTGTTTCTGGATTGATTTTTTGTAAGTGATATTTATTTTATCATGAATGAAGAAAATAATAATTATGGTAACTTATTTTGTAATGTTAACAACTCTTTTTTTTATTTACAATACAAAACAGGAATTTATTTTTTTGTCTCAAATATTGCTTTTTCATAAGAAGGTTAACTTTAAATAAATTTAATTAAAACTAGAGATGTCACGATACCTGTTTTTCTTGATTCCTATTCTCGATTCTGATTCTTAGGTTCAACATCGATTTTTTGATTCTCGATTCCGAATTTTTGAACATTTCCTATTTCATAGTTTTTCCAAGCATTATTGTATATAAAATCTAAGTGTCTGATATTCTACTCCCCCCTCAATGCAAAATTTGGACGCAACCACTACAACATATGGTCACTTGAAACTTTAAACTCACAATCTTATAATATTAATTTACTAAACACACTAAAAGTCTTCAAAACTGAAAATCAAAATTCAAATAAACTCGAAATTAATACAATAAATTGTGGATTTTATATCGGAAAGAAAAACACATTTCACACAATACAAAAATTTAAAGTAGTCCGCCATACCTGATCTTACGCACGTTTGCTCGCCAAAAATGAGTGAGTTTGACAGCCCTCATTAAAATACTTGAAAAGTTAATTTTTATTATGACAAATGTTAATTGTTAATGAAAATCCAAGTCTCAAACAATACCCTACTTGCCCTAAATACTAATATTGGACTCTACTATTAACACGATTGCTTCTATAACGTGACACTTTCATTTTCACATTGATTTACAGAAAATAAAATAATATAAAGTAAAGTAGGAAGAAATCAAAGGACAAATAAATATACAACAAACTGCTGCTTTTATAAAGAGAAGATAAACACATTTCACATATTACAAAATATCTAACTGATAAACTCGTCTGCTATGAATTACCGTAAAAGTCAGCCGCCATGACAGCCAAGCGTAAAAAATTAGCAATAATTAAACAAGCATCTTTATTCTTATTTCAAAATCTAAGAACATATAATTAAAGATAATAATTTACTTGATATTATTCAAAAGTTAGATATTTTGTGGAGTTTTAACCGATTAAAACTCAAGTTCGGCATAGCTAAAATTGTCTAGTCAAACTCTATGTATTATCGATTATTTGTTTAAAATCGATTAAAGTTTTCTTATCACCTCTTATTTGAAAAGCGCTAGCTATGTAGGCAAAGTTTTAAGACTTAAATACATAACAATTTGATAATTAATTTTTTTTTTTAAATCTATTTTGACTATCGTGAATGGCTGAATTTTTAATATTGTAGTGAAGTAATTGGAAAAGTAATAAAAAATAGCAAAAATAAAATTCAATTTGACTATGCCCATCACTAGCCCCAACCAATTTGAGAAGTTAACCGGGTTGAATACTAAAGGGTTGTATCGAGATTTTTAGCGTATAGTAACGATTATTTGCAATACCAGTCGATACTATAGTTGTAGAGTATCGTATCGGGCCACCACTAGGTAGTTATTTTTGACGATAACCTAAAAAAATAGCCTAAAAATCTCTGAAAATAACCAAATATCCTGTGATCTGTGTTATACCTTTAAAATCCGTGAAAATGTATGACATCTCTAAAAAAAGGCAGCCCTGCACTATTGTATTAATATTAAATAAAAATGTAAAATGTTACCTTTTTATGTAGGCCTGACCCATTCCTTAGTCTTTGATTTTAAGACAACCCCTAGATTTTGAAGCTACAAATTTGGGGAAAAACTCGTCTTAAATTCAGATTAATATGGTAATACTACCAAGAATACTTTTATATGTCTAGTTAAGTCTAATTACATATTTTGTGAAACCCTATCTTGAAAATTATAACAAAGTGAAGGAAGCCAACCTGAAAGAATAATTAGGTTAGGCCTGGATAGAAAAACACACTTCTCTCATCATTTTGTCTCTTCAAACTATTGCACTATGTTACAATTCACACAATGTTGAATTTTCGGAGATGTTGTTTTATCATTAGAAGAGCCACATTGAAAAAACACAAACAAAGATAGGCTATAGAACTAAATGTTTCTAGAATGATTTGAAATATGTAACTGAAAACTTGCAGTGTTGCCAAATTGATGTAACTAAATAGAATGGTTTGAAAAGAAAAAAATAGCTAATAATTAAAACTAACTGTAAAACTAACAGGGACTATACTTGAAATAATAATAATAAAAAAATATGTTTGATTTAAAAGATATAATAAATTAAATAGTTGTAAAAAAATATTATTTATAGTTTTTTATCACAGATTTAAACCAGGGGCAGTCTGAATTTGGTTAGCCATTGCTGTGCAAGTTCCCGTTGTCTAAGTTGAGAGTTATTGCAAGTGGCTGTCAGGAATGCTCTGAGTACTCTGGTGGTTGGTATCGAAATGGTGATTGTTCATGAGTATTCTCGCAGGTCCTGTTGTGAGTCCAACTTATTCAGCTTCATTGAAGTTGGTAGATTAAGTTGGATGTGTTGCAATCATAATGGCCTTGGATGGGGTATTGACTCTTGGTGTTATTACTATTGAAGGTCTTGATGGGTGGGTGAATCTTGTGGTTTATTGTTATTGTTAATTACAGTTATAGAAAATACAGGAATCAAACCCAGGACCTTTGGCTTAGTATGCCAATGCAACCATAACCACTGACCTAGCCAAGAGTTGTCTCATACCCAGTATTGTGCTTCAATTTCAAGAATATTTTATTATTAGTTTTAAGCTTCATAATATTTAATCCACCAATAGCTATTACAGGCTTTAGGGTCAATTAAATCGATGGTTTTTTATATTTTAAAAAACTTCCAATTTTTTTTATCTCGTGTAATCTCATTGAATTGTTAACACTAACGAAATGTTTCTGTCAACAGGACAAGGTTGTTTGAGAACTTGAGGATGTTGCCACATGCTCCAGGCGTGCAGGTTCAAGGTATGTATTACACATGTCTTTTTTTAAATGAAACAAGAATATTTATGAAAATATACAAACAATGTGTAGCTGAAAGTGTAAAGAAGTTGGGAAAAAATGAAGAAATGAACTCTTCCCCCATGTTGTCTCCTTCACTATCACTTACTTTACATTAATGCACAGATTTTCCACACTTTCTTGTCATATATTTCCAAACCATGACGCGGTCATTAGGGCTCTGCGAGCACTCTGATTTTGAGCTTCGAGTCGAGCTCGTCCCTTAAGCTCGAGATCGAAAGTTTTGTAGGCTCGTCATTTTCGAGCTTTCACTTTTTAAAACACAATAGTAAGCATAGGTTATTTAATTGAGAAACTATCGGCATTTCCACTTATAAATCATTTGGTTACTTAACAAATTGTTAAAAATTAATATTATTTTTTCACATTAATAACATAATAGAGCCTTTAAAACCACTTTCGACCAGTAAATGTATTCAATATTGTCGTCCATTAGGAATTATACTTGATTGAAGTTGTTCACTTGTATTGCCATGACCAAGCAATGAAAATAAAAATACCCAAGTAGATTACTAAATAATTGAATGATTCTTTTTACTATTTTTACCTGATCCCTTTCTAAAATATTAATTTATGTTAAATTAAAAATGTAATATCAAGAATATATTATTATATTAAATGTTTTCAAACTTAAGATATTTAAAACTCATATTAATTAATACGTTTATCTACAAAACTAGTACAAGTTTCGTTACTATTCAGTTATAGAATTATGTTGGTTAACTTGTCTAAAATCAATGTTGGTCTTATTTATTGCAATACATAGTTAACCAAACTTACCACATTTATACTAAACAAGCATTTACTATTTCATATTGTTTGCTAAAAATATTATTTTTGTCATATTGTCTTTAATTTTAAAGTGTGAGCATCAACTTTTATAAGCATTAAAAATTTAATTGAAGTAAATTTCTCAATAAAATAATGTCTATTAACGAAAACCCATACAACGCACAAGTGCAACTGCACATAGAGGAATGGAAATAAAACAGAAGATGTAATCATGCACGATTACACTAAGGAATATTAAATGAAATATGAAACACTTCAAATGTCTTACTGTTTATGATGCTTACGTTTTCTTATTGGATAAATTAAGTTACTGAATCATATTTTGTGGAAATATTAGCCTATTAAAATGTTAATTTTATCAAAACAGTGTAGAAACACTCTACAATAATGTAAAGTTATAGTGAAGGAAGCCAACCTGAAAGGAAAGTTAGGTTAGGCCTGGATATAAACAAAAACACTTATCTATTTCCTCTTAAATTTTTACACTTCCCACTTTTTCAAACTTCCACAGTTGCACATTTTTTTGAATTTTCGGAAATTATTATTTTTATATGAAGAGATTAATGAAAAAGTAATATTTCTGAAAATTCAAAACAATGTGCTACTGTGAAAGTTTTGAAGAAGTGGTAAGTGTAAAAGTGTTGAAGAAATGAAGAGAGAAGTGTGTTTTTCTATCCAGGCCTAACCTATCATTTAAGGTATCATGCCATCATGCAATTATTCATTTTATTACCTTTTTTTATAATTGTTAGTGTAATTTTAATGTCCTTGAATACATGAGTGTTGAAACCATCTTAATTTTTTTTAAGTGTTATTTCTAATTAAAAAAACGATATTTCCATTTATTAACTTTTTCTAATAGTATTTATATTTATAAAAATGAGTGTCATTCATATTTTAAGAAGATGTGTTTTAGTATAGTTTTTAAATCTGAAATTTTAAAGATGTGATACCTATTTACATTTAAAATAAACAAAAATATACTTTTAACATTTTAAAATTATGAATAATTCATACTCTGAAGCTTTTATAAATACTCGACTTGAATGAAAAAACCCAAGCTCGCAGACCCCTAGCAATTATTAATTTTATTATTATTTTATTCTTTATACAACCTCGAAAACAAATTTAGGGAAAATTGGTTACTGGCAAATTTAAAATTGAGAAAATGTTGAAGAATTGTGTCGAGTCAATCAAGGAAAATGGTAGCTTAGTGTATATTTAGTTATCTAATGAAGAGAAATGTTTTAGTCACATTCTATTCAAACACTGTTTCTATCAAAGTTTAAATATATTTTTTATAATTTATTTTATTTATATTAGAACCATGTTTTACTACACATTTGGGTTATGTGCTTTTGTACTAATTATGCTAGTTGTTTAAGGATGAGTAAGGTAAAATTTCGAGGAAGTGTATCAACATCGTTAATTTTTAAAACCCTTATCTCATTATGGGTTTTAGTCATGGAAATTTCTATTTTTGGATCAGAGAGACGTTGGTGAATTTCACTTGTGAGACATTGTGGCCCTCTCGCCCGCACTATCGACACGTGCAAGGTTGAAGATGTATTCAGCCTGACCTGTGTTTTTCTGTATGTGCAGCTATTCCCGAGGATTCTGTCAATGACTCCGATGATGATGAGGACAAGGCTAACCCTGATGAGAGGTTGACACAGGCGGCCTTGGACAAGAGAATAGCTCCTGACAATGAGTTCAGTGACTCTGAAGATGAAGGAGAAGGTGGACGAAGGGATCAGAGGTCAGTCATAGACATGTCATTGTTTACTATGAGCCTCATATTTTTTATTAATAACACAAGTCATCGTTCTTTGCTTTTGTTGCCTGAAATTGCAAAAAAAAAAAAAAAAAGTACTAACAATATATGTTAGGCCTACAGAAATAGTTTTAAGAAAATGTAATCTTAGGTTAGTTACATAGGAATTGAAAAATTGTGGTTAAAATTTAATAATCTGAATTCATAGAAACAGGAACCATAATATTTCCAATCAAAATTATTTTTAAAAAAATGTCAGTTGAGAATAAAATTAAAAACTTGTCCTTGCAGGTCATTCAAGGGACGCAAGCGGCCGAGATTGGACAAGATGGACAAGAACAGTGATAAGCATGACCTGGAAGATAAGATCAAACAAGACGACTCAAAATTGGACACAAAAGGTGATGACACTATCAGTGCTTGCGGCAACATCATGTTTAATCTGATGCACCGACTCGTTCTTGTTAGTTTCTTCCTGTGTTGGACCTGACTAGAACCTCAGACAAATCTTAGGAAGATGAAGTTTACTAGCAGTTCTCGTGAGCTGTGTCTCTTGCATTTTCTTTCAAAAAGATCTTAGGGCACAAAGTACAACTAAGGGGCGTAGCAGCGGTGTTCACTTTATTTTAAAGGGCAGCCTCTGCATAGTGTTTGCTTTGTAAACTTTTTAATAATGGTTTTATTTTTATTTCTGATTTTTTTAATACAAATTATCTATCTGCTTTAAAAAAATATGAATAGTAACCAAACAACTTTTTTGCTATTATGTGAATTCAGATTCATTTACGTGATAAATTAAAGTTCTGGTGGCTAGGTTAGGCCAGTAAGTACGGTATGTTATGTTTAACTACTAGTAAGCATCGTAATTGCTCTAAAAGAATATTATTAAAAATTGAACATGACATTTTTTTTTAATCTCATTTATCCTTATAAAATTATTCAAGGTTTAAAATGGCCTACCCTCCCTCTTTAAACTAAAATTAAGTTTCTATTTATTTGGGTAAAGTTGAGCTATCATCTCTGAAAACCACCAAGTATCGATTCAAGTTTGAGTTCATTAAAAATAGAAAATAACTTGGTTTTTAAAAACAAGAAACTTAACTTTTTTAGCTACAATAAATAATAAAATTAATGTTTAAATAAACTTATGATCATTGCTGACTGAAAAATTAACTTTGATACAGTTTGATATTTGTTAAGTACTGTTTTAAAACAATATTCCTGAAAATATGATTGGGTGTGAAGATCTAGCTACATAAACTTAATTCTCTATCTTAAGTGCAGCTGTTTACTGGTACTTGCGTCACAATTTACTAGAGAGAGAGAGAGAGACAAACATCTCGAAGAAAAAAGTTAAAGGTGTGCATAGATAGTCCACGTGTGCACCAAGCCTTACAAAGAAATGTGCTTTTATAACTTTTCTTGTCGCTTCCTCCTACAAAAATCATTTGCTGATGTAAGGATGTAAGAAACGTATGAAAAGGCCAGTGATTTTGCAATTTTTATAGCAAAACTTTTTTTGGCCAAAATAAATAAAATATAGCTTCAGTACAAAAATAGAGTTTAATTTTCTGCCCACAATAATATCAACATTTGTTGAATCTCTATCATAAGCATAGTGGCACTAAATGACAAACTTTTTAATGAAGATAAAGGGCCAGTTTCATAGTCAGATTTAGTACGCCTCAAGTGTGGCGCTATACTAAATACAAGACGTCACCTACCTGAAATTGAATGGAATGGGCTAGTTTCATATGTGAAACTGGCCCATTCCATTTTGGTCTAGGTAGGTGTCGTCCTGTATTTAGTATCGACTCGCACTTTAGGCGTACTAGATCTGACTATGAAACTGGCCCAAAAAGTTGTCATTAAATTCTAGGACACCCTTGACAGATATTAAACAACTTTTGATATCACCATGTGAAGAAAATTAAATTATATTTTTGTATTGAAGCAATATATGATTTATTTTTTACTTGTGTCCTCTACTTCTCCATCTTAACATTCAGATGGCCAGATGTCTGTACACTATCTGTTGGATTCATTTCACAACCAACATCCAGACATAATAAATGATGAGTCATCCAGCTTTTAATTTCCTAATTACATTGAGAAAGCATTGTTTTTCTTGTTTGCTGATCCTCTGTGAACTCTATCATGCTTTCAGGTGACAATGACAAAGATGAAAAGTCCGCACTCGCCGAAGACCTCAAGAAAGATACAGGGCCCAATCCATGATGACACGGAAGGTCGAGTAAGACTTTTTAAATAGATTAATTTCGTACAAAACATAACTATACCATTCTGTGTTGCAATGTTGTCCGTATCGGGACATTGACAGGATGGTGTTGTCCATTTTGCATTTTTTTTAGGGGCTGGGTCGAAGAATGCACTTTGTTATAAGATAGAACACAAGGTAAAATTGAAATAGTTTAATAATAAACATGGTCCTATTTATTTTAAAATATTCAATATTGTAACTAAACTAAAAAGAAGTTCTTGACTTTCTCTATTTGCAATTTTTTAAATATTTGTCTTGTTGTCAAAGTGCTGCGGAATATATGAAATAATAATTATAAATATTTTATTTTATCTCTGATTTAAACTTTACTAAGAGAGACTTATAATTGTGTTTGTATTTTATTAATGATTTGTCATTAATTTTGAAGTATCAAACAGATCTCTCTCCAACTGTTTATGTCAGGGAGAGTTTTCAAAATATTTTGTGTCCCTGGTAATATCAGAGATGCAAAAATACCACTACTGTGTTTAGAACAACTCTTTTCGCAAGGTTAATTTTTTTTAAATTCTACTGTGAATTTTGTGAACTTAACTTTGTATTCTATGGTGTGAACTTGTTTCTTTGTATATCTCCATTAATTAATCATATATTTTTTTAAAGTATCACTATTTAATTTTCATTTGGATTCTATATACATATTTAAATTCCTGTGCTTAAATAAGAATTCTAATGAGCATGATTGATCCATGTTCACAACATATTACTTAGTTCTGTGTGGATCTCGATTTGATATCCTTGAGTACTTCTATTAAAATAGGCCTAATATTATTCTTTCATTTTGGTTTATTTATCTTTTGACTTTTTTTTTAATAAATGTATGTTGGTCAAGTTTACTAAGATCTTTAGCAAAGCGATTGGTAGAAAATGATCACTTGAAATGGGTTCAAAATGTTTATAAAAACTAAAAAGTATTGAACTAGTTCTAATAATAAAAACTAACATCCATGTGTAAATATTTTTTAGTATCTAGTGCTAATTTATCAAACAAATCCATGTTGTGGAAATAGTATATAATAATTGTTCTTTATAACCATGTGTAGTTCCAAGATTATTTATTTTGCCAAACTATTGTGCATACACATTTTAAAATTTAGTTTTTTCTTTCATTTCCATCATTGATTAATATTGCCTGTACACAAGCTACTTTTAAACGGCAACTGTTACTTGAAACGGAGCTAGAGCCCTCACAGTGAACACGACACATACAATATTTGAACCATATGGTGGCTTCTTAATCCCATCTTTTTTATTGTCAAATAATTATTGAGTACATTTTAAAATGGTATTTACTATAAATATTTACATAACCATCCTCGAATTCTATTAATATGAATTAATGATTATTTTCAAACCGTCAAAAATCACCATATTTATATTTGATTGTTCAAATATTTCCCTGTTAATAAATATATAATCATTTGTTGAAAAAAGGTGTCAAGCCGACAAGGCTATCTGTGTTAACAACTCAAAAATTGCAAAAGTAAATGGGCCGAAATTGGACTTGTTCTGTTTACACAAGTTAATACCACATCTTTTTTCAATCTTTGGGTCACATCATCGTGTACAAATAAAATGATAGAATATTAGGAAAATGGTAGAGCACAAATAAAAGTAACAACACTGACACATATTTACACACACTTCAATATTTCGATGCTATTGTAGCATCTTCCTCAGGAAGTAGTAATTAGACTGGACAGGATGTTGTCTTCAGTGATGCCAACTTGATTGGTGAGGATGAAAACTTCTCTGGTGGAGTTGAAATTCCCTGAATGATTCTCTATTGCTCTATGGATGGTAGGTGGTGCTGGTGTAGATCAGAAATCAGAAACCTTTCATCCAAATTGGCAGCTGTAAAATGCCACATTTTTTTCTTACAAATCTGTATAAAAACTACACCAGCACCACCTACCATCCATAGAGCAATAGAGAATCATTCAGGGAATTTCAACTCCACCAGAGAAGTTTTCATCCTCACCAATCAAGTTGGCATCACTGAAGACAACATCCTGTCCAGTCTAATTACTACTTCCTGAGGAAGATGCTACAATAGCATCGAAATATTGAAGTGTGTGTAAATATGTGTCAGTGTTGTTACTTTTATTTGTGTTCTACCATTTTCCTAATATTCTATCATTTTATTTATCACTAAATGTTTTTGCTCAATGCACTTTTTTCATATATAATCATCGTGTACAATAAATTGTGTTGTGTGGTTTTAGGGTTGACTTGTGCAATGATGTTAGGCTTGTTTCAAATTTAATGGGTTTTTGGGGGAGTTATGCATTGGCACTTAAAATTTAATGATTTGTGGTTGAAACCATCTTTTGTGAAGATTAATTAAAAAAAAAAAAAGAGTCGAGTCATTTTAATGCTAATATTTCAACATGATGAAACATACATGTACCTAGAATCCAAGATAATCAAACTAACTATAAAATGTTAGAAAGACGCAACATCAAATACATAACAAACCACCTTAATGGTTTCCATGTTGCGTTCACTTAAAATAGGGTCTTAAATAACTGATACATAAGATATGATTGATTTATTTAGTTCTGCCTTGCATTTAATTACACTTATGGGATAAAATTTAGTGAAAATTGCTCTCATTCGCTTGGAAGTAGAGTGGGAAACAATTTAGGAAAATACACCTTCAGTCCACCCAGCCAGGGTTCAAACCTTGACCTCTCCATCACCAGTAATCCAGTCTAGTGACACAATCATTTTTGCGGTAAATGATGAATGAGGGAGGTAGCTGAGTAAATGCACTTGCATTAGTGTAGAGAGAGGGTGGGAAAACCAAAGTGCCGTATAGTTTAGTTCTTGTGTGCAGGAGACTTTATAGGGTATGTTGAACCAAGTCTAGTGGTGTCAATTATTAGAATCAACTTGGTGGGGGGAGGGGGATGTTTTATCCGTACAAAACATTATATTAGTTTCCAAGATCTATATATATATATGTGTGTGTGTGTATACACAACTTTGTATATGTCGATGATGGCAGTTCTTACATTTGAATTTTGGGGTATAAAACCTTAATTAAGTTATAGAACTGTGTGATAGGGTAAAAAAATTCTCAATACAGTATGACTTTCATTGTAAAAAGGGCAAGCACTATTTATTAGTCCAATGGCAGTGGTGTAAAGTGTGAATTATGTTCCTCTTTTCAAATTGTAAGATTTTTTTTTTCCTATGTTTTAAATTAATAGAAATATATATAGTTTCCTGCTTTCATACTTTAATGTGTTCTCATAAACATGTACTAAAGTCTAGAGAAGTTTCCATCATCCAGCGCTCTGGAAAATATTATTAAATTCATAACCATCATAATTGTTTGCTTTTTTTATTTTTTATTCATTGCCCTAGAGTCTTTAAAACGATAAGGGCAAAACTTAATAAAATAACTGAACATTGGAATAGACAAAGTTGGACAGTTTGCTGGTTGGCAGTAGGGGGTGCAAAGCTTCAAAAACTTTGACCTTGTTTCAGAAGAAAATATCAGATCCAACTTCGCTTCTAATAAAAGTCCAGCTTCGCCAATACAAATATTGACAGCCTTCAGTATATTATTTTTTCAAGCCTAAAAGAAAATAGTTTGAACTTAGATTCAGGTTTGAGTATATTTATCATACTAGATTTCACTTTCACTTTGAATTGGACTTGTGCTTGAAATATTCATCTATCAACTCATGTACGAAAGTTGAGGACTGCCTAAATACCCGAAAAGAGAAGTTTCCCTCAAATAACTATAATATATAAACTTGTTTTTAATAATTGTGACTTGTTCATAGTTGATGGAATCATTTAATGCTCTCCTTGTCTTACACCTCACAGTTGGCAATAACTCGTTGCTAAGCAACACTTGAGTTTTTATTTACAATAGGGATATACAATTAAACATTCTCATAAGATAAGTGTTTTTGTATTTTAACTATCATCTAAATTAAGATAAACTATATCAATTATTAATGTAGTCATTAGATTTTTATGGCCTTAAGTTTTAATTTATATTTGAAATGGTAAATAAAATAAGGTTCATTGTTATAGTGGGAAGGCTGGGTGCACACTGCATCGAACATTATGTGTTAACACACGATGGAACAAAATCTTTTTGTGCCATGGAACAAATGCGTGTGAAGGTAGTTTTAATCATAAAACATTATGGAACAAAACATTATTAGACATTTCTTCTCTAATCATTTCTGTATTTGTCAAGATGGAGTAAAGTGATGCGGTAGCTTTGTTGTGGGAGTGATTGGTGATACAGCATGAAAAAGAGGAATGTGTTAGATGTATCTTGGTTCCCCAGTACTTAAAAAAAGGACGGATGAAAACTCTCTTACAAATTACCTAAGTTGATGCGTTATCCAAAGAAATTTGCTACAACTTATCAGTTATATCTTTGTTATGGTAGTGCTTAAGATTAAACTTGTACAATATACACCGCTCCTGCACAAATATAAGTTTTTCTACATTCATTTTGGCAGTAGGCATTCCATGTTAGCACTGACATGTTGCTACTACACAACATAAAACTAACTTCGACAACCAATTAACCTCAGATTAAATCAACACACTCCACTTTCTGGCTCGACAGACTAGAAATGGTGGCGCTGGCGCAATGCAGAAATGTTTCATAAAACACATAAAACATGAGAGCGAGAAAGACGGTTGATTTGTGTTAATGTGTGTTATCATTATGTTATTGTTTTGTTCAATCATACTTCATGCAGTGTCATCCGTTCCATTTGGAAACAATCAAGAGAGCTCCACACTTAATAGCACAAAAATGTGTTGTTCCATCATGTGTTAACAGATAATGTTCGATGCAGTGTGCATCCAGCCTAAGCTGTGTTTCAATTTTATTTTGGAAATATGTTTTCATTGAAATTTGTTGGGTGGCCTGGACAATTTTGTTCTAGTCTGATTCAACATTAAATTACTGTGGATTGAAACTACACAAAAATAGCTAATCTCTAATTAACATTTCATTGTTTTAATATGTAATGAGTATTTTCAATTTGTTTTTATTTGAATGATATCGAGAGATTTAAGTATAGTTACTTAGTATTTTGTAAACATTGAAATCTTTGTCATTTGAGTATTTATTTTTGTCAAAACTTAATAAATATATACAATTATCTTTAACAATATTTGAATGTTCTATTGACTGCCCTACACTCCTTATTTGTCTTACCGGTATGGGTAATTTAACAGAGAAATTGGATACACAATCAAACAAGAAAACATATCCCTGTACGGTTTACTGCGTTCATTTGACAACAGAAATTTGGATCATTTTAGTATTTAAAAAAAATGTTACATTGGTTTAGATTTGACTATTTTCTAGTGATCACAGAAACCCACACCAAATTTTAAGTCTGGTTCAAGCTGTATTACCTACCTGAGTTAGGTGTTATCTGGGGGTGAGAAGGGCTCTTAAGACATCTGGTTTGAAATGTATTTACCTTGGTTAGATGTTATCCGTGGGGTGAGAAGGGCTCTTAAGACATCTGGTTTGAAATGTATTTACCTAGGTTAGATGTTATCCATGGGGTGAGAAGGGCTCTTAAGACATCTGGTTTGAAATGTATTTACCTTGGTTAGATGTTATCCATGGGGTGAGAAGGGCTCTTAAGACATCTGGTTTGAAATGTATTTACCTTGGTTAGATGTTATCCGTGGGGTGAGAAGGGCTCTTAAGACATCTGGTTTGAAATGTATTTACCTAGGTTAGATGTTATCCATGGGGTGAGAAGGGCTCTTAAGACATCTGGTTTGAAATGTATTTACCTTGGTTAGATGTTATCCGTGGGGTGAGAAGGGCTCTTAAGACATCTGGTTTGAAATGTATTTACCTAGGTTAGATGTTATCCATGGGGTGAGAAGGGCTCTTAAAGACATCTGGTTTGAAATGTATTTACCTTGGTTAGATGTTATCCATGGGGTGAGAAGGGCTCTTAAGACATCTGGTTTGAAATGTATTTACCTTGGTTAGATGTTATCCATGGGGTGAGAAGGGCTCTTAAGACATCTGGTTTGAAATGTATTTACCTAGGTTAGATGTTATCCATGGGGTGAGAAGGGCTCTTAAAGACATCTGGTTTGAATTGTATTTACCTAGGTTAGATGTTATCCATGGGGTGAGAAGGACTTTTAAGATGTCTGGTTCGAGCTGTATTAACTACTTAAGTCACGTGTTATCCATAGGGTGAGCTGTATTACCTAGCTAAGATGTGCTATCTGTGAGGTGAAAAGGGTTCTAAAGTATGTTTTAATATGCAGAAACCTGGTATTGGTCTTGGAGGAGAATGAACAAAGTTTCAACAAGTGTCAGATTGTGTGATCATAATTTCACCATTCATTCTAATAGGTTTAAATGCCCAAAGCTTTGTTGAAATAATATTCTTAATAAAGGACATATTTTAAGAAAATTTGGAAATTAGAATGAAATGTATGATTGAGTTGTCTCTAAAGGAATAGTTTATTACCATCATTGATAAACACAAACTAGTACATAATGTAAATGGTTCCTCTGAAGCAAGGTTCAAGATGACCTTGATTACTATAATATTGTTTACAACTTACATGGTAACTTGTAATGGTTTGACATCTGAAAATAGACATACAACAAACTGAACAATTAGTACAATTATTATAAAAAATCTTTATTTATTACTCGCTTCAGTGGTCAAAATGGGCTCATCACTCTCCCAAGAGACTGGACTGCCGAGAGATGACTGGTAAATTGAGGTTATAATCCTGGTGGGCTGAACGAGTGGTTTTTCCTAAATGGTCCTATCGCTGACCCATGTAGAATGTGGGTATGCTTCCTTTACATTCAAACTACCTCATCCCTGAGATGTTAGCAAAATGAGTTTATATGTGTATAACCCTAATGGGTGGTGATACACAATGAGAAAAAAAGCAGCCATGCTTTCAACCAGGTAGCAAGGCCTTGTTATTTATGTGGGCGGCCACACCACAAGAGAGATGCCTAGGGTCACAATAGTGACTGCCCTACTGGTTGTGGTGACCAGGTCACAAGAATGGCCGTGTCCTAAAAGAGTAATGTAAAAAGAAACATATACATAGCTAATTTTGATGTTGGGAGAGTTCTTTTTTACAGCACAGCGTCTTACTATCCATTTGGGTTATATGCTTGTGTACTAATTATGCTTATGGTTTTAGGAATAAAAGTTGTTTTTAGATTAAGTGTATCCTCATTTGCACGGAGGGAGTGGAAAACCATTTAGGAAAAACAACCCACTGTACACCCAACCGGGATTCGAACATCGACAGTCGAGTCTACCTACATGAGTGTTGCCTTAGACCATGTGGTCACTGAAACGAGTGAGATTCATGTTAGTTTGCTGGTTAGGTCGCCGCAACTGGAGGTTTTGAGCAGCCTGTCTGCTAAAACAGTTTCCTATAAACCTTGTGCTGCAGCAGTTAATTAGGTGTGCCATGCTGGCCACAGTCCAGAGCGTCAATATTCAATAAGAATATAATTATATTGGTAAAAGCTGTAGCTGTGTGTTGTCCACATTTCTTATGTACTCGTACTTACTTTAAATACATCCGGAAAAATCAAAAACTTTTGCGGAAAGTTAGCGTTATGTTTTACCCGAATTACTAATAGTTTAAAAGTAATGTTTTCAAATATTAAAGAAGCAGGCACAGAAAAATAACTTTTAATCTTGGAACATTTGCAGTTACTTTAGGAAAAAAATTAGTCTCTATGTTCGTTAATTCTGATTTACTACGCAACCATTGGAAAGGGTTCTTTGATCCATTTTTCTGCTGCCGTAGCGCGTACTCAAAACAATACAATGCCTCACAAAAAGATTAAGGTTTTTAATTATTGTAATGTGAATTTAAAAAGGTTTGCAGAACACTGGACTAGAAGACAGGCCATTGTATGTTTCCGGTGAAGTCAATGTAAACAGAGTGTGCCTGACGAGCGAGAGCGCCTATTCTATCCAAAGACTAATTAAGAAATTACATGTCAGTCTTCTTGAGCCATTCTTCAACTTTCCTCCCCCAACCAGGGGATGTATCGACAGACCTGACTCGTCTTCTTGCTCTGCGTCGAGTCCTCTTAGATGGAACCCTCCAATCCTCGTCTTCCTTCACGTACCAGACAGCCAAGATGTCCGGGGACAGGATATCATGGTATCTGAGACATAGTCACAATCACATTTCCCTCAGCATCACTTTAACACACAATTGTCTTATTATTAGGGTGGGGCTGACAAAAATAAACAAATTTTGTAAACTTGGACTGGGAAAACTAAATTTATATAACTAGGTTTTTATTAGTATGGGAGGCCAAGAAGGATTGGATGCAAAAATGGACGGAAATGCTGAAACAGGACGTGGAAGGAAGTAAGGTGTTATATAGCCAGTAAGAAACAGGAGATAGAAAAGAACTTAGAATTATAGATTAAGAAGGAAGAACATTGATAATAGGAGAGGAAGAAAAGGAACTATGGATGAGATATTTTGAGAAAATGTTCAACCCGGAAGATGAAAGGAATGAGAGTGAAAGAGAGGAGCAGGACACAATAGAAGAGGAGGAAAGATGTGGAAAATGCATTTAGGAGGATGAAACAAGGAAAAGCACCAGGTGTGGACGAACTGACTGTAGAAATGATAAGGGCAGCAGGTGAAATAGTTATACAGAGTGCTGAGAGTGGTTTGGAAGCAGAACAAGGTACTGGAAGACTGGAAAAAAGGAGCTATAATACTTATTTTGAAGAAAGGAGACAGGAAGAGGTGTACCAATTTTAGGGGGATAATGCTGATGTGCCACTGTTCAAAAATATATGAAGATTCTGGAAAATAAAATGAAAGGAAGGTGGAGAGAGGAATAGCATGGATTTAGGGAACAGAGGTCTAAAATAGACTTAATCTTTGCCATACGACAGCTGATGGAAAGAAGGTGTGAATATGGGAAAGACTTGGTAATGGTATTTATGGATGTGGAGAAGGCATATGATAGCGTGGATATAAATAAAATTTGGAAAGTGATGGAGGAGGCAGAAGTGGAAAGAGGAGTGTTATTTAGAGTGAGAAGCATGTATGAGGATAACAGAAGTTGTGTTAAGACGGATGGTATGGGTATGTAATGAGGATGGAAAAAGAGAGGATGCCGAAGAAAATGTTGGAAATGTATATGGGAAAAAGACCGCACGGGAAGCCAAGAAAGGAATAGGAGGAGCAGATAACAGAAAGTGTTCAAGTGAGGAGAGAAGAATGGAAGGAATTAAAGGAGGAAGAGTGATGGAAGGATAGAGGAAGATGGAGGCGTTTTATTAAACTGACCCGGCCACAGGCTGGAAACAGTCAATTATTTTATTAGAGATTCATTATTTTATTCACCGTGTTTCACTACCTACTTGTTTGGATTACACACAAAGACATATATATTGAATAAGCTAATATTAGGATGAAGAAGGTAGAATAGATTAAATGTACCCACATTTGTGAGTGGAAAAACCATCAGTATACATAACCAAGATTCAAACTCCACACTCCCCGTTAATGGCAAAATAGTTTAAATGACTTTCAAACCACATGCCCATCAGTGGGGGTATTGTATTAGGGTTTTAAGTAGCATCAACTAACAAGTCATTAACGTTGTTGAAGGTAGGGACAAGAACTTTTCTGAAAAGGAGGGGTCATTAAGCTAGATGTAAAATGTAAAGAGGGACAAATGGGGTCATGTTTAGTAAAAACATCAAGTTGGGGCAGGTTGCTTTAATGCATTATCCGAGGTGAGTGTAAACAGGAGCGTAATTTAGAGTGCAGTAGAATTGTTAAAACAGTTATAGGTCTTGCTCTAACTACCTTTTCTACACTGAAACAAAACCGGGGAGCTTTGTTTTCATATTTATTTAGACTAAAGATTAGTTTGAAACAAATTTTTAAAACTAACAAAGCACATTAGTACAAAATCATATTGTTTATAAAATTACATTGAAAATCTTGGGTTAGTCTACTTTAAATGATATATTTTAGAGACAAAATATTTTCTTAAAAAACTAGATCCTCAGTAATTTCTTTAGATTGAAATTTTTTTATTGCCTTTTAACAAAAGGCTAAACTATCATGATTAGGCTAATCAGTTTTCCATATTTTATTATAAATAGGGCAACAAACTACCACCTAAGTCATTGATGAAAATTCTGCATTGAGTCTGTGAACCTAAAAGCTCTCATTGATGGTAGGGCCTCAAATTGGTAACCCCACAGTGAAATAAACCTAATCTTGATAGGTTGCTTTATCGAATGTCAATTCCATAGTGGGGTTTTTGCTCAAAGTTCTTGACAAGTGGTAATGCCATTTATTAAAAAATATGTCCTTTTTATTCTGTCTTTTAAGGTTGCCGATAGCTAATAATCAGGGCCCGGATTTTGATGACCTTAAAATTCCCAAAAAAATTACCTATACAATTACACTAAAAATTATAAATAATGACTTAAAATTAGCAAAAAATGACCAAAAAAATTTGATTGGAGTTCCATAATATGATGTATTTATTACAAGAGTTAGGATTTACATTATTCATGTAAGCAAAAATATCTCTCCTGGTCTGTTAATTTCCAGTTTTTCCTCGGTGTGGACTCGTCTGGAATAGAATGACCCGTATACAGTCCCAGGAAATTCTTTAGATTAACATTGCTCAGTTTCCACAGAGAAATGTTTGCAGATACCAGAACGTCACACACATCTTTATAAAAAGTTGAGGATTTTTTTGATTTGTGAATGCATTTTGTCCAAATAATAATTGAGAGATTTTCTTTTTATCAATATTCTGGATACCACGGACATGTTTGATGTGACCGATATGCTGTTGAATGGTTAAATCTTTTATCTGATTCAGCCACTTTCACTTCACATATTTTACAGAAAAGTATTTCACTCTCTGTAGAAAAAAATATTCTCTCTGAATTCAGTAATAATTTGCCTCAAATAACTCGCTTTAGATTGTTTGGTTTAAAGCATTCTAAATACACATAAAATGATTGCAAACGAATAAATATAACGTGCACTTTATAAATGAAAACTATGCATTTAGAATCTTTTGACAGCTAAAATCATGTGTTCTATTTAACATTGGAATACAAATACTTTAGTGCTTTAAAAGTGGTAGCTCCCCTCCCCCTGCAATCCTTTCCAACTTAGGTGAAGTGAAGGTCACCAGGAATGCGGATTTTATAAGCACGCAGGTAAAGGGACACAAAGTTCTTTTGGACTCATACATTATCTTCTTTAGTCAACAAGTGTGTCGTAAAATATCTTATGTTTGAATATTCATTTTTTATCAAAGCACTGATAATTCATATATATAACCTTTTTGAAGTCATTTTCAAACAATTTTAAATTTTCTTTCCAAAAAAATGCTTAAAAATGACTTATTAATTAAACAAAAAAAAGCAAGAAAAATTACCTAAGAATCCAAAAATGAAAATGACCAAAAATGACCTATAAAATATACATTTCTACAACTAGGGGATCATGAAGAGAGTTTATGTACAACTGGGCATTGTCTCTGATAGACCAAAAAAAAAAGATGTCATCAAAATCCGAGCCCTGCTAATAAATGTATAATAAATAGCATGCAATCTGTTTCAGTGACTGCATGGTTTAAAGCATTGCTCTCGCAAAAGACTAGAATGTCAATGACAGGGAAATCAGGGTTTGAATCCTGGTTGGGTGTACTGAAGCTTGATTTTCTTAAATGGTTTCCCATTCTCCTTCCACACAAATGTGGTTAGATGACCTTATCATCCCTATCCCATTATAGTAATTAGTGCATTATATGTGTATGACCTGAACGGGTAGTAAAACGTCCCAAAAATAAAAAAATAGCAGGACACAGACGGACAAGCATACATACTCCGACATGTCTTTCCTGGTCCTCTGCCACAATCCCGTGACCGTCTCATCACCTTTAACTGGGAGCGGAGTGTTGTCAGCAATCTTGAGTGAGTCCAACACATGTTTCATGTCCACCAAGTCACTGACTCTCGTCTCTTCACAATGGGGTCTCCTCACAGGGACAGAGTCAAAGTCAAACTCCTCCATTGACAGGGCAGTGTCCGAAGGATCCTTTAGTTGCTGAGTGAAAATATCACCAGCCGATGTCTGAATGAAAACTGTTGATCCTGAACAATTCTTATTCTTCAAGCATGTGAGACCAGTGACACTCATCTTAAGTCGTTGTTGTGTGCTCTGGTCTAAATTGCGTCCAGCGGCTATCGACTTCCTTGTGCAATCACGAAGTGACGGCAACATACGCGGTATTGACGTGCCCGATTTGTTATTGTATATAGCCTCAACTTCCGCAGGCTGTTGATTGGCCAACACTAACAACTCTCCACCATCGTCAGGCACTACAGAAGAATACAACGGTGGTGACGACATCATGTGTGTCCAACGCTCTATCGTGGTAGAGGGTCTGTCTACTCTCACATCGATGAGGAATGTTTGGTGCGTAGTTCCCAAGTAAATGGTGTGTGGCGATATCACGCTTTGCACTAACGTCGAGATAGTACCGCACATCTCGAGAATGTTTGAGTTTTTCTTACAACACCAAGCAGAGTTCCTACTTAAATCCATTCTTAAGTCAAAAAGACGAACACAGTGGCTGTTGCTCATAAACAGTGATTGGGGCTCAGTCCCGAAACGAACCAAGCCCCAGTTGTTCATTCGCTCCACCTCACAATGAGGTTTCAACACCACAGAATCGCTATGACCTGTGGAATCTTGCAAGGTCAGTTTACCGTCAACATCTAGGGTACAACATTCCCCTGACGAATACGGGTCCAAGTCAAAACTGACCAAATTTTGCTTGGATGATGTCTCATAACATCTTTCGCCTTCTAATTGTCCAAAATCAAGGTTCAGTTTGAATAAAGTGCAAGAGTGTCTAGTCCGTATACCCACATATTCCTTGGAAGACACCACTTGGTGAATAGCTTCGCCCCTATAAGGCGTCACCGAAGCCATGGCAGGTAGATCTACTGACCATTTATCTCTCTCTTGAATAGGGATAATTTCCAGCCTGTCCATTTTTCTACCGCGAGCAGTCGCAATCATTGTCAGGTCAGCGAGCTTCAAATGGGTCAACTGTCCACTGTAATACCAGTTGCAGCTACCGTCAAAAAACTTGTCTGGATCTTTCGACACATGTTTCATCAAACTGATGAGATCATTGGGCATTACCCTTCCATTTTGTTCAAGTACAAGCTTATTGAAAAAATCTTTGATGGTATTCATGTCATTTCTGCTTTTTTTTATGGCGAGGACTCGTTTGTCAGCTTCTTGTCTCCACTTCATTTTTCGTTCCACCAGGTCGGCGACCTTGTCAAATCCAAAAACGATGGCTTGGGGCAGTTTGTCGGTCGCAAGGAAGATGGAGATATCAGTGGCAGTAAACGGGAAAGTTGAAGGGAAGACGGCGCGCTTTAATCCTGAACTTGACTGCAAGGTTTGTCCGCCCACGACACAATGAGGATACTGTGTGAGAAACCCTAGGGGCAGCCGCTGGCAATTCTTCTCTATTCTAGTCATGTTGGGCCTTATTTATTAACTTGTCACTGAAACAAGGAGAGAAGAAGATATTGGAAACTTTTATTTTAACTTTTAAGATTATTACAATTGATAGTGATTAGGTTTATGAGCTGTTTTTACGCCAGATTTAATTAAAATCAAAGAAAACAACCTATTAAGAGGCTAATTCTTTAAATAAGGCCTAACTTACCAATTTAAGCCTATATTAACAAATATCAACATCCCTAAGTACCATCACAGATAAACAACTACTTGACTCATAATACTACTGTCAAGGATCGAACCAGGGACTTTTAACTAATAACCAACATGGTTAGATAATTGAAAAGTATATACTGATATTCTAGTGACGTAAGTAATATATTTATTACCCCTAATCATAGATAAAAAAAATGTTACAAGCTATACAAACTAATTTTAATAAATTTAGACTGATTCATTGCTTGCGCAAGGTAATCTTACTAACTTTGGTTGGTCCCACTGTTTTGAACGCTGATAAAAAGTTATGCATGTTGTGACGGAAGAAACTTATTTTAGGCGTGGTTAAATTCTCTTCGTATATTATTATAAAAGTGAATATACTGCTCAAATATGACTGGAAGATTACCTGCATGTGTTATTGATGTGGGTACAGGGTAAGTTTATTATGATTAGTTTTGTTTCTCTCTAACAAGACCTAATACAAATCTTGCTCTTATTTTATATTGTCATGAGGGTGTTGACGTTGATCATACTAGTTCACTAAATTCTATACGCTCTGTATTTAACTTTTAATGTGTGATAAATCAATTGACCATCTCTGTGGACTAGCCGTCAGAGTTTTTGGCTAAGTTACAGATCCAGAGGTCGCGGGTTTAACCCCCGGCGTTTCGAGTATTTTTCTGTAAAACAGTGGGTCACTCTCAGCCATGTAAGGACAATTGATGAGCTACTTAGTAGCAGCTTTGGTCTAGAAAACGTAAACAAATGACTGGAGGTTTCATTGTGCTAACCACATGACACCCTCGCTCAACAAATGTTGACACTATCATTAATAACGGCGGCGGCCGCTCTGTCGCTTTTGCTCTATTGGGGGCTCACGCCATGGAGTTGAAGATAGATCAATTAATGGGTCAATATTTCTATAATGGGTATTTTCCTTAAAATAATACTTAATAGCCAACGTCAAGACCACGGGTATAGCTTCATACACTAATGGAGGATTTATTTACTCTGTTCAGGTACACTAAATTAGGATTCGCTGCCAACAAAGAACCCCAGTTTATAATTCCATCTGCGATTGCTATAAAAGAATCTGCCAAGGTTGGGGACCAGTCTGCACGCAGACTGACAAAAGGTGTTGAGGACCTGGACTTCTTCATTGGAGATGAAGCGTTTGATGCCACAGGATATGCTGTTAAGGTGTGGCCTTATTATCATTTGGGTTGGCAGCAGGAGTTTTAGCTTGCTTAATATAAAAAACTTTGTTTTGAATTCAAACATGGTTTGCAAAGATACCAATATCTTTACAACTTTTTACAGTAAAACTATCTTACCAAGAAAAGCCAATCCAACTTTGAGGTGCATATATTTGTGCACAGGGGCTATTTATCTTTTAATTTCAGACCTCTGTGCAGTATAAATTGCACAATGCTCATAACTATGGACCGGATTTTGATGACATGTCATCTTTTTTTTTTTTTGGTCCATCAGAGACAATGCTCAAAAGTACATAAACCTTGTTCATGATCCCATAATTGCAGAAATGTATATTTTATAGGTCACTTTTTGGTCTTTTTTGCCATTTTAGATTCTTAGATTTTTTTAAATTTTTTTGTTTGTTTAATAAGTCATTTTTAAGCATTTTTTTGGAAAGAAAATTTAAAGTTGTTTAAAAATGACTTTAAAGTTTATATAGGACTATATGAATTATCAGTGCTTTGATAAAACGATATTATTCAAACATCAGCTATTTTACAACACACTTGTTGACTGAAGAAGATAATATAAGAGTCCAAATAAACTTTGTGCCCCTTTACCTGCGTGCTTATAAA
This sequence comes from Timema podura, assembly GCA_033556935.1. NCBI lineage: Eukaryota > Metazoa > Arthropoda > Insecta > Phasmatodea > Timematidae > Timema > Timema podura. The sequence goes on along the minus strand of JAVRXN010000005.1, from coordinate 47,484,321 downwards.
ATTCACATTCCTGGTGAGTCACTCACTATACCATGTTTGTAAAGGGCTGCAGGGGGATGGGGAGCTATCGCTTTTAAAGCAGGTATATGTATTCCAATGTTAAGTAGAACACATGATTTTAGCTGTCAAAAGATTTTAAATGCATAGTTTTGATTTATAAAGTGCACATTATATTTATTTGTTTGCAATCATTTTATGTGTATTTAGAATGCTTTAAACCAAACCATCTAAAGTGAGTCATTTAAGGCAAATTTTATTAAAGATAACAAATAATTAATGATTTAACAATATCGACAAGGCTATATTGAGTACATACACAAATGAATCAAATGATAATAAAACTCTGATTGAAAAGTGTTTATATAGTGTACAATCCAAAACCAAACCCAACTGTCACAGGGGGGTCCGCTCTATAATGCGGGACTATCCTTCAACTGATTTTAAGACTTTATGAATATGTAAAATCCATCCAAATCGGCCACATTTATCCTTTTTTGTGGAGCAAATTTAACTCTTAAGTAACAATTTTCCTTTGTTAGACTTTAAAAAGCTATTGCACATTTTCTATTGACTGTCCAAAGCAAGTGATTGTGATTCCATTGTTTATTGTGATGTCAGTACCCCGTGCGTCATGGTCTGGTGGAGGACTGGGATCTCATGGAGAGGTTTCTGGAACAGTGTATCTTTAAATATCTTCGTGCCGAGCCAGAGGACCACTACTTCCTGCTGACCGAACCTCCCCTCAACACCCCGGAGAACAGAGAGTACACAGCAGGTATGACAGTCAGGTAGTTGAGAGCACATAATGAACAGACACAGCAGGTATGATAGTCAGGTAGTTGAGAGCACATAATGAACAGACACAGCAGGTATGATAGTCAGGTAGTTGAGAGCACATAATGAACAGACACAGCAGGTATGATAGTCAGGTAGTTGAGAGCACATAATGAACAGACACAGCAGGTATGATAGTCAGGTAGTTGAGAGCACATCATGAACAGACATGGCAGGTATGATAGTCAGGTAGTTGAGAGCACATAATGAACATACACTGCAGGTATGATAGTCAGGAGTTGAGAGCACATAATGAACAGGTAGTACACTGCAGGTATGACAGTCAGGTAGTTGAGAGCACATCATGAACAGACATGACAGGTATAATACTCAGGTAGTTGAGAGCACATCATGAACAGACACGACAGGTATAATACTCAGGTAGTTGAGAGCACATAATGAACAGGTAGTACACTGCAGGTATGATAGTCAAGATAGAGGGCACATAATGAACACACACAGCAGGTATAATCATCAGGTAGTTGAGGGCACATAGTGAACAAAGGTGTAATTATTGTAAACTATCACCTATCTAATACACTAATTATTATTAGCAAGTTATTGTATTAAAAGTTTCTTACTGCAATCTGGCACTAACTGGACCTTGTTTTGTTTGTTTGGTTTAAGAGATCATGTTTGAGTCCTTCAATGTCCCAGGACTGTACATTGCAGTGCAGGCAGTGCTGGCGCTCGCAGCTTCATGGGCGTCACGCTCAGTCAGTGAGAGGACGCTCACCGGTATTGTGGTGGACAGCGGGGACGGTGTTACACACGTCATACCAGTGGTAAGGCCTGTCTTGTTATGAACCTCGCCTATCTGTCATTAGCTTATCTTGTGTTAATGTCCGTTTTGATTTATTTGGACTAGTTTAACTATTTACTTTATCAATATACCTTATTGACTCAAAATGGCCCACATTTTTTTCCCAAAAAACACCATTCTAAAGCCTTAGTGTGGTCTTAAAATCACAGCCTTAGATCTCTTAAAGCCAACAGTAACTCTCCGACCCCCCCCCCCCCCCCTTTCCTCCAATATCCCCTGTGATACGAGGGGAAATTCAAAACCTACGCACACATTTCAAGTAGTCTATGTAACCCAAATTGTATATTAATAAAAGAAAAAAAGATTTTTTTAAGTCTGACAGTAATGGTAAAAAAAACCAATTCAATCAAATTGTGAATAGTGAATATTTTTTAAATGATGTGAAAATGAAAATTAAAAAATATCTCAAAAATCTAGCTTTATTTTGCAGACAGCCACAGGACTCTTTATGGATCCCGGGTTGGGAACCTCTGTTGTAGATACTTTGCACAAGCTCTAGGCACTTTTTTTTTGTATTCTAGAAAAAGTAGGCCTACTCAAGTCAAAAAAAAATAGGGAATTTAGAAGGACATATAATGATATAGTTGTGCCCTTTCAAACTCATTTTAAGTATGAATAATTAATTCCCTCACTCCTTCAAATTGATCACAATGTTAGGGTGCGGCCTATATTCGGGTCATTACGATATTATAAAATGAAAAACTAGATCAATAACTAAATACATTAGATAAACCAGGACAGTTTTTAAATTGAAATATAACATTAGAGGAGGGAGGTAATATTGTGTTGTGTTGCGTGCTACAGGCAGAGGGCTACGTGATTGGAAGCTGCATCAAGCACATACCGATTGCTGGCCGCAACATCACCTACTTCATCCAGTCGCTGCTGCGCGAGAGGGAGATTGGAATACCCCCCGAGCAGTCCTTGGAGACCGCCAAGGCCATCAAAGAACGCTACTGCTATATCTGCCCTGACATCGCCAAGGAGTTTGCCAAGTACGACTCTGACTCCAAGTGGATGAAGAAGTTTGAAGGGATGAACTCCATCACCAAGCAGCCGTTTGTGGTAGACGTTGGCTACGAGAGGTTCCTGGGACCCGAGATATTCTTCCATCCTGAGGTGTGTGGGATGTTAATATAGGAATCATGGATCATATGGATCATTTCCTTCGTTATAATGAGTTTTACCCCTCAGTCTTAGTACATGTTCATGTTATACACATATATTAATAATGCTAGTGGAGTATGGACATAGGTATAATCTCAGGTAAAATGTTCCTGAATTTGCATAGCTAGAGTGGTAAACCATTTAGGAAAATCCACCCTCAGTAAACCTCATCGGGATTCAAACTCTGATTTCTCCATCATCGGCAATCCAGCCCAACACGAGTGATGCGATAGACCAGCTGTGGGCAAACTACGGCCCACAATGTCAATTTGTGCAGCCTGCAGGATTTTGGACAGTTTGCATATCATTCCATCAACAATAACAATTTGAGTAGCTACTAAACAACATTTAAGTAGGCTAAGAAGCAACACGAGTCATGACATATTTAAATTTATTTGTTATGACATATTAGATTTTACTTGCTACTTTTTTTGTGTACCAAAGTTATATAGTTATATGACTATAAAATGTATTTTTGTGTGAAAATAAAGTTAATTTTTTTGTAAATTTAGATTTTTGTCACATTCAACCTGCTAGAGACCTTACAGATGTCCATGTGGCCCTCAAGGAGAAAAGTTTGCCCACCTCTGCGATAGACCATGTGACCACTAATGCAGATTTCATTGTAGTTAATTTGTTAAGAAACCTTGAGGGCACTAAAGCTTTGATTTCACATCATAGTTACCAATCATCTAAGCTCCATGGTGTGGCATTGTTCATTGTATCACTATTACATCACTATTATCTTGGTTGTCCCCAAACTAACCCTAACTAAATGTTGCCAGTTCTCCAACCCAGACTTCACCACTCCCCTTTCTGAGATAGTGGACACGGTGATCCAGAACTGCCCCATCGATGTGCGCCGGCCACTCTACAACAATATTGTGCTCTCCGGGGGCTCCACCATGTTTCGGGACTTTGGTCGCCGCCTGCAGAGGGACATAAAAAGAACCGTGGACATTCGTCTGCAGACCAGCGAGACACTAAGTGGTGGGAGGATCAAGGTACACATGTGGGTTCTACCAGGGGTCAAGGGCATTAGGAAACCTTAAGGGGTAGCTAACAAAGGCACGAGTTGTTCAAAGTGTTCTAAAATCCGGAAAACTGTTATGAATCTTTGAAACTTTTAGTTCAAATTCAATCTTGTTAAGATTTCAAATCCAAAAAGGTTGGGAATTCAATTGGATTTAATCCAGAATCTGAATATAAAAATCAATTGTTTGAATAATCTACCGTTTTAAATAAGTTAACTTAAATCCATTATTTGACTTGACCATAACATTTTTTGAATTTGATAACTGTCACCCTTTCCCCCTCTTCCTTCTATGAGCCTCGGTTGTCAGGATGGGTTGCGGCCAAGGATGGGGGAAGTGACTGGGCTCTGATTGTGTGGGTTCGTAATTGACATCTGACTTGGGTTTTTATTACTTTTATTGTAATACTTTGTTCTATTACAAAACGTGATGTTGTATGTATGTAAAAAGTGCATTGAGCAAAAACATTTAGTAATAAATAAAATGATAGAATATTAGGAAAATGGTAGAGCACAAATAAAATTAAAAACACTGACACATATTTACACACACTTCAATATTTCAATGCTATTATAGCATCTTCCTCAGGAAGAGCATCAGTCTACTCTCTTGATCTGATGAAGCTGTCTGTGACAGTGAAAGCTTGTCCTTAAAAATGTGTTTGTGTGTTTTTTAGTGTTCTATCTAAACAATTTCTGTGTGCTGCCTATCCCTCCTAATTTAAACCATGGTTTAGCCTATTCCAAATAACACTATTAAAAATGCATTATTTTAAAACTGTTTAAATTAAGCTACCTAATTATTTTTTATTGAACTAAATTCTAAAACATGTAATCCAGCCGTACATTTCATTTTTATTTGGTAACATTTTATTATAAAATATTCAATTTGTTATACATGGGAGAATGAACAAAAAAGAGGGATAAAACTCTCTGTGTAGAACAAAAATACCTTAAAAAATGAAACAAGGTTTTTCTTTTAAAACTCAATTTAGATTTGATTTGAATTATGTTCATTTTAAAATACTCTATTAGAGCTAATAAGTAAAGATTATAATTTGATTCTGAGTTGAAAGTCTCGAATTCACTCCCGGGCTTAATATTCCTATTGGCCTACATAATAATTATCACATCCAATGTTCTTATCCTGTTTTATCCTAAATGCTATAGGTTCCTTTATAAGTGTCCTATCATTCTTAAGCAATTTCCTTTTTCTCCCTTTTGTGTTATTTTGGTTTCTTTTTTTTAGGAAGTTGCTTTGCGTGTTTCACACTCCTGCGTGATGAGTTCCAATAGAATAAAAGTTGAAACATAGGTCAGGGGATTGGGCAGTAATGATAGAGATTTTTGTTTAAGAGGCAACCATTACCTCTTTGTCCAGTGGCAGCAGTGTAAAGTGTGAACTGTGTTCTTTTTTTTCATTGTAAAAGCCATATTGTGCTTGTTTCCTTTTATATGTTTCTATCCATCTTTCCTGTACCTTCTTCCAAATACATACAACATAATAATTAATAAGTGGCTGGTAGTGAATAACTGAATCTAAGTCAAGTTAAATAATTGTAGTTATGGTTACTAAATGCTACTTATTTATCTGTTCACTGCTGATGTGTTGCAGCCCAAACCCATAGATGTTCATGTCATCTCTCACCACATGCAGCGCTACGCTGTCTGGTTTGGAGGCAGCATGCTGGCATCCACTGTAAGTTAGTTTTATCATCATCACCACCACCGCCACCGCCGCCTCCTCCTCCTCCTCCTCCTCCTCCTCCTCCTACTCCTCCTCCTCCTCCTTTCCATCACCACCACCTTTAATCGTTTCAATTCTTCTCCCATTACTTACACACTTTCTGTTATCCGCTCCTTCCATCTCTTGGTCACCCTTGCTTACTCTGCTAACTCCCCGTACTCCTCACTCTTGCTTGGACCAATAACTTAATTCCTTATCCTGTTTCTCCTCATGACAGATAATGCTCCTCACAAACTCAATTTTCCTTCTACCAATATCAGACTAAACAATTGGTTTAAGAGCTCTTACAATGTTTACTGGGAAAACTTTACCAGACCCTACAACATTAATGAATGATGGCTTGAATAGCTAAGCCATTACATTTGTTAGTTAAAGTTAAAGCCGCGTCTAAATATCAAATTCTTTCAATTGAAAAATGCCAACGGGACACGCGAATCGAACCCAGGACTGTTGGCTTAGTAGGCCAATGCCCTAAGCCAAAGGTTCTGGGTTTGATTCCCATGTATAGGTGTAATTTTTCAACTTGAAAAACATTAATGAATGTTTTAACATTTCTCTACTATCTTTATTTTATAAAGTTTAGTAAAGTAAACCACCTTCATTTGACAGCTTTTTAATATTTGAACTAAGAGATTCAGGATTTGACCCTCTCCCTCAGGGGCCGGCAAAAGGTCGATCACGATCAACTGGTCAATCTTGCGGTAATTTTTAGTCGATTGCACAAGAAAACTACATAATCATGAAAAGGCAAACTTACCTTGTACTATTCCACCATGGTACAGATTATAAGCTAGGGGGATAGTGTAGTCTGTCAAGGTAAGACTGCTACCTTTCAGGGTAAATAAAGTACATTTTATTTTATTTATTTTCTAAAAAGGCAGGGAGATAAGTATTGGCGGATCCGTAATAAAAATGACAGAATGGGCACCGTGATACAAATAATTATATTGTTAATTTACGTTCTTCTAAAAAAATCATACCTTTATTCAAAAATTAATTTCTTTAAATATGGAAAAAGCTTGCCCATCTAAAAGCGTTTGAGGATCGGCAAATTTATTTATAGTCTCTCCAGGGATTATCTCATTATTTTAAATTGGATTTCTAATGAACAAATAATTGAGTCTTTCCTGACCCATTGTTTATCCAAAAAAAATCTGTCCCCTCGTAATCGAAATATACCGACAAAGCGGCCACCATATTTTGACGAAAATAGTGTCAATATCTGTGGATAGAGGGTTTCTTTTGGTCAGAACAATGAACCTTGTGGCCATTAATCTGTTTTATAGACCGGTGCTGTTACTTTTCCATTGAAGTCATTTGTCCTCACAAGTCTTGAGTTGACCCAGTTCCAGATCCAATGCTTTATAGAAAATCTGAAAGCACCAGGGATCAAACCCAGACCTAGCTAAAGGGAATTTAAACAATTGCTGTATATTTTATGACAAGAGAGGCATGTGCCCCGGTGCCCGTATCCTGAATCCGTCACTGGAGATAAGTATTAGAGGAAATATTGATTTTAAGGAATAAATATAAGATGTCTAGGAAAAAAGAATTAAAATTAGAGTGGAGAAACAAAGGTTGATTGTGGGACCTTTGATAAATGTGAAAGTTGACCGGGGCTCAGAAAGTTTGCCGGCCCTTGCTCTCTCTGTGGCTTTGTTTGAGGTGCTACAATGTGGTGAAAAATAAAATATACTGTTTCAATTAATTTAGATTTAATTGAATCCTCAAATGTTTTTTTGAACTTCTTCAATTTTATACAAAGTATAGTAGGTTTTTAATAAACACACTGTTAGAAAATACTTTTTTTTTGCTATCAACAAAGATATTATACCCTCTTCGGTGGCCGCATGGTATAAGGCATCACTCTTGCAATCGACTTAACTGAGGTTGACAAAAAGATCAGAGTTAGAATCCCAGGCGGTTGTACTGAAGGTTTTTTCTAAATAGTTTTCCACACTTCATACATGCAAATGCAGGTACGCTTTCTAAGTTAAAATAAATTAAGCTTTGAAAAAATCTTAGCTAACACCTAAACTGAGTACACAAACAAATACAATGTTTACCTAAGTATGGCCAAAATAATTCTACTAGTTTAGCAATTTAGAGGCCACCCCTTCCTCCTCCCTCACCTTTCATTAATTTCTTGGACCCCTAGTGTTGAATTCAACACTTTCAAATATTTTTTTTTGTTATCTTGAGTAATCTTTTGCCCTATTTCCAAAATTAAATTTTCTTCCACACCAAAAGGTAGCTTTTCTAATAGCTTAGAAGCGATTTCAAGCTATTCCATGTGGCTTAAGCCCTTTTGATTTTATTTACATTTAATACAAAATTTCAACTATCTACTAAACCGAGAAGTGTTTTTATTTATGGAAACTTTGAAAGGAACACTGATCTTTCCATTTTCTAGACTTTAATTTTGAAATTTAAGAATTTTCAAACCTTCATTGCAGTTTGGGATAGTCTCTACACATGCCTGAAAAATTTCAATCTTCTAACACACTGATGAGTAGTTTATTCTTTTAATTTTGGATATTTGGAGTGATCTCGCTACACTACTGGCAAATTTAATTTTCTACCTACCTTAAAGGGTTTTTTTCCCGCTTATTTATCTCCCTGTCTTCCGAAGTTCCATTTTGAAATTAAAATTTTTTCAGACTTCATTTTTAATTTGTAAACCTTATTAGTCCCCAAGTCCGTTTGCCAAATTTCATTTCTATCCCACCCAGAGACGTAGTTGTTTGTACTAGGTTTGGAAATGTGTACCCTCCTTTTCCCTGCATTTCTCCGATTCTCTCTTAGATTTTTTTTGTATCTGAAAGAATCCTTCTACCTGATTGGCCAATTTATATTATCTACTCAACTTAAGAGTGTTTTTTTCTTATATTCTCCCCTCCCCCCACCCCGTTAAATTACCTTATTTCCTGGGGTCCCATTTAACATTTTGAGAATTTTTTTGTTATTTTAAGTGGTCCTTTACAGTCCTTCCGAATTTCATCTTTCTACCACATTAAGAAGAATTTGTTTGTGTTAATTTTGAAAATTATAAACCCCTTAACCCTCATCCCTTTCCCCCATATGCCTAGCTACTCCTTAAAAAGTTCAAATTTTAAGATTTGTTTTGGTATCTGAACTAACAAGGGGAGGCCATGACGTTCGGATCACGGATTATCTTTAAACTTTGAACACTTTTAGTAGTCCATTAGGACCACATAATGTGCAAGTAGTAAGGCGTACTACTTAGGCGTTTTCGAGAAAATCGCAAGAGAAGTTTTACGCGTCGAATGTACCGGTGCGTTGCGACTATAAACACGAGATGTTAGTGGTCGAGTGGTTAGCGTTCCAACTCCGTAATACTGGATAGCTGGATCGAGTCCCGCTGATTCTTTTTTTTTTCAACACTGGTCATATTCTTTCATATATATTACAATTCAAATGTAATATAATAAAAAAATACGTGTATTTGCATGAACTTTTACTGAATTTCCAATGTTATTTGGCTGTTTACTAATTTTTATTACTACAACAAATATATTCATAACTATCGACAAATAAAAGACCAAACGCATAAAGTTTTCCTGAAAATGAATGCCTGGCGTGATTTGCGAAATCCCTCATACCTGAAATCGGGTAAGGTACCCGGAACTGCTTTGCACCTGGACGCTTTGACCTGCAGACACAGGTTTGAAAGGATAAGGGGAGGGCCAGGCTTGGAAAGCCCAAGTCAAACATCGATAAATAAAGGTGTTAATAACTTTATTCAATAATACAATGAGTTACAATATGTCAGAATATATTACCTTTGAATTGTAATATATAGGAAAGAATATGACCAGTGTTGAAAAAAAAAAGATGAGTGGGACTCGATCCAGCTATCCAGTGACTACGGAGCTTGAACGCTAACCACTCGACCGTCGTCATCTCGCACTTATAGTCGCAACGCTCCGGTACATATTCGACGCGTAAAACTTCTCTTGCGATTTTCTCGAAAACGCCTAAGTAGTACGCCTTACTACTTGCACATTATGTTGTCCTAATGTACTACTAAAAGTGTACAAAGTTTGAAGATAATCTGTGATCCGAACGTCGTGGCCTCCCCTTGTAAGATATCCTACCTGACTGCCAAATTTAGATTTTCTATCATACTTGATAACTGTTTTTCTGATTACACCCTCCCTCATAATTCCTGGAGTCCCATCCATTTTTTTAAGGTTTTCAGAGTATTATTTGGAAAATGGAGCTAGTCCCTCTACCTGTCTGCCAAATTTTAATTTTCTACCTCATTAAAAAAATTATAATTAAAGCCTCCCCTCCCCATTTCTCAGGGCCTTAATTTGATATTTACTATTTTTATATTTTTTTGGATGAATGGGGAAATACTGCTACTTTCCTGCCAAGCAAAATTTCAAATTCTTAGGGCAAGGGGTTGGGTAAATACAGTTTGTTTGCTGTGCCTTCACATTGTTTGACCTTTGAGAAAATGTCTTGTGTTCCGAACATTTTGATTGTTTTTGCAACGGCATCATTAAGATTATGTCTTCTGTTTGAATCACTATTTCTGTTTTGCTAATATGCTTGTCCCAAAAGAGTGTAAGTTCTCTTAAAGAAAGATTCTTGATCTGGCAGAAGTTGCAGAAATTTCTGGAAGTATGAGATTCCAATTCTCAATACATGTGTTTTCTGTTGATGGCTTGTATTACTGTTGTAGGTGAGTAAATATTCACACCCTATTCAAATACAGCAAATTGTAAAATCTGACCTGTTTTGTACTGCAGTGGCCATCTTGGATTTTAAGCTATTAGAATGCTCATAAAAAGTCACCCTATTTTTTTCTAATGTTTATATTATCTTCTAGCGAAATCAAATGAGCTTTTGCTTTTAACAACAAAAAAATACACGGACTTATATTTGATAACAAATGAGCCTACGCTAATTATTTGGAGTGGTCCTTTTACCTGGCTGCCAAATTTTAATTGTGTACCTCATCTAAAAAGTTTTTTTCTCCCTTAATTATAGCCCTACCCACCCTATTTTGAAATTTACTGTTTTTAGATTTTTCTAGTTGTATGGGGGCAGTCACTCAACATTCATGCCAAATCTCAGTTTACCAGTTCTGAAAGTGGGCTTTCATTTCTGAACAGATCTATATTCAACTTTATATAGAGAGAGATTTATAAGAAGGTACGGAAAAGATGGCTAGAAACATGTAACAGTTCATACTTTACATTGCTGCCATTGGACATATTGAAATAAAATTGATTGTTACTGATCTTCAAGAGGCAGCTATAACCTCTATGTCCAATGGAAGCAATTTAAAGTGTGAACTGTGTGCTTTTCATTGCAAAAGTCATAGTGTTTGTTACTTTTATATATGTCTAGCCATCTTTCCTGTAGCTTCTTCCAAATATAATAGAATTACCTCATAAAGTGAAAAGAGGTTTTCTTATAGAGATTGTTGTTTTATAAGTATTGATGAAATTAGAGATGTCACAATACCTGTTTTTCTCAATTCCAATTAAGTTCAAAATCGATTTTTCGAATTATGATTTTGATTCTTGAACATTTCCTATTTCATTATTTTTCTGACCTCATATATAAACATATTTATTCAACTTAATAAGAATCTAAAAAAAACAAACACTAAAAACACAAGTATTTTCACCTAATAGGGTCATTAATTGAACAAAAATATATAGCATTTAATAGCAAATAAACTAGTATAGAAATAATAGATTTCTACTCATTCTGGATTTTTCCGTTTTGCTTAGTTGACAGTACTTTCATTGAGAACCAGGAATCGGAAGTATTGAGAATTGTTATATTAAGATCCGATTATCGATTCTTTCGATACCAGTAAGAATCAAGGGTATCGAGGTATTGAAGAATTGAGTATGTCATCCCTAGTTAAAATTTATTGAAAGTGACAGCTGCAGATCAAATGACTTGACACATGGATAAATAAAAGTAGTTTGGTGTTAGTAACATACACGTCTTGTTTCAGCCTGAGTTCTACCAGGTGTGCCACACCAAGGCAGACTATGAAGAGTATGGACCAAGCATATGTCGGCACAATCCAGTGTTCGGCACCATGACATGAGCTCCCAGCTGCGTCTTTGTACATACTCTTAAAAAATTCGCTGTTTTTTTTTTTTTCGAAAATTTATTAAATCAACACTTTAATAACAACATCGAACAGTAGCTTAAAAAAATGGTATTATGTTTTTTAAGATGTTAACCAAAAAGTTTAAATATATTTGTATGGAGTAAATCCTTGAACAATAATTATCACCAGAGTTTATATTTGTGTTTTTGGTTGCAACAACCATTAGATTTATTTACAAAAGAAGAAATCAAAATAAGAAAGTTTCCAACCTTCTTGTTTTTATGATGTTAATTTAATTTCTTCTCTCCAGTCCCACATTGTCAATAGTTGTTAAGTACAGTATTGGCCAAAAGTATTTCTTCAGATAAACAGTAATAATGTAATTTTCTGAATGGTATTTTAATGTAATCAACGTTTATTTACTCTTGAAAAATCGTTATCCATAACAGATTATAATATCCTACAAGCTTGCCCTTTATTTTATCGAAATAATTATAAATATATATTGTATCTTTTAATTAATAGATCACTGCTCAAAGAGGGAGCTGCTTAATTTTATATCTTCTGTAGAAGAGGCTCAAAAAAAGTGCATACATTAAACAATCTAATATGATCTCACAAACAAATTTTACTATGTTACAGAAGAATAATGTTAAGTCCAGAAATCCCATGTTATTTTAAGAAATTTTCTTTAATTTCAAAATATGGTTTTACACCAAAATGGAGGTGAAAGGTATTGGTATTGAGGGTGACAGTAGGTAATTCTCACTTTGAGTCTAGTTTAGTTATAGTTTGAGTAATGTAGAGCGATATTTATACTATGAGTATTCCATATTGAATTTGTCATAAATCATTAACGATAGAGATGGGACGATACTAGTTTTTCGATTCTGACTCTCAATTCCGATTCTTAAATTTTTACCTCTATTCTATGATACTCGATTCTTACTGGAATAGGCTTACAAGATCAAATTAAAAACAACGTTGGTTGCAATTATTTTGTTTAAAATTTAGTATAAATTTATATTTTCACATAAGAATATGACGGATACATAAAGTGCTGGCGGAAATGGAATTTTAAAGTATTTGCCACTTTGTAACACCTTTGCCAAATAGTTTTTAAAAGGTAAAACCAATATGGGTGCCAAGATAAATTAACCTTTTTTACCAATTTGATCTTACTCTGGAAATTTTTGTAAACATCTCTTATACTTTTAAACATTTTTGTTTTTACAAATTACAGTAATGCTTTTAATTTTGGCTTTAAAATTTTGAAATAAACTTTACACCTATATTCTTATTTAAATTGTGACAGTAAATTTGCAAAGTAATCATAATATATTTCTTAACACAGGGTTGGTATCTGTTACTATGGAGGTTTGTTTGTGGAATACATTGTGCTACTACGATAAATACGTTTTATAAATAAAGCAAAACATCACTTTCAAGGATTTCAAATCTAGTTATAAAAATGTATTGAGTAAATAATGAAAAAATGCATTACAAATTGCCTGTAGTATTTAATATTCATTAATAATTTTATGATAAAGGAAATTAATAACACTAAAGGAAAAGGAAAAATAAATTACTTAGAGTAAATTTGATGAAGAAAACCCACCTAGAGAAAGAGGGAAAATGTGGGAAGAATCCAATGCACAAAGGTGGGGTAATCCATTGGTTGTGTTATTTGTACTCTCTTCTTTCTTCTTTGTGTTTGATAAAGGCAACAATACCGAAATATTATTCTCTTTGTGTTAAAATGTGTGTGTGACTACTTCTACTGTAGAAGACAGAAGAAAGGAAGATGATGTCACCTTTGTGCATTGGATTCTTCCCACATTTTTCCTCTTTCCCTAGGTGGGTTTTCTTCATCAAATTTACTTTTAGTAGTTTATTTTTCCTTTTTCTTTAGTTTTATCAATTTTCTTTATTATAAAATTATTTAGCCATTGGGCCACCTCATTCTTAATCATCTTTTAATAAAGCATTCATGATCATTTGCAAGTAACAGTGGCTGGGCAGCAAATATTTGTATCGGGCGGGCATTTCAAAATTACACTCGGGCACGGCAGATTCGGGCATGCATTTCATTTTGCAAACAACTTTGTTACAGGCCTAATAAATTTCAAAATAAACATCACTAGGCTTATTTTGCGGATTCGCGGTGGTTTCTGTAGAAATACTATTACAGCTTGCCTCTAAGTATAGTTGAGGTATAGGCTTATCAACCATTTCTTCGTAGGACATATTAGCTTCTTTTTCACTTACATTTATAGAAATGTAAAATAACACTTTCAATAAACATTCACAAACGAAATTATTTAGCTAAAAGACCAATATTTAAAGGCCTCCACCGTGGTTCGGATCCCACGTTAAACTGTAGGTCCTCCATTTCATCTCACAATCACCCTACCATTACACATTAGCGTGTGTATAACCTGAACGAGTAGTAGACGCGGTGCTAATAATAATTTAAAAAATTAATTTTAGATTGAATGTTATTTAGTATTTACTATTTAATAAATCGTATTTATTTACTTTATAGTACAATTCATATTTTATTAACCACACAACTGCAAATAAATATTTAAAAAATTGAAAGGTCACATACAGTATGCACGAAACTTGGAACTTACATAAATCGAAATCAAAAACGTGTTTACTTGAAGCAAAATGGCTGTTTCCTATTTAATGTTAATTTAATGCGTGCTTTTCTATTTATATCATAACAAATCTGGCTAATAATAACAAATTTAAAAAATGTAAGAAATACTAATTTAAATTAAGTTTTTGCAATCATAGGGCCTAAAAATCTCAATGGGGAAATGTTGAATTCGTTATGTTGTTGGCATTGACAGAGAAAATTAAATCGTAGGAATCTTGATTTCACTATATTGTAGACTTTTAACTTGTGAGAAACGTTTAAAAAAACATAGATTTTAAAAAAGGTCTTTTTTGAAATAAGTAACTCTAATTTTAATTAAATTTAATATGGCTAGTTATAATTTAATTTTATTTAATCAGACAAAAGAATTAATTTAGGAACTCGTAAAATGAATAGTAAAATTTGACTTGAGTTTTGAAAAAAAAAAACAAGTATAGTTTATACTACTAAAATTTTATTTTCAAGTACTTATTTTCTTTGTCTGAAGAAGCTGTCCTTGGCAATGAGAGTTGTGTTTTTTATTGTTTTATCTGAACAATTGCTACTCCATTATCACTCAGGTAAGTGTTGGATATTACTCCTAATTTAAACCATGACTTAGCCTAGTGCTCTAATTCCTCATAAGGAAGATTGGCGAGTTGGCAGTGCCTAGGGTTTGTGTAAGTATGTACTGTGACCGGTTTAGTGTGTCCCTGCTCGTTAAACGCCTACATTGATTAAAGCTTCGCTATTTCTTAGCAAACTAAATAAAAATGGGATGTATTAAATTAATAAAACTGTAAATAACACACTTTTAATGGGAATAAAATGTGTTGGGAGGAGGGAGGGGGGGCTGAATCATTTGTTTTTTCTGGAAATGTCAAGAATTTCGAAACTTAAAAAGTGTTTGTTTTAAGCCCGGTACAGATGACACAACTTATTTTACAAAAAGGAAATTTTAACCTAAAGATGGTGTCATGTAAACACAAGATCTGCTTTGCACAACATATTGTATACAATTTCAGGGCATAGGAACATCCTATAATGGCCATTTTTACTGTACAACTTTTTGATTGTTAACAATAGATAACCCTATCTGACAGATGTGAACTAATCGAATATATAATAACATATTTACTAGGCACAAAATTGAATAAACTCGATATATGTATCATTGCTTTAAGAAAGAAGATACAGGAAAGGTGGATGGAAACACATAAAAGGAATGAACACAATTGGCTTTTACAATGAAAACAAGAACATAATTCACACTTTAGCGTTTCCGCCATTGGACTATCTGTTATCTGTTATTATTCCGCCAAAAGCAAAGAAACTATAACATTGGTCACAATATTGTATGCGATCATGTATATTTTATGCCATGTGAAGAATCTTGAGGTAGAACTTGGTTGTAATCGATGTGACTAAAATATTGTACAATTTCTTGCACATCTTTTTGTACAAAAAGTGGTTGTGTATACCTAACTTTATTTATACGTGCAGAGAGCCAGGGGTTAAGAATGGTGAAATTGTATGTGTTGATGATTGATTAAAATTATCTCTGAAAGTTATGTCATTTTGGAATAACATAATATATAAAACTATTATATAAATTGCTCATTGCAATTACTTGCTTGAAGTGATTAGTAATAATTGTATTCGCCATTAGTGATAAAGGAGTTGGTGCTCTTTGCATTCCACGACAAATGTCAGAATATTGAGGAGGAATAACACATTAATTGTTTGGAAATAAACGTTTTGTCAACTTTGTTCATTTTGTGATTTTTAAAATGTAGTTTTATTACTTGTTCGATTAAGGATTGCAGCTCCTTTACTTCCCTGACCTACCTCAAAATTAATGTTTCTTCAAATTAACCATTTTATTTCTACACATTATTTTAATCTACTTTATGGCTTTTTGTTATTAAGTAAAGTCTCGTTTCATTTTTTGAAATTTTTTTTGTAGTATTGGGTCTAATCCACTATTTTACAAATCCAAATCTCTATTTATCCTCGAATCCAAATCTTGGAATAATTATGAACATAATAAGAAATATAAATTTAGTAGAGTAATATAAAACACAAATAGTAACTAAATTTTAACATACTTTCTTATAATCCATTCATTATAACATTCATACATTCATTTTAGTGTTAAATTACTGGTCTTGGGCCTGGTTAATCCTATAGTTATAATTGGATCTTAACCAATAAGAATAAGCGATATTAGAGCGCTAAACAAATTTCATTTAAAATTTTGAAAACCATTTTTTTTTATAAGGATTGGAATCTCGAATTTGAAATTTTCTTGAATCCTCGAATCTTTAATATCCTCAAAGATTCGAGGGTCTATTCAACATTTTTTGCTATATGTGTGAAAAGCTACAGAAAAGAGGAATAACAACAAATACAATACAGCTTTTTACAATCGGAAGAGAAACATATCACATTCTAACCTCTGTCCAGTGGCAGCAGCGTGAAGTCCTTAATGTTCCTCTTTGTAGGTTATGTAACTATTATTTACTAATTGTCTTTTTCTCTTTCCTATTTTATAAAGTTGTGTCGTGTGTTTCACACTCCCTTCTCATGAGCTTAAATAGTAAGAAGCCTAGGTAGAAGGTAGTCATTACCTTCTCTGTTCATTGTCTGCCATATGTAAGGGATAGCGAGTCTAATCCTTCCGATCATCTGGTTTGATTGTTTTCAATATTGGTTCAGATCGTGGTGTGAACAACTAAAGGTGAAACCGTGTGCATGTTCCCCCACTCCTTCCTTCTTGTCGTGACGTCAGCTTCGGGGAGTCAGGTAGCTGAAGAAGGGACAACTTGAGGGAAACAATTCAAATATATCACTTGTTTAGTGTGTTTAAATGTTTTTAAAATTAGAAATCATGCCAAGTTTGGCAGCAATATAAAATATCTTAGTTTTCTGAAGGATGAACTTAATAAAAGAAAGTGGATAGTAGTATGTAAAAGGGAGCACAAATTTAATCTGAAAACTTGTAAGTAAATTTCTCTGACTATTCTAACAAATATAATATTGCTTAGAATGCTTTATAGATAAATTGTAAAAACATTCATTAAAATATGTATACTTTAATAGTAATAGTAAGCTTCACTACGGGGTATTCAAGACTTAAAATCGCCGTTAATCCAATCAAAATCCAAAATCATGTAGAATCTATTTTTAAATAAATTTGTTTGTTTCACCATGTATTTTTACTTTTTTGAGCTATATGCATATTTAAATACGCAAATATGCTAGGGGTGAAGATGGTTTAATTTAGAGGAAGTGTACCCGTATTTGCATGGAGGGAGAGTGGAAAACTGTTTAAGAAAGGGCCCCACCTCCCACTTTTAGGATTTGACAACTGAAGCGGGTATATATATTAACTAATTTTGTTAGTATTATTGCGTAAGGTCCTACTATTTTATTAGCATTGGTAGACCTGTATTTATAAAAACTTATAATGTGAGCCTCGTCTTTTTACCTGTTCAGGCAGTCCTCATATTTATACTAATAAGTTAGGAATTTTCATGGAGAGAGGATGGAAAACCATTTAGGAACAACAACGTAAGCAAGCCCGGTTGGTATTTGAACTCCAATCACCCCATCAATGACAAACCAAACTAGATAAGACTGTTGACTCTGTACACGTTCCCGACGATGCGGGTGGATAAATATTTTTCTAATTCTTTTTTTCATAAAAGTGGACAAACACATAAGATTAAACTGCAAACTGAATATTTAAGTTTAGCAATACTGTAGCTTGTATTTTATTAATAGGAATTTTCTCTACTTTGTCGTTTTAATTCGAGTGTATTATATTTTCATTGTTTTTCTGCCATTTTTACAACTTGTCATTAGTTGTCAGTATTTTAAAATTTTAGACATGCAATATAATAATTCGTATTTCCAACAATGGTATGTATATTAACACCTTCACAATCACGCTTATGATGAGCAAGCTTTATTTGGTTTTCCTTCATGTAATATTTCAACAATACTAAGTTATTGCTCTATATCGGGGGTTCCCAACTGGTAGTCCATGAAGTTTCTTGCGAAAATAATCTACTTTAGGAAAGTTTGGTGTTTTATCCGAGAAATGGAAAGTTTTGACTAGCGCGGGAATAAATCCATGAAAGCTCCAAATAATTTCTTCCTTACATTTGTTGTATTACATTGACTTATAATTAGGCCAGTGAAGGACCCTTCGACGAACGGTTCTTATATTTACCCTTTCATATATGTAGGTGCTTACTACAAGAGATGTGATTCACAATTGTGTGAAAGCCGTAGTAAGTACTACATAGGTCAGTCACGTGTTCCAATAATGGGTCAGCCTCGCAATCATGTGAACAATTTTGACTGGGAAGTTGACTATGAAGTCATGCAGTTTAAGGAGTCAAATGAGTCATTTCATGTAAAAACAAGGGTTTCTGAAGTACAGAAGTTATCGTACACTTTGTGTCGAGTCAAATGAGTCATTTCATGTAAAAACAAGGGCTTCTGAAGTACAGAAGTTATCGTGCACGTGTTACATCCTTTCTATCTACCTCGTAGTAATAGGCCACTGTAAAAAATACTACAAGGATGGTATAATCTAAAGGACATGAAATAATAAATAAGAAAGCAAGCGCGGTGAGAATTAAAAGTAAATAGCAATTTAATATAATCAAAACAGCAGACAACAAATAAGGTGGCCTTGACCATCCTAGTAGAATTGGAAAACATTGATCGCTGGAAAACATAATAACTATCTTTACCAATTTGAGCCTGTTTCAACTCTTTCAGAATAAACAAAATAAATAATAATACTATCAGTTGTAAAAGGCTTTATGAGCCAATCTAAATGGTTACAAAAGTGTCCTAACAATATGGACTGAATAAACATAATAACTTTCTTTAGTTATATTTAATAGTAAACCCCACAGTTTTACTGTTAAAATAATTAATGAATCTAACATTAAGAGTCTAACATGATTACACAACAACAACACTACCATCACATAACCCCGTTAATATCCAAAATAATATTATTTAGTTCAACATCACAACTTGTGAATGTGAGGAATGCCAGGCCTCCACCGTGGTTCGGATTCCACGTTAAACTGTAGGTCCTCCATTTCATCTCACAATCACACTACCATTACACATTAGCGTAAGTGCGTATAACCCGAACGGGTAGTAAGACGCGGTGCTAATAATAATAATATTATTTAGTTCAATAGTTAAAGTTCCAAAATCCTAACGGCGAATATTTACAGTGTGTGTTAACTTCCCTTTCACAGAGTCCATTGTTCCAAGATATCGTCTCCAGACGATATAGAACAATTAGCCCCGTCCGTCCAACATGGTGACGAGTTTTGAAGTTTCACAATATGGTAGCGGAGATCCATCTCGACGCTGGCAGGTTCAAAAGTCGTTGTTTGATGTAATATAAAGAGGTCTGGCCCTCATGGTGACGGATTCAAAAGTCGTTGGTTGATGAATTATACAGAGATCCGGCCCTCATGGTGACGGATCAAAAGTCCATGATTGAAGTAATATACAGAGGTCTGGCCCTCATGGTGACGGATCCAAAAGTCATCGTTATTTTACAAAGTTACATGTTATATAGTGATCTAACTGCGTAGCACAAAAGGGGGGAAAGTTTACTACTTGGTCGGTGACGTGAAGGGGGTGGTAATCACGCCATATTCTTGGGTAATCCAGCGTGAAGGTCTCTGATTGGTCGCGCCGCTCCAGCCAACGGTTTCATGCATCGTATTTTGAATCTTCTCTGATTGATTGGTCAGCGACGTCAGAGGCTGGTAGACGATTGTAGAGATTATCCGGAAGAGGTCAGCTACGTCTATCTCCACCTGGCTCATGATTAGCAAAAATGCGCTCGCCAATTACTATCGTGTCGGTCCGGTATTCACATCTAGTGCGAGTGCACTTAGCTGTGACGTTGTCACAGACATGAAACTTAGAAAGGCTGTCTGGCTCACCTAGTCTGGTCCCTTTTGACTGGTCTGCATCACGACTCCGAAACCACGCGCACTCCGCAACACATCAAGTATCCAACTGATCGTCCGTGGCTCGAGGTACAACTCCGAGCTAGACTCGAACATGTGAACATCGAGATGCGCAGACCCATATGCGCCAACGATTGTGTTCTGGTGAAATGAGACCTATCCACCGGTGCGTGATTTGAATAATTACGCGGCTAATGGAGACTGTTCTCGAAAAGTGTGCACGCCCCTTCCCCCTTGTCCCAACTGTCTTTCCCGCCGTATGTGAACACGTGATAGACTTTGTTTTGTATATAACGGCTGGACTGTGTACACCTAAATTCATAGCTGAGGGAACTGCAGGTCTTATGGAGAAAAGATTTATCTTCGCTCTCTCTCTGGTACAAGTTGCCAAACTTCCTAGCTTTCGGTTGTTGGAATGTGAGGGGGAAGGGTTTACTTGGAAATCCCTCATTGTAAACAATGCGGCATGGGGTGGTTGGGGGGTTCAATTCACAGGTAAAAGCATTTCCTATCGGTGTACAGCCTTTTCTAGAAACATTACCTATTTCCACAATCGTAATTTTTTCAAGATTAAAGTTTATTAACGTTTCTCTATTCTCTCCGTAATTATGCTTAAAATATTTTATGTATAAAGCTTTTTTTCCTCATAATTAATATACAAACAAATATATTACAACATGCATTTTATAAACATTATATAAACTATAGTTCCACAACCTTACTGTAAAAATACAAAACACGCAACCAACACACACAGATACACACCAAATCTTAACGTGATCAATAAAACCCATATTATTATACACAGAGTACTTATTAAATATGAGTGTTTATTTAGTCAATGTTTTTGAGCTAGCTATTAGGAACATGAGACTCAGACTACTGTAACTTTACGACTGTGCTGGAGGAAGAAGCACCAATTAGTGGCAACAACGACAGCCCAGCATTGCCAAATTTGATATACATTCGAAGGAAGACTGATCACGGAAAACAAAAGAATGACAACGCTGTTGCTCAATAGTAAGCATGCAGTTCCCTCAGCAATGAAATTAGGTGTAGTGATGTCACTCATTTCTCTGCGCTCAATTAGGTGAGGCACTTTGTCTTTGCTTTAGACTTAATTTACTTTTCGTCGTATCTAAATTATGTTTGGCTCTTCATGTTCTAAATTTATATGTTTCGGCTTTATTTATTTAAACGTAACTCAGAATTAAATTCTTTAGAGACTGCAGGATTTGCCTGTCAGCCATTATGGATTACTTGATATTTAAACTCTGTTTCTTTTTGCAGACCCGCCTTGTCCGCCTCACGGACGGGTTTGGGGTTTATTACGCCGCCATATTGGGGCGCTAGTTATCTTATTTAAAGTTAAACTTATTGAAATGTTTGGTTTGCTTGTCAAAGTTTTAAGGGTTTACTCTTTTGTAATAAATGAGCTTGATGTTCAACTCTGGGGCCGCGAGCCCGCGCACTTAGCGCTTCGGCCAAGTTAATAGATAGATTGATCTAATTTAAATGGTGTCTGTTAAAACTGATTAGGTTGATCTAAGTCATTGATTGTTTATTAAATTTTCTCTTTTGCGCCTTGCAATGACAGTTAATAATTATTCAGCATACTCATGTCGAATTTGTATCGGCATCGATGAGTTGTGTACACCTTTACTGTTTGTCTTTATTTAACCGTTTTAGTTAGGTTAGTCGCCTTCTGCTCTGGATAAATTTTATATGTATTTATTTATTATTGTCTTACTGTTTTCTCTCAAAGACTTGGGGTCTTGCCCCATTATTTATTATTTCTATCAGTCCTTGTTGACTTTTCACTCGACTACTCTTAGCATGTCTCACTCTCATTTTTTCTACGAGTTGTATGTTTATGAATAAAAAAAAACTCTCTTGTAATCAACCTACCTTTTATTTATAGTGTTATGAACCTATCAAATCAAAGAAAAGTTGCCCCACTCGCCGATTTAGGACGTTTTGCAGCCAGCTAGGTTTCTTGGTTGTGCAGGCCAGCATAGCAGAGGGTACGTACGCTAACAGAATTACTAGTAGAAGTTGAAAGGGGATTGTATAGAAAGATATTGTTTTATATGGCTTAGTTATATTAGGAACTACAATAGAGAAGCTTACTATTGCAGGTGAATTGACTATTTACTGACGTTTCTAGGAGCGGGTAGTATTCATCGGATGATATTTTCTTGGAGCGGGTAGTATAACTACGTATGACTGTTCAGCAGCATTGAGTAGGGGTGGGACTTAGATATAACAATACACCCTTGTAACGTTACAATGAAGTCATGCAGTTTAAGGAGTCGAATGAGTCATTTCATGTAAAAACAAGGGTTTCTGAAGTACAGAAGTTATCATGCACTTTGTGGTTAAACAATGAAGTGCTATTGTCAAGTTGTTTTGGTGTGTCGTCAAATGGGCCCACAGAGACAAAACTTGTAGGAGATGTCTTGTCAGCTGCGACGATAAGCCAGGATACAAGGAGCATTCTAAGAGTGGAACTGCAAACTGAAGCTTCTGCCATCGGGAGGAGTGTTCTTCACCAACACCGAAGCAATGAAGAATGCCCTAAATATTTTGATGTTCAGGATGTCTTATTCAATATCTCCTCACATCATTGGACCAGGAACCATGTCACACGGCAATCATCGAATCAAGATGATACCTGCAACAAGATCAAACCAAGGATCAAGAAACGAGACCTTAGTAAAAGGAAGCGACATGGATTTCTTCCAGATCTAGGGAATGTATGGGTAGTTGGAGGAATTGTAATTAGGCTCTCTCTTCCACAATCTCAACCTATGGATTGTAGGAGGACTATTTTTGATCCCGGAATAAGTTTTAGGACAAAATTTCAAAGATTTTGTGGGAGTCGAGAAATCCCTGAAGCTCGGGTTACTGTTGGAGGAGGGAATGTTTCAGAGCAGAAGAAGGTTATGGGAGTCGAGAAATTCCTGAAGCTCGGTATGTGATTGGAGAAGGAATAGTGTGAACAAAGGAGGTCCCTAAAAGCTTTCGTTTGAGGCACATGTCTAGGTGAAATAATACACGTTTATCTATATATAGGCCTAATTCTGTTTTGAAGAAAAACAAGACCATTTTTTTTACAATTATTATTTATTGCTACCTTATTACACATCGAAGAGAAATATAGTTATGTCACCAAGGACCATAATTTGGTGAAAATCACCAAAGAAATGCCAGAGTACACCCCAGCGCTCCAACGAAGATGATAATTATGTGTATAGGAGGTTCTACGAGATGAGGAAGCGATGAGGAGAGTAATGTTTTGGAGTTTATGACAGTTGTCAATATGTTGATGGCCCTATAAGTCCTCACTGATAACCAGACAGTGACGGTATCAATGTAGAGGTGATTTATTTGTTTTCCAAACTATGGAAGTATGTCTATTATTAAGTGATTATCATGATAACTAGACTAACTTTCATGAAGGTATTACTTTGTTTCCAACAGAAGTAGTTATTATTAAGTGATTATCAGTTACTAACAAGGTCACAATGTTATGGAGAGCGCTGAATGAGAATCTGTATGCAGCATGGTGTAACAAAAGCCAAAGTTCAGTTTCGTCTAATTTTATGGACTATCTATTATTTTGTCTCATTTTTCCTCTAAAAATTATGAAGCTACTCAGATATTATACTATCAAAGAAAAGTCTATGGTAGAACATTAAATACCTCCATAATGTGTATTTAATCCTAATAAGATCTTGAAGACAGGTCAAGCAGTTGATCTAGTGCAAATATAAAGTAGGCCAAGAGTTGTTTCGCAATGGGACCGAAATGTAGCGAAGAGTGCTAGAACAAAAGAAGGTTATTTATTTTATATTATATTAACCCATCGGGGCAACCCTATGAAAACTCTAAATACCAAGTTTTAGCCCAATTGGTGAAATAGTTTAGGCTCTAGCCCAAGGTAAAGGCAGACAGACAGGCGTCAATGAAAAAACCACTTTTTCGGATTCGGGGGATCATGAAAGGTCGACATTCATCAAAATCTTGAGTTCGACTTTTGTGACGATCACAATATTTTCTCTACCTGTAAGGTAGCGAAAAAGCAAAAAGAAATAAGCATGATTATTTTTTTTAAATGTTGCGCGTCATCGAATTCTGCGGTCAATCACTAAAACACGCCAAATGGTATATAAACGTGCTATTGTAAAATTTAATCAAAAGTGAATTTTTTCATTCCATTGACTGCACCGTGGAAACAATTTAACTGTTATTAGTTTTAAATCTTCAATTTGTTTGCGACCAAGATGATAGTTGTGGAAACAATAGAAGATTTTACTTCTAGCTTAGGTGATAAATGATAGTTTGTCTGTCTTCAGTCTCAAATTATAAAATAAATCCTCAGTCCCCCTTTTTTTTTAAATATCTTAATAACAAAAAAAGTCAATTATAGGCCTACAATCAAGATAATTTTTTTCGCAACATTTTTTAAAACACGCATAAAGAGTTCAATGCTTAAAAATTAGCTTGCTCTTGCTTAGTCCTTTTTTGAATAAGCATATTTGTTCTGAAATCCATTAATATTTTGTTTAAATAATCACCTAGCTTATAATTTAGCTTGTTAATTATTTTAACTTGTAAGAGTAATGGGTAATTAATTACACAGGCTCAACTACCATGTATGTATTTTTAAATAAACATTTAAACATAAAAACTACCTTATATTAACACAATTTCTGATTTGAGAAGTTATTGTTTTAAATAATATTAAATTAAAAAAAAAAGGCGTCTAAGGTGATTTGAACTCAAGAGTTCTATATTAGTAGATATCCATGCAACTGACTAAGCCATGTTAACATATAATTATCAATACTGATCCAGACTTAAATATATACCAAGGAAATGCTCTGTCACTCCTTAAATACCTGTAAAAATATCGCATTATCTTGTCCGCTCTCTTGGCAAAGTAAGTAGAGTCTCTCTACTTACAAGGCGAAGAGGCCCCCTGGTTCGATTCCGGGTACGGGCAGGATTTTTCTATTCTCGAACAGGGTTTTTTCCCTGTTCGAGAACTGAAAATAATGCTCCGAGGGCTGGCCTGTTTTGGTCCCACGGCACATATGTGAGGGAAGGGGGAGATCTAGACATATCTGAGTTGAAAGGCTGGTGTGTTTACAAGTTGACGTCATCTACAAGTAATGTCCTATTTGATCGACTTTAGGGGAGGGAATCTGAAATAACCACAAACAAAAGTATGTTCATTGTGGAAGACTGTCGGTCGATGCAAGAATTACCTCAGTTTGCAAATAGTTCTTTCCAGAGTAACACGCATTGAAGTTTTTGTCTAAACTGGTATGTAGCTTTGATTCCATTTTGTGATGGTAGTGCTTCATGAATATCAGTTTCAAGGAATAACTATTTAATACATTTCTTTTGTAATTAGTTTGAGGCTAGCTTTCAAATAATATGCATGAATACATTACTAAGGACTAGACGTTCCAGGTTATTTAATTTACAAAACGTACAATTTTCAACTTTAAGCATTGATATATTCTTGTTTATTCGCCAGTATATCTAGAAAAAAGATTGTATTGTATAGTTGAGACTTGAGAATGCGTTTCTCGGCTATGGTATGACGGTGACCCGAGGGTGGGATTATTTTTTTTCTGTCAAAATTGTGAGAAATTTAATGTTTTCTAGCACCTGTATACACAATAAGACCTTTTTAAGTTTCCAACTATAGCAATACAAATGGGGTAAAAAAATTCTCAGTAAATTCAAATAAGTTAATTAGTATTTTTAAATGAGGGTCCTATGGGTAGTTAATCACAATGTTTATTTATTCACACATGAAAGTTAAGGGAAAGCTGGCAATTTTTATTTATTTACATAAGAAAGGTTAGGTTAGTTTGATTGTTTTTTAGTGAATACACTAGTAGGCCTAGTATTTTTCATAAAGTAATCAAAAGATTTCCTAGTAGTTGAGATCTTTGGCGATCTACTTATGCACAGCACATTTGAGATGTGTGACGACCTGCTTCAGGTTGTTTCGTTCGAGGACGTTAATTTTTTTAAATAAAGATAAAAAAATAGATTGGTTAAAAAAATAAGCCTATTACTCTTAAAAAAACGTAGTGGTTGCAGATGCTTAATTTGTATTAACAAATATGTATAATCAACTTTGAGCTATAATTTAAAGCCCCATCTACAGAGTCTTTAAGCTCCACATCCTTCCTTATAAATGGAAATCACGTCTCCATGTACATGGTCCAAATCTGTGGTCACGTGACCGTGCCAACCAACGATAAAGTTGGAAACAATGTCCATTTAAAATTAAACTCTTTGAAAGAAAATTGTCTAGGGCTAGCAGTCGATATCACAGCTGAACAAGTAATTATAAAACATATTTCAGTAAAAAATCCAGGATAAGCTACATTTGAGAGTTAGGTTAAATGCAGTCACAAATAATTTCAGTATTTAAAACATGAGCTTGTTACTATGATAATGCCATTGGTGCTTTCATTTCAGTCACAGGCTTACTTTGCTGTGATAGGTAGTCCTTAGAAAGTTAAAGTTGAGTCAACTTTTACCGAGTGAGAAGGACTCTGTAGACAGTTCAATATGTTACTGTAGAGTAGATCGTTTACGGATTACTACGTACCTTATGGATACTGAGTCTAGAAGGGGCTTTATGGTTAAAAGAGGTATCATATCTGGTGTTTGAGATGTATAAAAGTTGTTTTCCTATTTCCCTCCCATTTTTCTTTGTACTTTTCATAATATGTTTTACTTTGTTCATTAGATTTACTAATTTAAAAAATATATATATTTGATGTTTGATAGAACTTGGTTGTGCCTCATACATACCCTTGGAGTACAAAACACTGTTAATTATAAAGAAGGCTGTTCTTCTAGGGATCCGACTAGTGGGGAGGAGTGTTGGAGAGGACGGTAGCCGACAAATTCAAGCTCACCGAGAAAGGATGTATTCTCTTCACGACGTCAAGGTAGGCAACCAATCTGGGGTAAGGTCTTGGTATTTGGGCACTTGAGGATCTACAGGCTGAAGAGCTGGCGGAATAAACACCATCAAGTGCACCAAGGGTGGCTTTTGTAATTAATAGGGGTGTGCGAATGGTGATTTTTTGATTACAAATATTTTCATATTGAATAGTGAAAATTTTGAATCAAATACGAATAGTTAATAAAAATCTCTACACCTATCACATTCATTTATTGATTCTCTTTGGGTGTTTTTACTGGCATGGGGGAGTGGAAAATTAGGTAAAGTTATTTTCTATAAAAAAAAGTCTCGTGTGTATTGGTTTTGGCGTACCATCCCCCCTGCCTTATCACACTTATATTTTACATATTATTTCATAGGTTAATTTTATCTGTAGACAAGCTTGATGCAGTAGGCTCTTGGCTAAATATTGATTTCAGTTCCTGTGAAACGAACGTTGATGAAGTTGAAACTCCTGGAAAGAAGAGAATCAGAAAACCAATTTCTGGCGTTTCAGCTAGAGCAGTAGATGAGTTTACAAGAGATTCTATAAGTCAAGTTATCTAGAGAATGTATAATCAAGGTTGGTTCCAGTGATTATACACAACTCTTAAGGTAAGCGCCCACTGGGTCGGTACCGCACGGACCGCACATTTTAGGGGGGTGCGCCCACTATCCGCACTGACGGCACGGATGGAAACTAAGTTTGCTCAGCTGCTCTTGAGCCAGAAGGTGAGCTTCTCGTTTGAAAGCTCAAAGAAGTAATGTTTGCATTTCTGTTAATGTTGGATTTGTTTCATGTTTATATTTGTGCTTTTGTGGGTGATATTTCACCGTAATATTTAAATATGGAAAGCGATGAAGAATGTTTAGCTCTTAGTTGCCTTTTAATTAAAGAGGAAAGAAGAAAATGTACGAAACGACAATTCTGGGTTCACATCAACAGGAAAAGACTTATGTTTGGCGAATACTTCACATTATTTCCTGATCTGGTTGAAGATGACGCCAAAAATTCCGGCCCGCACTTGATTTTAATTCACTCGCCCGGACTTTCTGTCGGATGGCGGAACAGCGGAGAGTCGGTACCGATGTAGTGGGCGCATCTTGGTAACAAATAATGCTACAAATTAGTTGTACTTTCCGTTCCGTCCGTGCTGTACCGACCCAGTGGGCGCTTACCTTTACTCTCCTGTTTGCCTTGATTTACAAATATAAGCTAATGTGTTTATTTTTGAATGTTTGGCCCGCAACAGCAGTAGATGTATAAATTGTATTATACAAACTATTGAGCATGTTTACATTAGCTGTAATTTGTAAAATTATTTCTATTGAAGTGCAAAATATCCAATTATTAGCCTTTTATTGATAATTCTCAGAAGACATGTGTAATTGGATACTGTCTTGTCGGCCATCGGAGACGGTGACATAAATTTCAAGGGAAGCAACACTTCACTGAACAAATTTCTGAAATTAATGGGCTTTGTCTCGCTGGGCACATGTGATGAATATGTTTGCATAGGTCCAATTATTGTATAAAATGGTTAACCTTAGCTAACATTCGTACACCTTTACGCCTTGCTTCACATGATTTGTTGCTCTAAGAGGGTGCCATGCTAAAGGGTAACCTTGATAAGATACAGAATCCTGGCACAGATATTTATTCGCAATCAATCCCTTGTTTATTGTGTGTTATAAGTGAGGCCAGTATGTGTGAATAGATATAAATGTTTTAGCTGGAGTAAGCATGTGGACCACTGTGAGGAACCCATTAAAGAAGATTGGGACAGAGAGATGAAGATGGATGCGAATGATCCAGCCACCTTTAATAATCAACCTAGGTGACTATGATAATGATGAGTCCAATTCCGGTGATGTTATAGAAGTAGTTCCGACTACACCTCTAAACAATACACTTTAAAGGTTCTAGTCCCGGGATGATAGTAACTAACACGTTTATATGGACATTAAATTATAGTATAAAAATCATACCTTATCAAAACGTTAATTTTTAATTTAAAAGAAATAAAACTGTCATTTATTTTTATAATATTTCTTATTTTCAAATCTTTTATTGTAAAAAGTGACAGCTGCTATACATATGGGCTTTCAAATCATATGTTTTGGCACAAGGATTATAGAAATCTAGTAACTTTTCCAGAAATATTCTACTGTTCTTCCCACCCAAATCAGACTTGTAGCTAATGATTTAAATCTGATTGAAAAAAATAATTCCATTTAATTTTTTAAATGAGTGAAAGGTGACCTCATGGTTTAAGGGTAAGGTGTCATATGTCTGTGCTGGTGGTCCGGGGTTCAATCCTCGGTCCCGGCATAGTTTTATCTGATTGCCAACACTTCCTTCACCTCTGACAAGACGTGTATTATCACAACTTGTGAATGTGTGAAATGCCAGGCCTCCACCGTGGTTCGGATCCATGTTAAACTGATTTCTTTTCTCACAATCACCCTACCATTCACACATTACTAAGTGCGTATAACCCGAACAAATATAAGACACGGTGTAGTAATAAATGAGTGAAATAAGTTATTTAGGCTACCAAAATATCATGTCATGCATCTTATGTGAATCAAAATAAATATAAAGCACATTTTAAACAAAAGCTAATAACGTTTTATTTGATATGTACACCAACATAATAAAAATAAAACATTAGTAGCACCAAAATGGTTGAAGTAGTCTTATTACTACTAGACTGTACATGCAATACATATTAAACCTGTCTATATATTGGATCCACAACTAAAGTGCACCAAGTCTATAGTGTTAATACTAAATAAAGTAAACCATTTTTGATGCCGGGTGACTAGATTAAATTAATGCTGTAATGATTATTTGACAAAATGATATTTTCATTTGGTTTGAGTGAACAAATAAATAATTTGACTTCAAATAATAATTTCTTAAGAAATGAAAATGTGTTGTGAAATTGAATGAACCAATAATACTAACTTGTGGAAAGGAATTGAAATTTCTGAATTTAATATTCAAAGTTCTAAGAGTTCAGAAATTTATATTAGAAAAAATCCATAGTTTTGAAAATTCCACACCCCTGTAATAAAATTATTTAGCCATTGTGCCACCTCATTGTTAAAACAATATACAGAAAGGGTAGTTTTAAGGAAAGTGCACCCACATTAGTGTTAAAGGATTTGGGAATTAATCTCCAGTGTGTGGGGCTGAGATTTCACTTGCATTGTAGTTGTAAAATAAGTGACTGAAGTTTCCGACAACAAATACAAGAGTGACATTTAAGGATGGTGTCAATTTCTTGCTAGCCTTATTTCCCGGCACAGATTTATCTGATTGCCAAACCCTTCCTTCACCTCTGACAAGATGTGTATTAATCACAACTTGTGAATGTGAGGAATGCCAGGCCTCCACCGTGGTTCGGATTCCACGTTAAACTGTAGGTCCTCCATTTCATCTCCCAATCACCCTACCATTGCACATTAGCGTAAGTGCGTATAACCCGGACGGGTAGTAAGACGCGGTGCTAATAATAATAATAATAATAATAATAACAAATACAAACATGACATTTATAAATGTTCCTTAATCATTGTAGCTTTTTTTTCTGAAGTTCGGGATCCTACTTAAAATAAGTTAGTTGAATGTATAAAGGATGGAAAGAAAGAAGGCTCTACTCAATAAACTTATTGTTAAATTCTATTTCAGTTCACCATAGCCTAGAACATAGTGTGCTACACTAGTACGTTCCTACCAGATCAAGCCTGGCTCAAAAGTTGGACCCCAGGGTCCATAATGGTGAAGTTAGACATGTGGTCTGTGGAGGGTATCAGCTATGTTCTGTGAGTAAACTTTGAATGTTATAGGAAACTCATGTTGCCATAATGGTCGGGACAAAATATTACAATAACATTATCATTTTAGCCCTTTTAATAAATGTATAGATACATTTTAGAATAATCCAAAAGGAGGAAATCGACCTTTCAACCTTGTTTTCTTGAGGTAAAGTGCTTGCATCAAGATACGATGTTTGTGGGTTCAAACCCAGCTGCTGTCGACAAATTTCTCTTGGGCAATAAAGATCTGTAGCACAACTTACTTCAGAGGGGAATTAAAGCCATCGGTCCTGGCATGTAAAAGAATCTTGTAAAGTATGTGAAAATACTTCTCCCAACAAAATTTATAGGCCCTTTTGCTCTCTTCCTCTTTTAGAAATTATTGTGTGCTGATAATATAATCCTTGGTGGGGTTCAAAAAATTCACTTTAATACCTCAAATAAATAAAACTAAAGCCTATTGTTGGAAGCTTTTGATACATTTTTAGACAAACTTTATAATTAATAAATTGAATGGCAAATATTGGTGGTTGAGAGTGGGTATCATATAAAAAATCAGGGCTTACTAGGTTTTTGCATGTGCTCGTGACAGTGACTAGACAGCATTTTCTTAAACAAAGCGTCTTATTACCTATTCAGTTGTAGGCATATGTATTAATTACACTAATAAGTTATAGATGAGGAATGTTGAATTTAGGGGAAGTGTACCCACATTTGTGTGAAGGGAGTCTCACATAGAAAGCCATAGATAGATTCATGATTCAATTTCCTGATATATTCATAATTTATTTTATTGTTTAATCCACTACATCCCCTTAGAATATATCCCCCTCCCCTGATGATTTTCTCATATATGAAAGATAGCCTCAGGATCCAGTTTTCAAAAATTTGGCAGGAAAGGATCGTTTCTAGATTTATTAAATTTTCAAAGAATTGCTATAATAGGATCGCTAATCCTTATCCACAAAATACCCTATTTAACTGATTCTTCAAATTCTCCCTCCCCCTACACTAATAATGTTCTGCCTCCACTGCCATTCATAGAGAATGTTACGAAGTTCTCTTGGCTGAGCATCCATGTGGGTGTTTGTAGGAAAAGGTTGACATCCCGTGAATGCCCCCAACATGCATGGCTCGCCCAACAACATTAGCTGCGTCAAGCTCGGCACTGATAAACTCAAGAAGGTCATCGTTAGCAGGGAGTGGCAGGTGATACAGACACTGTTTCCATTCAAGGCAAACCTGAATCGAATTTTGAAGTATTCTCAAAATGAATTGAAATTATATTTTTTTTTTGGAAATTGTTTTATGCTTGAAAAATATTTAGTAACTTAAATAACATACCATGAATGACAATTTTAACAGAAATAAGTAATTGGTCTGAGCTGTAATTTTATTTTTTGGTGCAAAGTCCAAGCTTGTCAAAGTGAAGTAAAACTTTTTGAATACATCGTAAAAACTGTAAATTTTAAAACGCTATGCTGGTACTATATGAGGATAAGTAAAAGAATGTTGTTAATTAAGTTCCAGGAAAAGAAAAGGAATTTTTTTATGTCGGAAAATTTTCTAGTAATATTCATTTTAATTTGTAATCAGGAGAAATATGAAATTAGTATTACAAGAAACTTCCTTGGTAGAATGACGATTGATTGTTACACTTCTTTAGTCAGTTAAACAATATAAGGAATTAGTTAATTAAAAGAGAAATTGTTAGACCAAGAAAAAGAATTTAAATCAATAAGTCAATTAACAATATGAATTAATGGAGATAACAAGGAATTAATTATTAATTCTTACAACAATTAATAATCACATTTAAATAAACATTATTTTCTTATGTTCCCATTAAAACACTGTGTAATAATCTAGTAGGCCTAGTTAGGCTCTTTTAAATAGTATTGGTTTTGATTTTGAAGTTAATACTAGTGCATGATATGTAATTTTTTATAGTATTTATTTTCCTTCATCAATTACTAACAACTTGGCTCAAATGGAAACGTCTATGCTGAGATAGCTATGCTCTCGCACTTGATGCCATTGCGTCGGCATCTTGCATCAGCCTAGAAGATCCTAACCCCACAACCTAACAACGAGTGACTGCGCTAGTAAAACCACCTCATTGCACCAGCCTTGTTGCCAGTATTCCAACAAACACTTCCTCGGGAAGAACTTATCTATCAGAGAAGAGATAAAGTAGACCATTGATAGATAAACCAAGTGCTGTCAATGTAAGTAGCGTTAATACGACAGATAGGTCAGGCAGGAGGAGTCTAATGTCGGGAGAGCTGATCCTTGGTTTCCGTCACCAGACTGTACATGCACCCGTGCAAACCTCTGTAGGAACATCAGTAATGTGCATCGTTTCTCCCCTGCAGTCTAGCACCAAGTGCAGAGGACCTGGAGGCAGTTTGAGCCAAGATCAAACAAGAGTTGAGCATTGCCACCAACCTTGAGTCTGTCCCCAAATATATTTTTTATTCTTCCCCACACCCCAGGACCAACCTGAATGTGATGAGAGATTTTGGACTATACTTAATTTATAATTGTTGTAAAAAGAAGCTTTAGAACATCTCATTTTGAGTAAGACTGTACAAGTTGTTATAGGGCTATTCAAGCTACTTGCAAGGTATACCAAAGTTTCAATGCAATACAAATAGGTTTGATATGCCCTTAGAATGTAGTTTATTTTTATAAACTTAAATAAGTATGTATATTTCATTGGATGTCTAAACTTGGGAAAAAAATATACTGTCACCCTGATTTTCTTATTTAAACCAAAAAAAAAACACTGTTTGAAATGTATTATTATAAAGGTGTTTTGGGAAAAGGTAGATGTTATTGCAGTTTTATAGCAAAACTTTTTTTTTGTCTGGTTAAAATAAATATTGCTTCAATACAATCATATAATTTAGTTTTCTTATCGTGGTGCTATCAACAGTTGTTGAATATCTGTCAAGCATGTCCTGACAACTTTTTATCTTCATTTAAAAAGGTTATCCTCTAATGCTGCTATGCTCATGACATATTTAACAACTATTTTGTTCACCATCTGAAGACAATTACACTCTAAGTTTTTACTGGAGCAATATTATTTATTTTGGTGAAAAAAAAGTTATGCTATAAATCTGCAAAACACTTATTTTCTTGCGTTCCCACCTTAATGGTGTTCTTTTAATCGCAAAAATCTCCTTTTATGTTTAATAAACTATTAAATGGTTTGTTTGTACATTTTTTGAAGAAGAGAAAATTGAACGATGTGGAAGTGTTAAAGTGAAAGAAAAGGCAGGTGTGTTCATATCAAAGCCTGACCTATCCCTTCAGGTGGACTTCATTTACATTATTTATTGAACAGTGTTTCTACAATATGAGACATATGCAATACTCTTTATTTGTCTGAATTATAATGAATAGCTTTAGAACTTATTTTCCAAAGTTTTGTTTGTGTCAGGAGTCCTTTGTTCAGAGCAAGGACAACACCACAAGTTACAATGAGAACTTTTGTTTACAAGTCTCGGCTCACAACTAGTCTTCTTCTGCGCATGACGGTATGAATGTGCACACAACCTCCCATCATTTTTGTGTCTTTGTCTTGCTGGATGCTCGTTACCTTGAAGATCGCCATGTGTAGTGTCGTGTGCTATATTCATTAATATAGTCTTGTTTAGTAAAGTGTTATTGTGTTCATTTGGACATTCACGTCTACGATATTACTCAAAGCCTTTCTAACAGTTTGTTTCTGTTAATGTACAAATAGAATTGTTTGACCTATGTATCTTATAAAAAGCAGCTTAAGATTACATTTAGATAGCTTAATGTGTAGTTTTTAGTTTTATTTGTGTCAAAATCCATGTATAATATTATATAAAAATTAAATTGTCATGTTCTAAATATATTTTTAAAAACTTTTATTGTAGTTTTATTTGATGTGAAATTATTTGCAAACAAATTTTCTAGCCAAAACTAATCTATCATTTCAACTTTTGCAAGGGATATTCTGTAAATGAAAGGGTGGCATTACCTAAAAAGTATTCATGAGTACTTACCTGATCAAAAAAGCCAACACTAATTCTCTCTTTCATAAAGGTGAGAAAATGAACCTTTTAGATGATGAGTGCAAATGGACTAAAGATGGCACCTGGGCATCTCTTGTCTTTGTCAAAACCAGAACAATTGCACTCTACAGTGGTGAGGTAGAGGTAAATTTATTTTGAGCCTCTATTATAATATAGTGGTCCAAACCTCCATCTTTACAACACTGTCAATAGTTTATTAGTGTGTGATAAATTATACAATGGAATGTTGGTGCAACAGGAATTGCCCTTTATCAAACAGATCTAGGCGATTCAAGTTTTAGTTAATAAACCTGAGTCATTGGAATAATTGAGAAGCTTTTTATCTCTTGTGCCAGCAAAATACTTTAGTTGGGCAAGATGTATTTCACACTAGATACTCTGCCAAAGTGATCAGTTTGCGCCCATTAATCAGTAAAGTTGGACTAAAATACCATAATGATGTATTCTAAAACTTAAGCTCTCAACCACCCTTGTCAAGGGATTATTTGAAGATGTTTGCCTGTAGGAAAGTGGTTCTGCTTCCTTAGCGCCAGGAATTGAAGGCGGTACTGATATCTTCATGGTTAGAAATTTAAGTAAATATTGATGTCAGGGCTAAGAGTGGTATGGGCACATTTCTGAATGAATTCAATTAGCCTAGTGTAATTAAAAGCGCAATCAATCATAATAAGAGTAAAATGAAGTGGTACATGGATCAATCGGCCATCAGATCTTGGTGAAAGTGTATCAGGTGGATTGTTCAACTCATGTTGCAATTAAAATTATTTCTTAAATTCTTAACGTATTTCACACAGTGTTGCTTGGAAACAAACAAGTCTCCCAACTTGATAATTCATGCTCCAATGCGTAAACTCTAACACCACAAGTAATTTAAATAATATGATGTATAACTAAATTATTTAGTGTTGAATGTATAAGCTACATTTTAAGGCCAGGCTTCTTACTTAAACTTACTATTCAAAAGGTTTACCGCTACACACAAATAATAACTTCGAAACCAATTGCGTTAATTTCTAAAAACATTTAATATTCTCGGCCTTCAGGCTGTGCAAACCCAAACCCACTCACTACAGCCTTTATTGCATGCTTCCCCTAAAGTAAATGGCCCAGTGCGCCACTGCTTGAGTAAATTATATGAAAATATTTATTTTGAATCATGAAATTACACTCCTGACTTTTGGGATTCTTTAATGTTTAATTATATAAAATCGCAATGACTAATACGTTGTTAAAGTAAAAGGAAACTATTAAAACTCCATTTCTACTAAAGAAAAACAAGAATTAACATCAACTACTGTTAAAGTATCATTACCAGCTTCCCCCCTTCCTCACTCTACCAATGCTGAAATGCCTAAATTTTAAAGAGTGGTTGGATGTGTTTGCTATATACATGTGACTGGAATGCCTAAGCATAACTCAATGTGTATAATTAAAAGCTTGTTATGTAAACTATTATTTATGTAATTTTACTTACTATACTAAATTAGTTTAGTAAATAAACATTGTGATCTTGAATTTTTTTCAATAGTTGGCACAATGCTTAGCTTGCTATAAGTGAGCTCATTGGGCCAATTACTAGGGATGGGTTGCAACCCCCTAGACATTGGGCAAGGTCATTAGAGCCTCCCTAGCGTGCCTTGCAGTTTTCAAGCATCATTATAGGTATGCGGCGCAGGACTAGCATACCCGGAGAGTGTGCCACTGGTTGGCTTAGCAATATTTTGATTGGTTTTTATTTGCGGCAGGAAGAGCGCTTAGGGGGGAGGGGGTGCCATGGGGCTAATATTTGTTTAAATGACAATTTTTTTGGTTTGGGACCTTACTGAAATTGATATTTGGCATGTCTGTCTGCTGGGCGTCTCAGGTTTGATTCCCTGCATGGGTGGATTGAATGATGGGCTGGATATTGTGCCGGTCCGAGTCCTAAGTTAGAATAGGGTGCATACGAATAAAAAGTAGGGCGACTAATTAAACTTCATAATGTTAATTGTGCTGCTGCTATAAAATTCAGATGGCCTTAAATATGCTTGCAGCCAGAACGGGTAAAAAAAAACCATTTGGTTCTATTAACTTAATTAAATAGCAGGTTGGACATTTCATAACGTGGAGAATTGGATTAGAGATTATTAGAGAGAATACACTTTATTTTATGATTAGTAAAAATACAAAGTTCAACAATACATGTGGGTACAGAGCATTATACAAGTGTAACCGACTGTGGACAATATAGAAACTACAATTAGGTTAAATTATTAATCTTATCATCCAGGCAGAAGAGGATTTATAGAAAAACTGTACAAATTATAAATAATGCATGGTACAAGTTTTTTGCAGATCCTAAACAAACATTCCTAATTGCATTTATTTTTAAAAAAGATCAATAACTTCCAGAACTTTTTTTTTTGCTATATGGCCACTATCAAAAGAGAATTCTATCTTTTCTTCCTGGCAATAAAAACGTTGGAACTTTAGCATTACTCTTATTTCTCTGAGCTTTATTTAATCTATACAATATATGTAGAACTAATGTGGTTTAACTAAAATAAATTAAAAGATCATTAAAATATATATTGCAACTTCAAAAGTCATTTAAATATTAATTGATCAAGCTAGTGCTACAGAGCTTAATCTTAAACTTGTTTCTTTACCGTCATAACTACATGACTGCCTGAACAATAGCCATTTTATTTTCTCTCAAACTATGATTGGACAAAGATTTACAACAAAACAAATTTACAAAATGGATTATAAATACCACATCATATCAACTAGGTCACTTTTGCAATATTTCAGATGACCTCATTGACACATTTTTGTTTTTCTATTTACAATTTTGAACATGTGAAAATTAAAACTAGGTTGGAAGAAAGACCACATATTTAAATATTTACTTTAAATTTCTAACTAAAAATACATACTTCATTATTAATTTATGTGCAACTGTTATTTGATATCAATTACTTGCAAGTAGTTGATTTTCAGAGTCATTAAAAGGTGGGAGAAAAATAGCAGCTAATTTTTTTTTTTTTTTACCTTTCAAAGAACAAGATTATTAGGCACATTTTGGGTAGCTAAACAGAATTCTTGCTATTTCCTTGTTTCGATGTTTGTTTAAAGCAAGTAGTTGCACTAAAGGATGCTTTGAAGACAACCAGGTTATTTTAGAAGTAGTTTGTTATTTCAAAATATGGGTCACACCAAAATGCAGATAAGAAGATAGTCATTTCCCTAAAGCCTGAAGGATTAAAAATCTCTTATTAAATGTTTTATAATTAAGGGTTGCAGGGACATTTCAAGAATTTGTGTGAAATGTTGCAGTTCTGAGATTGAAGTAAATAGTTAGAAACATAACATTCTCTATCTGAAGATTGTGGTTTTGAAGCATACAATTTATTTTCAAAATGTAGTTTGAATTTGAAAGGGTACACAGGTAGAGAGACTTTATGGTGCTATGATGGGTAAACTACTCTTGACTTGTTGTGCAACTATGGTAGCAATATTCTCCTGGCTATCTGAGTTAATATAATACCACTATGTATTCTCCTAGATCGTAGTTGGAGAACCATAATGAAAAATTCAGACCAGACAACTTACATAAATACATGTCACTTAAAATGTAAGTTGAAATATGGGCAAGG
This sequence comes from Timema podura, assembly GCA_033556935.1. Taxonomy (NCBI): domain Eukaryota; kingdom Metazoa; phylum Arthropoda; class Insecta; order Phasmatodea; family Timematidae; genus Timema; species Timema podura. Next base: position 47,445,429 of record JAVRXN010000005.1, on the reverse strand, counting down.
ATTATTATTCCTTTGTTTTTAAGTACAGTGGATAAGGTACTTCTTTATTTTAAAGTGTTAGTCCCTTTTTCTTTAATAGTCGGCTTGGTTAATTAAGTAGAGCTCGAAGCTAAACGGTTCATGACCTTACATTTGTGGAGGTTCCCTGGTCCAAATAATCTATTATAACACAATATTTACACAAGAGTACTAACTATCCACCTAACAAAGTTGCAAGATAGTATAATGTGTAGATATTGTGGGTTATACTATCCTGTACAGGCATACCACATTCTAGATTACAGATCTTTGTTGTAAAGTTAAGCAGTGCTTTTTTTTTATATAAATATATATACTGTACTGCAATTGTGCGTAAATGACGTGAATAATGTGTTTATAATTTAATTTTTAATTCACTAAGCTTAGGGCGGAGATGCAAACAAACACACAGAGTCCAGCAGGAAATTGGCAGTGTCGTGTCACTTAACCATTGTAAGAGCCAAGATCTTGGGAAGCAAATCGTCGCAGAGTGGGGGTATGTTGGTATTTGTGAGCAATGAAAAAAAAAATCAAATTGTAAGTACTTCAGAAACATAAGAAAATGGTTACTTTTAAAAATTGTATGGAACAGTAACTGTAATTTTAACACAAACAATTACATTTACAATAAAACATTTTAGAACACGCGAAGGTCGGCAACGTATGGAAACAGTGAAATAAGACATGACACAAATTTTATGATAAAATTTGTAGATGTGCAGTTTTGTTTGGTGAAGATAACAGTTTTTAGCACAAAGAACGGTTATGGTTTCAACAGAAACTATAATATTCTTGTTTACATTTGATTTCTAAACACGAATAATATTAACTTAAATATTATTTTAATCTTGAATACAAATTCACATTAGATTAATAATAAACAAATAAGTGTAAAAAAATTAACTAAAAATAGACTAAAATCATAAAACAGTGTTAACTTATTATTACTTTTAAGTTAATTCTATTTGCCATGAACTTAACTACTCCACAGTTGGTGCACTCTAATGGCAATCCAGAGTTTTGTACAATACTTAAAATAAAACTTATCATAGACATTAAAATATTTGATTATTTGGTAATCAATCGTTTGTGACAACCACACTTGTCATACTTAAAGAGTTAATTTTACTTTTCTTTTTTTAATGTGTAATATAGTTATTATTTTACATATTTACAATCCTTTACTATACTACCTGACCAGAAAAATAGGTTTTTTCTTTTAAAATGAAACCTATTTAACTATTGAAATGTTATTTTATTTAAGTGAGTACCTCTTGAACCTTTATTTTGGCTAGCAGAATTGGCCAACATTCTTGAAAAGATAAAAATACAATGAGATTCACAACTAATTGTAATTCTGGTCAGGGTGTGGATGAGCTCAACAATTTAAAACATTTCTGTTTTCTACATCATCATGATTAACATTTAAAATAAACTAAGTTAATAATGACTATGTGTTTTAAAATATTGAAGAACTTTATATAAAAAAAAAATTCGCATTCCAATTTTTATAATCATTATAAACCCTGGAGGGCAATCAGTAACTTCGCCAATTTTCCTTTGCAATCAGCCTATCTATCCAGGGGTAATCTCAGGTTAGTAAAGGAAGAATATGTCACAACTCTGCTACAAGCTCAAAGGGAGACCATGTCTCAACTCTGCTAAAAGTCAGAGCATATCGAGGTGAGTGAATGTTGACAAGACAAATGTCTCACGTTTGACAGCATCTCCCCCCTGCAAGTAGTCCTCGGTAACATCGGTAGCTTTGCCCCCACCAAGACCCCCCTTGTCCTCTTCAAGGGGTGACACTGGCGAGGTAGGGGACAGAGACGAGTCCAAGGACATGGAGGTTACAGAGCTGTTGGAGCGCTCGACGTGCCAGTGGGCCCGCTGCCATCCGTGTCTCAGAGCCAGAGAATGTCTGCGATAATACCACTTTCTGCACACAGGGAACCACATGAACACAATATTGTCAGGTGCACACTCCAAATAAAGTATAGTGCCAAACAATGCTCAACAAATATATCATTTAAAGTTTTTGTTTTTGTCACTGCGTCTCACTACCTGTCATGTGAACACATTTATTTTTGTGTTTTCAGAAAGTTTGACACTTAAATGTAAATTTAATGAAACTTTCAAAAATGTAATATATATTTACGTTAACATATTTTCAGTCTTTTAATATCAATAAGCATATACAAATATTAAACCATCTATTATTATTATTATTAGCACCGCGTCTACTACCCGTCATGTGTGTATACGCACTTACGCTAATGTGTAATGGAAGGGTGATTGTGAGATGAAAGGAGGACCTATCAGTTTAACGTGGAATCCGAACCACGGGGGAGGCTGCATTCCTCACATTCACAAGTTTGATTAATACAGTTTTCAGAGGTGAAGGAAGGGTTTGGCAATCAGATAAATTTGTGACGGTACGAGGATTGAATCCTCGACCTCGCACAGCAGTCTGACACCATTACCCCTAGACCACCAGGTCACTACAACCATCTAAATTGGGAAAGTATGCCACCTAAACTGATTGGTAGAAAGTCTGTCTGCTGAACTAAGGGTCCAGGGTTCGACTCTCAGAATGGCCTGAATATTTATCAACGGTGAAATTGGGGCTTTTTCCTATTTATTAATTGCCGGTCAAAGGACTGTGTGAAGTGTATGTTATAGATTTAATTTAGTTTATAAGTCATGTGCTGATTTACTCAATAAATTGTGTGTTAAATACCCCATATTAAAACAAAACTTTTTAACTACACTTTCTTTACCCACGTCAATGGTCGATGGGTGGTCTTTCACATTGGATTGGACTGTCGATGACTGGGATATTGGGGTTCGAATCTCGGTCGGGTGTACTTAAGAGTGTATTCCTAAGGGGTTTTCCACTTTCCATCCATACAAATGTGGGTACACTTCATCTGAACTCAACCTTTCTCATCCCTAATATTAGCGTAATAATTAAGTATACATTTGTGTAATCTTAATTGGTAGTGAAACACGATAAAATATATTCATTTAAAAACCTATGTAGGCATGTACAGAATTTGTAGCACTATATGTTACAGTTGGAAGAAGACACAAGAAAACGGATAGAAACACATAAAAGGAAACAAACAAACTATTTCACTCACTCTTTCTCTTGATGAGTTTCGATAAAATAAAACCTTGGTCGGAGGTATGGGTGGCAACTATCGATTTTCTTGAAGAGGCAGCCATTACCTTTTTATCCAATGTATAGTGTGAACTGTGTTTTTCTTTTCATTGTGAAAGCCATATTGTTTTTATCCACCTTTCCTGTACCTTCTTCCAAATATAATGCAATTGCCTCATAAAGCGAAAAGAGGTTTTCTTTATTGGAGTAATATTATTTATAAATCAGTAAAACTTTATTAAAATAATTTGAATTGCTTTTAGGGAAGGCATTTTTCGTTTGTTTCAAAGTTCAATAAAATCAGTTTTGATTTTGATATTATTGATTGAGATGGGTTGAATGTGAATCTTAGAAAACATGCTAAAAGAGTGTAGTATTAATCAAAGAAAATGTACCCAAATTTGGGTGGAGGGAGAGTTGGAAAAAAAAAAAAAAAACTCTTCTCACCAAGTTGCGATTTGTACCCCAAATTAAACCTTTTTTTTAATTCTTTATTTATATCTTTATGTATTCAAGGGCCCAGCCCTTACTCTGTTGATCGGAATGATGTACGTACCAACAGATCCCTGGCTCTGCAGGGTGGTAGAGCGATGGTGCAACCTGGGGCTGTCTGCCGGGTCAAAGCCCAGGTTTATGAGGGCGCCGTAGCCCGACCCCGAAGAGTGGCTGGCCCCAGAGGACGAGGAACTGCTCACGGAGATGATGGAGTGGGGGCGCTTGTTGGTGCGTAGCAACTCTCCTGGAGCCACCGTTATGGAGTTGCGGAATCGTGGGGCAGCTTCAAGAAATGCACAAATATACAGGGTGGGCAACACAATGTTTCACTTCTTTTAGGTTAAAGCTTACTCCTGGTGGTAGTTGGTCTATCCCTTTGAATCATCCATCATAAATAATAAAACTATATTTTTTACAGTTTTCATTTTCAATTCATTCATTCACTCTCCCCCCCTCTTAGAAAGCAAGGGTGATAACTAGAATAACAGACGAACAACAGTTTATAGCATATTAGTCTAAAAAAAATGGAAAAACCTCAAAACAAGGTTGCCACACAATTAGAAAAACAGGAAATTGTTTGTGTCTGGGTAAAAAACTTGGAAGATACAGAGCATGTTTTATTAATAAATTAGTGACTGCACTGCCAAAGTACTTAGAGCAATATTTCTAGTCTATTCTTGGGAGTCAAACTATTTCCCAATATAAGAATAACAAGCAGTTCAGGTCAAATTCTGAATAACAACTGTAAATATGGCTGTATTATCTCGATAAATATCACAGCTTGGAGAAATAACACTCAAAACTTGCCCTGATTAACAAGAGAAATCAAAGAAACTTACTTTTGCTGAGCTGTGCGATGCTAATGGATCGGTCGCTGATCTGGTCAGCGCTGGGCCGAATGTCAAGGCAGGGTTTGTTACCAATCCCCATAGAAGACATCTCCGCCAGGCGCATTTCTGAGGAGACAAACTTTAGTAGAGTGCATACACCTCAACAAGAACACCACATTGTGCATAGTTTTATTGTGACGACAACAAGAGTTATAGAAATCCAGTCTAGAAGATTTCAACTTACTATTTAGTATTACCTATTATAGGCCTAGCCTCATTTTGCTTGTTACTAAAATGTCCATCATGCACTAATATTTCAATATCATTTTAATAGCCAACGACCCAATTATAATTAATTTTTGAAGTTATATTGCAGGTTTAAGAAGCCCAAATTTAAGTTTAAACACTTTACTTTTAGGCACTTAACTTTTTGAATTAATACTTTCCATTTTTGTAAAGCCATTGTTGTTAGTATCATAATCATTCATAAATTTAAGTTTCTTTTTGTTTTTATCATTCACGTGGGTCTATTTTTTTTCTTATCAGGGGTCTATTGCCGATTAATGGGAATTTTGAGCGTAGCCAATCAGCGATGAAGATCCGTGGATCCTTTATAAGGAAGTTAGGAGTGGATTGGACTGACCCATTCACCCAGCCAACACTTTTGGCGGAGTGAAGGTGCCAGATAGAAATGTGTCTGGTCACCGCTGTTTTTTTTTCCTTAGGTTTGTATGCGCTATTTGCATGTTGCGAATTAAAAGGGGGCCGTTTTTAGTTTTACTTTCTATTAATTTATAAAAATAAATTTTTCATGATATTTTTCAGTGCTATTCATGTTATTCTTTTGTTAATGTAAATCTCTATGCTGTGAACTATCAAACAAAGATGTTACGTAAAACGGACTTAAAATAACACAACAACAGAGAGATTATTTAGAAAAGAGAACAGGGTGGCTAGTTGCAGGTCGAGTAATTCAGGGGTTGACTCCCGGCCGGTGGACCTGAGGTGTTTTTTTCCCTAAATGGATTCCACTCTTTCATCCACACACAAGTTTGACTGTATTTCCTTTAATTCTACCTTTCTCGTCTTTACCTCCTTAGCGTAAGTATGAAGGTGCTAAGATATGGTGCACATAAAATACAACAATATGGAAAAACCACATCCAAAGTGAAAGGTCGATAGTTTGAACTGACCTCTGTTTCTTAACGCTTGTTTCCAGAGAAGTTTCGATAGTTCCTCTGTCCACACCCTCTTGATCTCCTCCGACATGGACTGCAGTGTGAACGTGTCGTTGGGCTTCCTCTTGCGGAACCAGATCTCAAACTTGGTGGGGCTGTCCCCAATCTTCGCTGTCAGACCAATGTCTGTCATCTTTATGCTGTTCTTGTAGATGTACAGATCCAAATTCTGTAAGCATTGAGGAGGGAAAAATTAGTCACTAGGTTTGCCTCCAGTTGTGTAATTTTATTTTAAGTTTCTGTTTAAATAATCAAGTTATGAGATAACACACTACTACAAGAACTAAATAAAGTATTGCATACCTGCTGCTGCAGAGCGGACAGAAAAAAAGAAAAAAGAGCATTAGTCATTTTGATAGGAATACTAATTAAAACATTACAAACTGGGCAAATTTTTTTAAATAAACAAGAACTAAAAACTCTGTACAACACATTTAAAACAAGGCTGCCACCAATATATTTTAGAAAACCTGTAAATCATTTAAGAATAATTTTATATAAAACAGGAGGCCACATTTAAAACAGGACTATTTCCTAAATAATGCATTGTATTTTACGAGAATTTTTTTTCCACATTTTTCAGCTCTATTCTGGATAAGTTTATTAAACTAAAATGAAAATCCCCATTAACACTTTTTGTTCATCTATAAGCCGACCACAATGTACAAGCAGAAGAAGAGTGGAAATAAACGTACTAGTTTTATTGTTTGGACCAAACATGGCTGCTTATAGCAAGTAAACCAGCTAATAATGATTAGAGTTCACAGACAATATCTAGTTACCGCTCCCAACAGTAATTATTGGCATACTGACCTTCCTATCAGGGAACCTCCGAGCCTTGCTGAAGAGGATAAGCTCCTCGAACAGAAACACATGACGAAGGCACTTCTTCCCTTTCCCTTGCCACACGAGGAACTCATTCTGGCGCATCAATCGTCCTTGCTCCTTCACATTCACCTGTAAATAGCAAAGTTAGATCTGTACTGCAGGCAAAATCAAAAGTACACACATCTTTTGTTGATATTTGCTTAGAGCTACGATTTATACAAAAAATAATAGCTATATCTTTAAAAAAAACCTATATTTTGTTGCAAAAATATGTTTTATATAGAATTTTTTGCGTGGTGAGAAATGGGATTATTTTAAGAACAAATTGCTAATATATATATCTTTTTTTTAGTTAGAAAAATTTCCCTCCAGAGTATAGCTCAATTGATTTTAAATTTTTTACTTGATGAGAAATTACAGTTTTTTGTGGGCCGGCCAATCAACAAAAGAAAATAATATAGTTCAAATTATTGGTTGTATGTAAAAGGAATGTTTTGATATGAAATCACTCTAAGATAATGGTAAAAAGTTTTGTTTGGATATAATTGTTTATGACAACTACCGTAAATGGTTGGGATCACAGTTATGAATTTCAGTAGGGATTTATTCTGATAACAGATGAAGCAAATACAAAAATATTGAGATCAATTTGCTGTGATTGGTGATCTGTAGACTTTACATTCATACAAACAGCCATAAACTGCATAAGGACGTTTTTTTTACATCAAGCCAAAGTTCAAACAAACCAAAAGTTGGAATATATGACTTCTATCTCGGGTAATATAAATTTGTACGTTATTTCAGGATAAATTTGAGCACATTTTACAGATGTATTTCGGCAATAATGAACTGAGTGAGACTAAACTACACTGAAGCGTAGTGTTTGGGGTGTGCAATTATTTTACTCAAATGCAAAACAATTTTTTTTAAATACAACACATTTATAAGCAAACATTACAATCTTAATGTTCGAGCAAGAGTTTGTCGACTCACGTCACAGTCCCGGAGCGAGTCCATGGCGAGCAGGTCGTTGCCGTGCCTCAGCTGGAAGCGCACCATCTCCTCGGCTGACCTCAGCTCTGACACATCCCCCTCCTTGTCTTTGCACGCCTTCATGAGCTGCTGCAGCAACAGAGCGTACTTGCCCATCCTCTGCACGGGCTTGAGGAGGTAACTGGCCAGATCCATCTTGTCCCCTAGCTCCATCTGCTTCGACTGGAGGACAAAACAATCGTACACTCATACAACCTTACTTGGGTCCAAACCAGAATCTCTCAGAAGAACCAAGTACCAACAATCTTGCCACATTAAACATCAGATTAAATATTTAAACCAGTCTTTGGTGCAGCAAGGGTCAAGGTCTCTCAATAGACTAGTTTGCCGATGATGGGGAAATCGTGGTTCGATTTCAATCAGGTGTACTGAGGTGCTTTTTCCTTAACAGTTTCTCACTCTCTACCCATGCAAATGCGGATACACATCCTCTAAATTCAATCTCCATAATCCCTAACTCATTGGTGTGATTAGTACATAAGCGTATAGGCCGTAGCATGGTGCTAAAAAAATACTTAAACGAACCACACCTTTAAGATAAACTAGTTAATTGAACAAAGGTTGAATTTATTTGAAATTTAGATTATCAAGGGTAGAACATTGTACACTTTTAGAGTAAAATTTATAAGATATGGCAACAGTGTAGTCTGTCAAGAAAGACTGTTACCTTGAAGAACATAGTTCCATATTCTGACATGAGTGAGTCTGACTTGGGCTTATTCTTGTTGTACAGAGCGTACAGGTAGAACTTCTTCTCCTAGAATGATAGAAAAAAAAAACCACCTGGAAATTAGTTAAAATCAAATTATATTTTAAAAAGTGATTAAACTCTTTATTCTACTCACACAATAAAATTTGTTTGCCATTCTATAAATAGTGTTCCCATACTGGTTTGTATACTTTTCAATTAAAAACTATTCTAACATAAAATTTTGATGAAGTTGACTCCTAGAATGAAAAACATTTTATTAGAGTTAATACAATATGAAAGTACAAATGTTTTACAAAAAGCGCTTCAATTATAATATTGTTTGTTTTAACTATTAATGATAGTTGTATTAAAAGAAAAACATGTTTTATACAGATACCATACCATATATGATCATTTAAGTCATTCATCATTCTTTGATTATGATCATTAGATGATTAGCTAACAAATAGGTTGGAACTGTATAGGTAGCTTTGATTCAAATAATTAATCAAAATGCTACCAGACAGAAGTTCTGAATTAAACTTTTTTTTATTTAGCGGAAACCAAATGGTTTCGACTAGACTTTGCGAAGACTCAAAACTTTGACTTGGCTCAACAACAAAAAATACTACCCTGAAATTATTAATCTTTGCCAATGAAAAATATTTAAAACTAAAATACTCCATTTATGTTCAATTATTGCCATTCTGAGCTGTAATGTAAGTTACAAATTAATATTATCAATTATTACTATGGAAATATCTTAAGTAAATGATTTATCAGCTTAGGGTGAAAAAAATGTGTGCAGTAAAACATTTTCCAAGTGATTTTAGTGTATGACTTGAAAAAAACATTAACTGTGCCTATTTATCAAGTATTAAACACTTAACAAAAAGTATTTAAACTTTGATTCTGCTTCTGGAATATTTTATATATTTGATTCGAGTTTGCTTTGAAGTGAAAAAGTGGACTTTGCAACTGCTTAGTTTCAATCAAATGCTTCAAAGGATTCTTATTTGGAGAGGAGTTCTTAATAAACAAGAGGGACTCACGTGTCGCAGGAAGCATTGTCCCACTTGCAAAGGGCTGGTCTCACACTGCTCCAGCTCCTGCAGGAAATACTGATTGTGGAACTCAAAGATCTTCTCCACGTTGCCGAATATGACGTTGCGTTGACCTCGCATGGCCTTGAGGGATGTCCTCGCGCAGAAGCTCCGGAATGTAGTTCTAACAAACACAACGATGCAGATCAAAACACACACTTTCCATCATAAAACTGCGATTGTTCCACAGAACCACAGTCACAGTAGTTTGGTTACAATCTAGGTTATATAAGCAGGAAGTTCTTTTACAGTTATAAAAACTACTAAAACCCCTTTTAATATACCTTATGGCAAGTTATGTTATTTGCAGCTGTCACTTTTGATAGACAGTATCAATATATATATATATAATAATTATAGTAAAATGTTATTTAAAGATATGCATTTGTATTTTGTAAAAATCTCTTCCTACCAAGTTTCTTTGTCTTATTATCCACTGGGCTATCTGCATATTTACATTAATGGAGTAGGGATTATAAAATTGATTTTAGAGGTGTGTACCCACATTTGTGTGGAAGTAGAATGTGAACATATAGGAATAATTTCAGTAGACAGAGCTCAGATTCCAACCTTGACCTCCCATTACAGTAAAACCAGACAAGACGAGAATAACACCTTTGTTTGTGTGGCCATCGTGCAAGAAAATTAAAAAGTAGTTGGGGAATGTATTTATAAGTTGTGTATGTGTATGTGTGTTATTTGTTGAAATAATTGAAAGACAACATCGAAATTTTTAAGAACTGCTGAAGGATATTTCCAAGGGAACCAACATTTGTAGCCGCTAATTGAAACTGCATTATACTTCTTTAGGACAATATATAGTGTCTCTTGCCGTGGACAGGGTCGCCAACACGTGCTTTCAAACATTACCCAACATCTCAAAGAAAATTATTGGTCTTGACTCTCGTCTAAGTGAAAGTTTCTAAGTATTTTCAAATAGTGCGAGAGTGAGTGAGATAGAAGATTCAGGCAATTTTTGTCCTAAATGGTGATAATCCTTCACTTACGTTGAAATTGTATAATTTGAGGTGAAAGTAACACTTACCTCGATTATGTAATCCAATGACTTAACATAATCGCGTTCAGTCTGAATCATCTCCCTCATTATTAAAAGTAAAGTCCTGAAATGAAAAGGTTAAGCTGATTAACATTTTGGAGTCAACTTGCATCAATTATTACTGTCATAACTGATATTTTCAAAGAATTGTAAATTGACAAAAATAAGTGAAAAAGGTAGACCAAAATTCACTGTAACTGATGCAACCTTAAATTCAACAATTAAGGTGGGAATGTAGAAGATGGGAGAAAAGTAAGTGTTTTTGCAGTTTTTTTAGTAATACTTTTTTGGTTAAAATTAATCAAATATTACTTCAAAGAAACATCAAGTTTCATTTTCTTCACATGGTGACCTCAACAGTTGTTGAATATGACATGGGCATAGTGGGATTAGATCAAAAACGTTTTAAATGAAGATAGAAAGCTGTAATTAAATTCCAGGACACCCTTGACAGATATTCAACAACTGTTGGTATCACCATGTAAGAAAATTAAACTATGTTTCTACCGAAGCAGTATGCGATTTGGACCAAAAAACTGTTTTCTATAAAACTGCAAAAACACTAACCCACATTCTCGACATACCCACCTTAATGAATAGCCTAACTATAATATATGCAGGTCCTAGTGATTATTTGTTTGTTTTGCGAAATGAGAATTCATTGCTCGATACAAAGTTTGCTAGCACTATAAAACAGCTGAATGTCTTGAGTGAGTTTTACTTTTGTGTCTTGATCTCCTTGCTGCCCGAGAGGTCAAGCGTGGAGGGGTGACAGTGGAGATGGCTGTTGACAGGGACTGGAGGCACTACTTTGTTGCCGCAAACAGCTTCTTGATCTTCCAAGTCCTCCGCACTGAGAAACATAACCTCACTTTCAACCAGTGATGTAAACAAACTGTAGGCCTAAGATTGCGATTGATTAGATATAGATCATAATATCATTTAAGGGGCTGTTTGTTTTTAAATTAAGCAAGGGTTTTTGGAGGAGGGGAGGCCTCATTAAATTCTTAAGTTTTCTTATGCTGGTGCAAAAGGGTAGGGGAGAGGGGTAGGACGGCATTCAAAATCCCTCTTATATAAGGTTTTTTACTATCAATTTTTATGGTGAGACAAAATCTTTTGTTTTTTGTCAGAAAATAAAACATATTAGTTATAAAATTTCACTCATGTTTCATTTACTTACTGCAATTAAAGTATTATAAAATTTCATATTACCAACCCTAGGGACTAAAAGATAAAAATAATCTAATTTACTAAATCATAAAAAAATATATATAAAAGTAGATGGGCGGGAGGGATGGGAAATTGTATGATCCTTTAATTGAGGAGGGAGGTGGGGCGAAAAAAAAATCATTAATTTTAGTACAGCCCCTTAACTGATGAGATAAATTTAAATCAGGTGTAGCTATCTATTATCACGTTATTATTACGTTCAGTTACTAGTTAAATGTAAATATAGGGTAAGATTACCATTCAACCCCCGATTTTGGGGACAGTTTACAAAATGAGACTAATGTCCCAAAATGATTTTGTCCTCTAATAAACAAATTTGAAATTTATGTGGATTTATTAAAAAGCTTTCAACTAGGCCAAATGCTGAAAAGTTTTAGCATAAAATCACATCAAGACCAACGATGAGTATTTTTCTCAATCAGGTAGACTTTTTATCACTCGTTTCGACATTTTCCCTTTAAATTGAAGCTCTAACTGCGCTTTTAGGTCTTTTACCAAATGTTTTCTTCCTACACTAGACCTAGCTTACCGGCGCTGTCCAATAACATGATTATAAGATGTACATTCTCTGGCTCTCCCCAGGGATTTTAGAATGTCGAGAAAGAGAATTATCATGTATAACATAGTTCACAAATATTTAAAAAAAAAATAGTCTACATAAATACAACATATTAGAGGTAACTTATTTCAACTTAACAAACAAACGATAACCTTCACTTGTCAAATTTACCTTTTTGGACACCCTTCGCTCCCCTCTGTGGTGTTGTCTCCAGAATTGGAATTGTCTGTCGAGTATCCACACTTATGCCCTTCTTCCCCGCACAGTCTACCATTGCAAGGAGCCCCATCATCGTCATCAAAGTTTTCAGTTGGGAACTGCCAGGTACACGACCTCTGCAGGTTCCTCTTGCCCACCGGGGCCCCCCACTACTCGAGTTACCGGAGTCACTTGTCTGGCTCCCACTACACCTTGTGCACAAACCATCCCCCACACTTTTCACAGCAACTTCACCATCTGTCTCCAGCAAGTCCTCGGCACTCTCTCGCACCTCGCGGATGTCCCCAAGATTGGTGGGCCTCGTGGGGCAGGCGCAGTCCTCCTCGAGGGCTGGGGAAGGGGGTTCCCAACAGGAGCAGGTGTGGCCCGCCGCGTGATGGCTGCACTTGTAGATGTAGGGGTGGGACCCCACGGAGCGCCTTCGTCCCCCGGATTGTACCGGGGTGCTGCTGACGGGGCCTTCCCAAGGGGCGTGGTGGGCCGGCCGTGGACTGGTGGGTCGTGTGGGACAGGAATGGTCCAGAGAGTCGCAGTCCTGAGGACGGTTCAGTCGAGACTGCTGGGAGCGGATCAGTTCCATCGTCTCCTGACAGCGTGAGTGTGCAACCTGCGCAACAAGCAACATTACTCTCTGGTCATCACGAAGACAGACAATACCATGATTCATGTTAAGCTTAAACACTTCAATAAAGAGCATTAATATTATATCACAATAATATACTTTATAAGGTTTACTCTCTTATGGGTTGCTAATAATTGCGTGTCTAAAAACAGTGGCAATAATATAGCCAAATATGTGTTGGGAGGGATGTATATGTGGAACAACTACTTTGAGCAGTCCATTAATTTAAAGGAGGGGTCCCATAATTTCCTGCGGGAGTTCTAATAGTTTCCAAGGGGTTCCCAATCCCTTCCCCTAATTCTCCCTCTTTCTTCCCCCATAGTTTTAAAGACCATGCTGAGCAAGTTCGGGAGAAAGGGTGACAGGTACCTTGGACTGTTCCAGAAGTTTCTCGTTGCCCAGTTTCTTGGCCAGCTGCCACATCTCAGTGAAGTGCTCTTCAGAGATTGAAGGGTGGGCCATGAGGTACTGCTGCAGCTGTTTCAACATCTGCAAGGTCTGATCAGTAGTGGCAGAGTCGTCCACTTTCACCCGGGACATGTACTTCATGGTCTCCAGGGACCACTCGTAGGCCTGAAACCACCACAGGTAGTGTTGTTACTACCAGACTAGTTGTACAACTGTTTGACAGAAGGAGCTGTCATCAGACTAGTTGTACAACTGTTTGACAGAAGGAGCTGTCATCAGACTAGTCGTATAACTGTATGACAGAAGGAGGTGTCAGCAGACTAGTCGTACAACTGTTTGACAGAAGGAGCTGTCATCAGACTAGTCGTACAACTGTATGACAGAAAGAGCTGTCCCCACCAGACATGCAGTCATAAAGAAAACCAACATTAGCCCACAGTCTCAACAACTGGGGTGGATTTAAGGGAAACATGGAAGCTCAATATTTTCATATCACCCACAAAATAATATAAGTGTTTATTATTTGTATATTTAAAAAAATATTTATATCTATTTTATTAATATTTTAAATAATTAACATGTTTTACATTTTCCACCTGTTTAAATTATTTATTTTAGGGGGTATATGTTCTAAATTAAAGGGAATGAAGGCTCACCTTGTCCAGCAGGTAGAAGCACGAGGAGAGGAAGGATCACCTTGTCAGCAGTAGAAGCACGAGGAGAGGGAAGGATCACCTTGTCCCGCAGGTATAAGGTAGAAGGTAGAAGCAACAGGAGAGGGAAAGCTCACCTTGTCCAGAAGGTAGAAGCACCGCGAAGTATCCTCCAGTCGCTCCCTCGTGTCTTCCAGGCGATCACTGAATCCCCGCAGATGATGTTTCAAGGACGGGCAAGCTCCCGGAGTCCGGAACCCCCGGAGCCCGGAGTGGAGGCCCTGGGCGTTTCTCCAGAACACTCTTCCAGAAGGTCTCCGCCCTTGTCCAGATGACGCTGCAACAGAGACAACAAATATGGCGGTTATTTTATTGTGTGGAGACGGGATATTACCCTTTCATTACCATCTCATTAACTGGGTACCAGGTTCCCGACCCCAGTACAACGCCTTCCCGATCTTGCCCACGACAGAGTCTATAACAGCAGTTCCCTTCCATTATGACATGTTTCATCTCATTCCTCTATCAGGACCGGACCCTTACCTGTTAATGACATTCATTATGAATTATACATTATAGTGTTAGTCCTACTAGTGGCTACTTTATTTAACTAATCCTAGGATCAGAAAGAAGAGGATGAATTTTAAGACAATATAACAGCATTTGTCAGCAGTGAATGTATCAGTGCAATATTATAAACAGAATGTATCAAAGCGTGATGAGGACTTGGCACCAACTTCTCGAATCTAAGTCCACCACACGTCCGTGCAGCCGATTCTGCCATTGTAAAGTATGTCGAACCGAATTTAGCCGTCAATCAATAATCTCTGCTCGTGGGATATATTTTCTTTCTTTAAGAATGTGTGTGGTAGTAATGTGTTTGAAAGTATATGCACGAAACATCTCGGGCTGTTTGGAAACTGGTAGCGCCTGCGACTCTGGCAACCCTATAAACGAAAGATCACTGAGAGTTGTCTACCTCTCAGGCGCTTATAGTTCTTCATTTACTTAAGAGTTCATTCCGGTTGTGCAACATCCTGTGCGTTTTTGTGCATCGCGTCTTACTATCATTACGAACTATCCACAAATGTGTACACTATTCGGGTAGGGATGATAAAGGTAGAGTAAATGTACCCGCATTTCCATGGGTTGGGGAAACCTTTCAGGAATAAAATACTCTAGATACACACGGGATTCGAAACCCGCTCTCTCTGTCCCCAGACATCCAGAGTAATTACTAGGAGTGACGCGATAGGCCATTCATCCACCAATACAGGTAGATTTTTAAATGTAAAGTAGAATAAATCAGAAACTTAAACACTATCTTTGTTTTATGAGAAGCAAGTGAGATGTGATTTTTTGGAAATTAGATAGGATTTTAAGGAAGAATTCATGGCGTGAGCCCGCAATCGAGCTATATCAACCGTGCGACCACCACAGTTAGCGATGATATTGCCAACATTATCAGATATAATGTGTCATGTGGTCAACACAGCAAACCATTGGGGTGTTTATCTCAGTTTTCTAGACCGTAGCCGCTACTTATTTATCCAAGTAGCTCCACATTTGTCCCCACGAGGCTGAGTTTACCCCGTTCCATACCCAATGCATCTCAGAAAAACATTCGGAAGTGCGGGTGATTGAACCCGGGACCTCTGGATCTGTAGCTAGGAACTCTGACCACTAGACCACAGAGGCGGTCAAGATCTTAAGGAAACATAGAATTAGAATAATAATAATTATTGTGTGTAATGTTATTGTAGATTTGTCATAACGCTCTCGTTGCTTTAGGGATAGACTATTTGACAAACTTCACAAAAATATCAAATAGTTAATATTGATAAATTTATAACAAGCAACCGAACTTATCAAATAAAAAATTACAGGTTTTATTCCAGACAGTACCTCCTTTCCTTAATCAGTTTCACTAAAAATAGCTTTTAATGGACTTTTTTTTTGTGCCACGTCTTACTACTCGTTTGGGTTACACGCCAATGGTTTTAGGAATTAGCAAGGTTGTGTTTATAGGAAGTGTAACCGCACTTGCTTGAAGAGAGAGTGAAAAACCACCCTCAGTACATCCAACCGAGATTCTAACCTCGATCTCCCGGTCATCGGCAATCTAGTCTACTGCGATAGTAGCGCGTTAGACCACGCGGCCACTGAAGCTGGTGACTCACTATTGAATTAGAAGAAGATTACTGTCCGAGTATTTATTATCAGGGATATTTCAGACTAATTCTTAATATAGAAGTCGTTGAGTAATTTTAAAAAAACTTCTTATTAAATAATATTAGTTCCTATTATAACTTAGAATTAGAAATATTACTTTTTTTAAGGAACGTATTTCTTTCTAACCCAGGTTGATAGAAATATTCCAAATACATAACTGTCAACAGCGTTAAAAAAACAGTCCAAGAAGATAAGTAATGCATAAGAAAACAATTCTTCAAAAGTAAATAAATAAACGTATTTCAGTGTTTTTAGCTTTCTTTCCATCGTTCCAAACCAATTGGAAGGATAAAAGTAATAATTGCAACTTCCTGTTCGACAAAGTCCCTTGTCAGCAGTTACCACCAACACGGCCACTCTCTCGTCAGCGTCATCTAGTGGACACCATCCCCTCCCCCCTAACATAAACACTCCAATTAATTATCCCCGACCCACCCCCCACCCACTAAAAACAATATCCGGTGTGGAAGCGAGAGGGTAGGAACCACCCTTGCATAAGGGGGAGGAAGTCAGATTGTGTTTGATCGAGTTAAACCCGTCGAGGACTCATTTGCTAACCTAAGGGCAGACAGGAAGTGTACAAGGGTGCGATCCTGTATGGCACTACTCTTTCATCTCTCCCTGGACAGGCAGGAAGTGTACAGCGCGTGATATATTGTATGGCACTACTCTTTCATCTCTCCCTGGACAGGCAGGAAGTGTACAGCGCGTGATATCTTGTATGGCACTACTCTTTCATCTTTCCCTGGACAGACAGGAAATGTACAAGGGTGCGATCTTGTATGGCACTACTCTTTCATCTCTCCCTGGACAGGCAGGAAGTGTACAGCGCGTGATATCTTGTATGGCACTACTCTTTAATCTCTCCCTGGACAGGCAGGGAGTGTACAGCGCGTGATATCTTGTATGGCACTACTCTTTCATCTTTCCCTGGACAGACAGGAAATGTACAAGGGTGCGATCTTGTATGGCACTACTCTTTCATCTCTCCCTGAACAGGCAGGAAGTGTACAGCGCGTGATATCTTGTATGGTACTACTCTTTCATCTCTCCCTGGACAGGCAGGAAGTGTACAGCGCGTGATATCTTGTATGGCACTACTCTTTCATCTCTCCCTGAACAGGCAGGAAGTGTACAGCGCGTGATATCTTGTATGGCACTACTCTTTCATCTCTCCCTGGACAGGCAGGAAGTGTACAGCGCGTGATATCTTGTATGGCACTACTCTTTCATCTCTCCCTGGACAGGCAGGAAGTGTACAGCGCGTGATATCTTGTATGGCACTACTCTTTCATCTCTCCCTGGACAGGCAGGAAGTGTACAGCGCGTGATATCTTGTATGGTACTACTATCATTTTTCTCCCCAGGAAGTGTATAGCGTGTGCGATCTTGTATGGCACTACACGTCTTATCACACGGGCTCCTTTTATATATTACTCTCTCAACAGAAGATGTTCCAGGAGTTGAAGACAGTCAGTTCGTGGCGCACCTATCGGGGCGAGTAATCAAAACAGCTCCTGTCACACAAATGAGAGAACACTTGCCTCTAATTTCCGCCTTCCTCCTCCACACCCTATCCGTGTAAATATGTGGATAGCCCGGGTGGATAGCAAGACGTGCTTCACAAAACGAAGTAGGGTAAGGAATAATAAAAACATAGCCTATATTTACCAAATAAAAATCTGTCTTTAAACATTAAATTTAAATTGCTAAATAAAATAGCCAAGCCTAAAATATGTTGGGCTTAGGTTAAATATTGATAAAAACTTTCAACAGTGCAGTTTAGTGTTTAATGGAATTGACACAAAACTATTTTCTACGACCCTATACATATAAAGCCTTTTAAACATATTTCAAAAGTTGAAACTTTAAACTCTGAATAGGAAACATATTTTGGTTGATCATTAAGAACTACAGTAGCCCCATGGCTTCTTTGGTGCTGACTGACAGTTCACAGCTGACAGTTTTGAAAAGCTACCGGACCAAATTATGTATCCCTACGCCGAACCATATGATCTGCAAAAAACATGTGTTTAGCAGCTGTCACTTCTGACAGTCAAAATTTAGGTATATACCTAAATGTTGACTGTCAGAAGTCAGCTGTGAACTGTCAGTCGGCACCAAAGAAGCCACGGGGCTACTGTAAATGCCCGAGAAATGAAAGGTGACCGCTATAGGAGTGTAGATTGGATCTTTGTGAATCGAATTATGTCATTTAATAGGGAAGTCACCACAATAATTGTATTGTAATTTGTATTTTCCTGCTCCCTGTTTGTTCTCCTACCAGACGCATTTGCTCTCTGGATTTTAAAAGTTTCTCCCAGACTATATTAGCGCCTTAACAGATATTCTTCCTATGATCCTATCAGGAGAAATGTCCACACATCAGCTACAAAAGTGCGTCTAATAACATACAAGCAAGGCAGCTGACAGCTGTGAAGGACAAACAACAGCTGGCGGTATCGGTGGGCACGTGAACTAAATGTCAGGCTCGTATAGTCTTAGTAGTTTTGCCGGTGATGCGGCCTGGTCGCAAATCCCGGCAAGATGTGTCGAGAGCGGTTTTACATAGATAGTATTCCTATATATATAGGGTGTTCCCGGGTTAAACGGCTACACTTTGGTAAGTGGTAGTGGATCAAAAAAACTAACTCAAAATGTATTTTGGAGTTTTGCTCGTTTTAGCTTCCTTTTCGCGCAAACAGCAAAAAACTAAATAAAAACACGCTTTTCTGCAGAGGTCCTCGGCAATGGATTAATATTAATTTTCCTGGAAGATGGATCGGTCGTGCTGGACCTGTGACTTGGCCTCTGCG
Source organism: Timema podura (assembly GCA_033556935.1). Classification (NCBI taxonomy): domain Eukaryota; kingdom Metazoa; phylum Arthropoda; class Insecta; order Phasmatodea; family Timematidae; genus Timema; species Timema podura. The sequence goes on along the minus strand of JAVRXN010000005.1, from coordinate 47,426,211 downwards.
TTCACCTGATTTAACGCCACTAGATATTTTTATATGGGGAGCTCTCAAACAAAAAGTGTATGAAGTTCCTGTTAATGATCTTCAACCATTACGACAAAGGATAACGCAAGCGTGTGAAGAAACAACAGTCGCACAATGTCGGTCAGCCAATCGTTCTGTCATTGATAGGTGCAATGCTTGTCTCCTTACTTACGTTTTTTTTTTTTTTGCTGATTTCGTGAGAAGAAAGCGAAAACTAACAAATCTCCTAAATACATTTTGGGTTAGTTTTTCGATCTACCCGAAGTTTAGCCGTTTAACCCAGGAAAGGCAGGTAGGCCTGTATATAATGTATGTATGTATGTATGTATGTATGTATGCATGCATGTATGTATGCATGCATGTATGTATGTATGTATGTATGTATGCATGCATGTATGTATGCATGCATGTATGTATGTATGCATGTATGCATGCATGTATGTATGCATGCATGTATGCATGCATGTATGCATGTATGTATGCATGCATGTATGCATGCATGTATGTATGCATGCATGTATGCATGCATGTATGTATGCATGTATGTATGTGCGTATGTATGTGCGTATGTATGTGCGTATGTATGTATACGGGTGGTATGTAGGACGGGTAGTTCTACCCACGGCTGCTTGCAGAGATGGCCTAGGCCGGCGGGACACCGGCAGATATCCCGGTGGGCCGGTTTGATTTGGACTGCCGCAACTACTTCAAATAAAGCTCTTAATTCAGTTATAATTGTTTTTATTGACTTTCAATCAAAAGTTATAGTGAGTGCGTCTGAGCAATGAGAATGCCCAGAACATATTATTTGTGAAGATATACGATGATGACATTAAATGTAGATCCGTCCTGTTCGTTTTTATGTTTGTTGTTTCTTGACGTTGTTTATAAACTATTTCTTAAGCCAAAAGTATATTCATTTGTTTAGCGAGTAATGACTGCCCCTAGTTTTGTTATCTACTCAAGTAATGGGCGAAGGATTATTTTACAAACTTAAATATGTCAAAAAGTAGACTTGCAACTATTGGGTTAAAAATTTAGAACAATTTTTGCTCATGCCAGTAGAAAGTAGAACATGCTTATGTTTGTGCGGACTGAAAAGCATGTAATCATCGATTACATAGCTGAAATTTAATTCAGCTTACAGTGAAACATAGCTTCAGCGGTATTTCTGAAATCATGTTAAGGGGCGTTAGTCCCGGTCCGCTTGAAGCTCACCAGTCCACACATGGCCGCTTGCCGAGTTGGTATAGTCGACAGCATCGTGTTCTCAGTCATCAATTATATTATATTGTGACTGTACGATAACCCCGACCATATATTTCTGAGGGAGAAACATGTCACTCCTCTACTTAGTTAATTCCAAGCTATTTTACGAAGCGGGTTGCATCTTAACTTGGCTCATCTAAATACTCTAAGCACTATCACACTTGAGACTCCAATGTATGAAATAGAAAAAGAAGGAGAACATTAGCAGTTCACCCTGAGAGGCCTCTTGTTTATAGTATAAATGATAATACTTCCCCTCTTTCACTGTCGAGTATAAACACTACCATTTTAACCTGGACAGCAATTATGTGTATTTTAAAATTAACTTTTTCTTGTTTCCTATTCTAGACAGAAAAATAATTCAAGGACCTTTTTAATCGACACTTTTTCGTGAATAAACCAAATAGTTTGCGCAATAAACAAAGTTTAAAAAAAATGATACTGTACCGGTAGGGTTATTTTTAGAATTATTTAATAACTTATGGTTTTGTTCGAGTATATAATATCTAAAACTCGCAGATTTAAAGTAAACACATTACAAGTGAAATCGTATCTTGACTCGCAGTGACGTCACAAGTAGGCACGTTTTAACTCAAACTATTTAATGGTTTATTTGATTCAGAGAAAAGAGACATCAGTTGACTCGATTTGTGAAACTTGGATTATATTCAGTCGAAACTTTGTCCTGATATTCCCCTAACAAAGAGGTCACGACGTTGTATTTGTAATCGTGTTAGTTGATAAGATAGAATAAAACTAGTCCCAATCTAAAAACCACAACGGCCAAGTTACCTCACGTCTGATAAAAAAAAAAAGAAACCAGGGTCGAGGTCGACACGAGTCCAAAACGCAAATAACCCCATTTGGGTGAAGCTGGGGAGAGTTACAAGCTGAGTGATAGTACAAACATAATTTAACTAAACTTATTTACCATCTAGCTGTCATAGAAAAAGCCTTATCTGACAGACAAGTTGCTGTATCTACGTTCACGTTTTCATACGTCAAGTCATGTTGTTGGTGACTTGGTGGTCTAGGGGTAAGGTGTCAGACTTCTGTGCTGAGGGTCCGGGGTTCAATCCTCGGTCCCGGCACAGATTTATCTGATTGTCAAACCCTTCCTTCACCTCTGACAAGACGTGTATTAATCACCATTTGTGAATGTGTGGAAGGCCAGGCCTCCACCGTGGTTCGGATTCCACGTTAAACTGTAGGTCCTCCATTTCATCTCACAATCACCCTACCATTACACATTAGCGTAAGTGCGTATAGCCCGAACGGGTAGTAAGACGCGGTGCTAATAATAATAATAATAATAATAATAATAATAATACGTCAAGTCATGTGATCTACAGCTGTCTATGAGAGCGAATGTTCTCGAAACGGACTGTATTCACATGACCAATGACGGACGAGGTTGAAAGGGCCGGTTACGAAACACCGTATTCTGCGCGTGATCACCTCTAGGAGTGGGAGAGTGACTGTAGCCGAGTGGTTTGGTCCAACAACGAGGTTATACACCCTTATATAGCGTGTCACTCTCCTTGACCTTTCCAACGCACGACTGACCTCTGATAGCAGCACAGGGGTGTCCACACAGCTGTATACAGCGTCCTGCAGTTAACAGACCAGGCGATGGTTTAACAGAGGAAGAAGGATGTTTCGACAATGCGTTTGTTACTGGCGAACCATCCTTATTTTACCTAGAGCAACATTACTTGAACACATTAATTGAAAATGGTCAGCTCACCTGCCTTGCTCTAATTAACACGAGGACGCTCATGTGTGCAAGGGGCATTGACCGTGGCCAAGAGCACTGGGCGTCGAGCTTCGGAAGCTGAACAACCATCTGTGAGAGAATTGGGTAAAATCCCTACTCGAGTTGAGAGACGTGGCAGATGATTCGGAGTTCACTACAAGCGCGGTCTCGGTGATCATACCCTCACCAGTGTTTTAATATGGAAAACACCAGCATGCTCGTGTTGGTAAGATGATTTCAAGGCGGCCGCTTTGGTCAGCGACAAAGTATCAATCGCTGTCAGGCCTCACGGCTTAAGATACAATCGTCTGCGTCTTTTCTAGAACCACTATTATATTCTATCTTATTCTCCCTTTAGCCTTAACCTACAGCCACTCTTTGCTATGTCATTAAAATAGAGGGGAAAGAAAGCTAGAAAACTTCTTATCTCAAGGTAAAGAGGAAAGCTCGCTGCTAGTTCTCAAATAGCTTAAAATTTTCTGTTGTGAGCATATCAAAAAATAACTATTTGTTAGAGGAATGTCAAATATTTTCCCTTTTCCATCAAGCCTAATCTCATAGCTCTCCAAATATGTTTAAAAGTCATTGAAAATTATTAAATGTTACATTTTCACATTTTTTTACATTAATAAAACTTAAATTACAAAATTGTAAAGGAAAGAGAGTCCTGTTGGAATCTTTCGACTTATTTTTGGCGTGAACCATATTTCGAAATGACGCATCGCTGATTTTATATTGTGTCAGAGCTGAACGTCTGTGCGGCAATTTCTCGCTTACCGAGGTGGCCCTCTTAAAAGTGTTAACTTGTGATTTATCATAGTCCAAGCCTAGACGTGTGTTTGTCTGGTTGCTGACTCACCAACATGCAGGGGCTTGCCAAGCCTAGACGTGTTTGTCTGGTTGCTGCACCACCAACATGCAGGGGCTTGCCAAACCTAGACGTGTTTGTCTGGTTGCTGCATCACCAACATGCAGGGGCTTGCCAAACCTTGACGTGTTTGTCTGGTTGCTGCACCACCAACATGCAGGGGCTTGCCAAACCTAGACGTGTTTGTCTGGTTGCTGCACCACCAACATGCAGGGGCTTGCCAAACCTAGACGTGTTTGTCTGGTTGCTGTATCACCAACATGCAAGAGCTCGCCACAACGCTCTCACTTGTTTAGGTAACGCGCATTAACGCACAATGACAAGAGTTACCGCAGGGCTCTTAATTGGTTAGGATGGGTCAAAAAACTTATGCTTAAGAAGATGGCCGGTTTCATAGTGAGACTTAGTATGCCTCAAGTGTGGTGCTACACTAAATACAACCTAAACTCGAACATAATGGGATTATGAAACTGGCCCATATAGTTGGTTTGAAGCCCACTCAGGCCAAAAATCATCCTTGAAGTGATGCGTGGTACTAGTGTCACGTCACTTGATGTTGAACTTAAAAGAGTTGCCGCTATGTTGCTCAGAGGGGTGGGAGGGGAACATATTGAGAGGGGTAATTCCTTGGGAACATCACACGTGGCATATACTCGAATATAATGCGACACGTGTGCATGCAAGAGATAATAATAAAACAGAACAATCCGTTTTAATCGCACCCAGGAAAGTTCCCTTACATTCAGACTATCCCACCACCCAAAGAAGAAGATAGTATTTAAATATGCAGCCCTAGACGTAAAGTTAACTGCACAATATTAACTGCACATGTCTATCGCTCAGGTTCAAGACTTGTGCAAATCATCCGCTAGACGATGCAAGCATATCGCTGCAAGCTTATATCAGTCGTGAAAATTTCGGTGTTAATCATGTCAGAAGAAGAAGCTGAGGAATTTGCACTTGCAGCAGTAGCTCTGGCTATAATTATTGCAAAGAAGAACAGCAGTGGTTCCAAATGTGGTCGGAGGTGGTGTAAAAATGTCTGCTTAAGAGAAAAGCTTACCCTCAGACCAACTTATTAAAAGAGTTGAGAACATAGCCTAAAATTTGGCACTACGTACGTATTGATGGGCCTTATTTGAAACTTTTGTCATTAGTTACTCATAATTTCTATAAAATCCTCCATAATTTGACAGTCTGTCGAAATGAGAGGTTATTGACAAGCGGCACGAACACAGCAAAACTGAATAAGACTGCACAAACTTCCCCTAAGCGCTCCGGTCTGCCGGTGGACTTGCGCAGGCGCAAAGCGAAATAGTAGAACCTTCCCGCCACGTACAAGTCACTTGCGCAGTTGTCTGAAACTGCGCAGTCTTCCCAACCACACGCTCAAGTTTACTTGCAACGATATACATGTGCAATTATTATTGCGCAGTTAAACGTCACAACTAGGACCTACCTAAACGTTGATACTCTGTTATATTATATTTAATTTCTAGTTGACTGATATATGAATAGAGTTTAACTTAATTGGGCTGGTTGGCGCCTGTGAAAGTAACTATAATCACTTGCAAATTTCCTGTTTTTTTTTTTTTTTGCTAATATTAAGAATAAAATTTGTACATGAAAAGTTCGAACTTAAGATGGCTTATATAAAAAAATAATATATTATATCTTTGGTGCCAGGGAAAAAGAGTATAAGTCCTAATAATAAAGAATGATTTATACTAAAATGTACAACTAAACGAAAACAAATGTACTTATACTATAAAGATTAAATGGAATTTTTCCACCAATAAAGTCGAGTTTGACTTATACTACTTGTACCGAATGGTAGTTCTGGCCAAGAAGAATGTAATATTGACTTCTCATTTTGATAATTTTTTGACTTATATTCTTTTTCCGTGGAACCAAAGATATACAAATTATGCCATAATGATGAAAATCTGTTGTTCAGAGTTTTAAATTATTATGATCCCGTTTTCAGATACTGTGCAATTGAATTTGATTAATAAATAATGATTTTAACTATCTTAGTTGATATTAGAGAGAGTTGAAAAATGACTAGTGAAAACGTGCGCTATAGACGTGACCTTTGTCTTAGCCCGTCAGAGCTCTACTACTGATATATTCAGGATTCTCCCCGCGCTATGGATCAATGATCACTCGTAGTTTAAGGCAGAGTCGGTAACAGACGTGTGAGATCATCGTCCATTTAATGTATATTAGAAACATAGCCATCGTGAACTCGTGGTCTGTTATGCTGCCGTTTGTACAAGTTAAATAATAACTCTACTTCATCGCTTGACATGATCTTTAGAGCTAACAGGGTTGCAGGGTTCCTTTCTTGTTAATTGGTGGTTATATTTTCGGAGTTGAATGACTGTACAGGAACCGTTGAAATCATCCTCCTAATATTTGTATGGGGGTAAGTTGCCACCATACCCCGACTATACCCTCTGCTAGCTGTAAAGAGGTAATGTCGCCACATGCCCCGACTATACCCTCTCCTAAATGTAAAGAGGTCTAGTTGCCACCATACCCCGACTATACCCTCTCCTAGCTGTAAAGAGGTCATGTCGCCACCATACCCCGACTATACCCTCTGCTAGCTGTAAAGAGGTCAAGTTGCCACCATACCCCGACTATACTCTCTGCTAGCTGTAAAGAGGTCAAGTTGCCACCATACTCCAACTATACACTCTGATAGCTGTAAAGAGGTCATGTTGCCACCATACTCCGACTATACCCTCTCCTAGCTGTAAAGAGGTCATGTCGCCACCATACCCGACTATACCCTCTGATAGCTGTAAAGAGGTCAAGTTGCCACATACCCCGACTATACCCTCTGATAGCTGTAAAGAGGTCAAGTTGCCACCATACCCCGACTATATCCTCTCCTAGCTGTAAAGAGGTCATGTCGCCACCATACCCGACTATACCCTCTGATAGCTGTAAAGAGGTCAAGTTGCCACCATACTTCGACTATACTCTCTGATAGCTGTAAAGAGGTCATGTTGCCACCATACTCCGACTATACCCTCTCCTAGCTGTAAAGAGGTCAAGTTGCCACTATACCCCGACTATGCTCCCCCCCTCCCTAGTGTTAATGGAAGTAATGCTCGGCACGCACCTATAGTCTGTACCTCCCCTTCCCCCAGGCAATACAATAGCCCTGTGTAAGACTATCCTGCCTACTATATTACTAAACTAGTTGTAAGGGCAGATGTGTTGCTTCCCACATCTGCCCTTGCACGGTGGTCCAGAGGGGGGTCTTGTGACCCTTTCTCACAAATGTAACCTATGAAAGATGGTAGACATTTTCATACACTAACAGCTGGAATAGGCATCAATTATTAACTGCCATTTCGACACGATCACAATCTTAATTCGTATTTCTGGGGCATTCTTCCAACTTAGTGCTCAAATGTTGATGTTTTATTACTTTATATAGATGCGACATTAGCTGTGATTATGTTTTACAAGATAGTAGTGCAAGTATAGTACGAGAGAGGGAAGAGAGATATTGAACCACCATTCGCTTGGACAGAGAGGAAAACCCGCAGTTCAATCGGCCAGGACGCAAAGGTATATAATATTAAAGTACTTGAAGTACTGAGACAAACTGAATTCAGGGATTATTAAAGTACCTGTGCAAGTACTTGAAGTACCGAGACAGACTGGATCCAGGTGTAGTAAAGTACTTGTAGTGAGTACTTAAGTACAATTTGAATCAGAGGTTATTAAAGTACTTGTAGTGAGTACTTATGTACGAGACAAACTGAATCAGAGGTTATTAAAGTACTTGTAGCAAGTACTTGAAGTACCGAGACAGACTGGATCAGGGTTAGTAAAGTACTTGTAGTGAGTACTTAAGTACAATTTGAATCAGAGGTTATAAAGTACTGAGTGAGTACTTATGTACCGAACAAACTGAATCCGGGATTATTGAAGTATTTGTAGCAAGTACTTGAAGTAACTAGACACACAAAGGTTACTTGCCGGGTACGTCAACCGGAACAATGGCACTTCAACAGTTCCGACCAAAACTTCATTGTTTCCGGCGACTAAAATTACTTCCTCGCTCTTAACCTAATGGAGTACTGGTTCACACGAACCGCAATAGAGGCGGGAAGGGAAGGTACGGTCCGTCCACGCAGCATCAGACCACTAGCTGCTTTGTGCGCTCTAGTGCTAGAAGTGGCTAACAGCAACTTTAACTACGATGGCCACGCATACTTTTGGGATTATGACTGAAAACGATGACACCGATATTTTAAACTGGTACATCAAACTCTGATGGCTGTCGCCTGTTGCCAAAAAACGAAGAGTGACCGATAATCGTGTACTTGCTGGTATGGCATTCCTAAATGTATTAACTTTTTTGAAATGTGTGGTTCAACCATACTCAGCAAAATATCAAAATCACTCGGGGACATTCTTGTGAAGTTCTTAAACAATCGACCTCTATCTAATTCGCGCATTTCTGATAGTATTACTGCACTTAATAAACGCGATTCTAGATATTGACTTATCTAGAACTCATGACGCTTTTGTTTCTTTTGACGTCGTAAGATGACGATAGCTGCAGAGACGCCTGCGGCAAGTACTTCCCGCGACAACTTCTCTAACGCATGGAAAGAGATGCAAAAGTGTAAACAGGCCGGGTTGTATAAGGCAAGAGGCAAGACGTACCGAAAGAGGCATGCCTCTGCGCATATAATGTTGCATTAAAGGAAGCTTAAGTCTAAACGCACCTTAAGTCATTTGTTTCGTTTCAAGAATAGAAAAAAATAGCGAGTGACAAAGAAAAACACTATAATCTGTCAGACAATCTGGGGTGGGTATAGTACTCATTAACTTTTATTAAATTCGTTAATTATTACTTATGTAGGCCTATTTTAAACATCAACTTTGAGGTCTATGGTGTCCTCTTGATGTATATCTAAAGATAAAGATGCATTAAAATTAATCTCACTGAAGCGCAGGGTGATGAATCCCCCAAAGGAAGACATAGGGTGGTTGGATCCTGTCCCTACCGAGTGTATCCGCGGACACATCTGTGCTCGGCGCGGCCTCTTTAGGGGTTCTCTGCACCTGGGGGCTGTGGCGGGGAAACAATATCGCGGTAGTAACAGACGAGTTTAGCGCGAAAAAAAGTGAAATTAAAAGTTTCTCGCGCCAGGTGTTTGTTGGGAGGGAGTCAAGAGAATCTGAACAGAAACTGAAAGAGCGAGCAAAGTTGTCTGGCCAGAGATTTATTACATAAATAATAACTCGTGCATAGCTTACATCCTTAACCGCCTACCGTAGAGCCAAGGGGGTTTGTTATTTCAAAAAATATGTTCGCATCAAAATAAAGGTGAACAAAGAAGAATTTTAAGAAAATTCAAAAACTTCTTTTAACCTCTCAACATTGATAACATTCTATTATATTATTATTACTATTTTATAGGTATTGATAATAATATTACATATCAAAGGAGGCAGCTGTACTTGACTTGACGTATGAATGCGTGAAAGTAGATCTGGTCACTTAGCAGTCAGAAAAGCTTGGACTCCTCTTTAAGATTAATGAAACTTACATTTTAAGTCCATAAAAACCCGCCTCGGTGGCGTAGTTAGCTAACGCGCCAGTCGTGTTGAGCTAGACCGCCGAGGACGGGGAGATCGAGGTTCGAATCTCGGTCGGGTGAACTGGGGGTGGTTTTCTTAAACGGGTTTTCACTCTCCCTCCACGCAAATGCGGTTTCACTTCCTCTAAAATTCAACCTTCCAATTCCTAATCCATTAGTGTAATTAGTACTTAAGCGTTTAACCCAAACGGGTAGTAAGACGCGGTGCTAAAAAAAAGTCCATAAAACGGTGAAATCATCTCATTTTCAAGGACATTCAGGCTAAATGTCTCATCTCTTAGATCAAAGTAAATGTTTAGAAACAAAGATTATAGTTTTCCTTAAACAAAAAATAAGCCATATTTTAACCCAACCGAACATTCTAGATAGTGGATTGTTTTAGAGCTCCAGACCTGCCATCACCACAAGAAATACCCCAGCTTGAGGGTAGTTATCTTACAAGTAGGCGGTATTTGTTTCTTAAGAGGATAAAAAGTATCAGTGGGTATGCAGGACAAGTCGTCAATCTCGTCTTGTCTGGTGTGCCGAATATAGAGGTCCATGTTCGAATCCCGGCCGGATGTACCTAGGAGGTTTCCCACCCCCTCTTTCTTCACACGTGCCCTCTTTGTCACCCACACCCCTTCTCAAGGGAGAGGTTATCTCGAACTGGGTCAACGTACCCAAAGAGTCCAGGGTTCGATCTCTCCTTCACCTGCGTGCGCCGCGGGTAGCATCACCAACCCTTGCCGAGACCGGATCGATCGAGCTCCTGCCTCGCTGACGTCACATCCTCCCCCTCCTCCCGGCTCCATTCATACGACCCATCTCGGACAGGAGGGCGGGTCCCCCAGATGTGGAGAAACTGGGTCTCCTTGCCACTGACACAGTTAGTTACACGACACTCCACTCGGAAGACCTGGGTTCAATTGCCCACCACTGTCACGGAGTTAAAATACATAGATTTATAACTTTAAGGGTGCTGCCTACCTGTAAAGAAATCTCCTCGCACTGCTGCAGTTCTTATGGTAATGTCAGTTATGAAGCTTCGCAACCACTAAAACAATCCTCCATTATATTAGAATGTTCTGTTGTGTTGATACATTATTATTTTATTTGAGGAAGGCTAGATCTTTGATTCCTCCTTTATTTTAATCTCAGAACTGTGACATTTCGTGGGAAACGTCCTTGAAAATGAGATAATTTCACCGTTTCCTGCTTTTTTATAAATTGTACACCTGAATTCAGTCTGTCTCGGTACTTCAAGTACTCGCTATTAATCCTTTACTTAATTCTTACAATACAGATGTTTTTTTAAAATTATTATTACGAGAGGAAATATACCGTTGCGTCTTGGCCGATTGAACTGCAGGTTTTACATACTCTGTCCAAGCGAATGGCGGTTCAGTATCTCTCTTCCCTTCTTTTGTACTATAATTGCACTACTATCTTGTAAACAACATAAACACAGCTAATGTCACATCTATATAAAGTAATAAAACACCAACATTTGAGCACTAAGTTGGAATAATGCCCCAAATATACGAATTGAGATTGTGATTGGGTCGAAATGGCAGTTAATAATTATTAATGCCTATCCCAGCAAGTTTTTTTAGTCCAATAAAGACTCATTGATACTTTTCAGCTAGATTTCGGCGCGAACCATATTTAAAAAAAAAACCACTCATTAACTTGTAACTGTTTTAAACCAAATATCGCTGGTGAACTTTCCGATCTAGTTTCTATTGAATCTTAATGATCACCTCCTGGTTTTGAACGGGGCCTCTTGGCTGAGAGCTCGTCTGCTGATCTACCTGAGCTGTAGCCGAGATAACTGGTTAACGTCCTTGAGAAACGAAACGGCTCAGCTTTGAACCCAGTAATATCTTGACCTTGATCTTAGCAATCCACTCTCGCTCATATCCTCCCGGAGCCAGCGTGACGTCACAGGCACACTCCAGTTATAACGTTTGTTTCATAAAATATTAATAATAATATCGTCTTTATTTGGGCGAGCGACTTTTCTTACACTGAGCCCATTAATTTTAAGCATGTTCAAATCTATACGTATGTGCTACTAACTCAATAATTAAAAACTAATGTATGTATACAAAATAATCATAAAATATTTACCGCATAGATTTTCACATAATTGTATATTTATGAACATTTTAAAATAAAATAAATGAGGAAAGCAGAACTAAATAAAGGAGAGAGAAATAAATAATTAAGACACATTTTCATGTCACATGATAAATATGGCAAACAATGTTTAAAGAAAGCAATCCTGATCATATTTAGAAACTATACACATTAAACATAATAATAATATTTCAAGTACTCGCAATCCTACCATATCCCTACATTCCCCCTCATTTTGAATCTCGAGACTTTGCTCATATGACGGTGACGTTTGAACATATTTAATCCCTACGTTTAATATGAGGATGTAGGCCTTAGGGGGCGCGAGGAAAGGGCAGTATTTTTTGCAATGCTTATAGCAAAATTTGTTTTGGCCAAAATAAATAAAATACTGCTCCAGTAGAAACACAAAAGTTTTAATTTTCTTCGCACGGTTATATTAACAGTAATGTTAAATATTTGTCATGAGTATAACGACATTAGATAAACTTTTTAAATGAAAAGACCAATATCATTAAATTGCAGGACATCCTTGACAGATATTCAATAAATGTTGATATCATCGTGTGAAGAACACTGCAGAAACAATCACCTTTCTCGCGTCCCCTACATCCCCACCTTAACTACCAAGGTTATTAATGGCTTAATCCAAGGGGTAGGGAGGGAGAAGGGTTATTAATTTTGAGGCTATTCGCGTGGAGAGAGGAGAGGAAAATCCATATCGAGAAATGACACGTGGTAAACCACCCTCAGATGCACCTCAACACCTGCAATCCAATCTATTTCAAGAGAGATGCCTTAGACAGTGTAACCACAGGGACAACGGAATCATAGATTGGTTTCGACACAAGGTAAAATGTAGTGGAGCTATTCCACCGCTATTAGGTGATCTACCTTACCATGAGAGTTAGACATTTTTGGGGAAACTGTTAGAAACTTGGTCCTTTACTCTGCTTCCCAAGGCAGTGTCAAATGCAGAGCTAGTGGACCTTGGTTCAAAGCTAGCAGACACCTCCGGGGTGGCTAGGGATGCTTATACTGCTGGATAATCTGTGTTTAGAAAGTGCACGTAAGCGTTCTGAATAATAATAATAATAATAATAATAATAATCTACCTAGAATATCAAACCCATGCGGTGTTTGTCCTTTCAGGGCTCTTTTTCTTCCACTTTCCGATACTCCGGAGAGATGAAATATGGTGTGGAAGCAATGGAGCACGTCATCTTTATGATAAAAACACAAAATGGAGGACGCAGCGTGTCCTAATAACCTGTCAGAGCCATGGACACAAATAGCGCAACCTCCTGTTTTAACAAATCTAAAAATAGTTCACAACTACAAGGAACAGAGTTTGTACGAAATACAAAATCGCGCCTAGAATGTTTTAATGGCTTGAGTGACGTCATAGAAGGTAAGCTGCAAGGGAAAAGGGGACTAGAAAGACCACAGATACAACTGACGGATGACCCTAAAGAAGGGAAGAAGATGAAGTTTCAGGATCTGAAAAAGGAAGATGTTGAAAGAGTAAGCTGAAGGACTCAATTTTGACAAGCCGACGGACCTGTTGAAAGGATAACACATAATAATAATAATAATAATAATAATAATAATAATAATAATAATAATAATAATAATAATAATAATAATAATAATAATAATAATAATAATAATAATAATATTTTTGGTCAAACTAGCACCCATAGTTCAAGGTGGTCCTCAGGTGCTTGAGAACAGAAGGATATCAAGACGACAAACTTGCCTGCACGAGAGTAATAGGTACTTGCAGGCCCCACATGAATCTCCCCCCCTCTCCCATATCAACCCGACTCCAAGGAGGAGGAGGGGATGCTATAATCGATCCACTCCGTGGAGGGTCGCGACATTTCCTGACAGGAAAGTCAGCTCAGCGCCGGCGGGATTGACTGGCCAGGATGGTCGGGCGGGACTACGGTTTGAAGCCTGAATGGATGCATGGGTTTATATTCTCTCTCCAGGCGAATGCTGAGGCGTTCCCTCGTAGTGTTCTTGTAATTGATAAGTTCAACACTTCATTTTTGGTCATCGCGTCTTACACGTTCGGGCTATACTCCACATGTACTAATTATGATCTGTTAGGAATGAGGAGGGTTGAATTTAGAGGAAATGTACCGCATTCACATGGAGGGAGAATGAAACCCCGTTTAGGAAAACCACCCTCAGAACACCTGACCGGGATCTGAACCCCAAAATCTCAGTCACCGGTAACCAAGTATATTGCGAGAGTGACGTCTTAGACGGTGCGACCACAGATGCGGAGTTTAGGAGTGCTGCCACCAGAGCTCACCACATAACTTCTTACAATTCGAGATGAGCTAAGCGTCTTCCGGGCTATTCGTAGCTCACGTTGACTAGGAGGACAGGATGAGTAAGGTGTAGTTCAAGGAAATGCACGGCTGAAGAATTTACTATTAGTGCAACCGAGTGTTGTGTCTGTTCTAGTTGTTGTTAGTTTGTAAGTCATGTGCTGATATAATGAGTTGGGTTCAGAAAGTGCGTGTAAAATACTCGTAATAATGTGATATTTTCCCGTCGTCCCACAGAAACCCAGAGTTAGCACAGATGTGTAGCAAACCCTAGCCCTACCTGGATAGTCACAGTTCGATGCCAGAACAGTCCCACGTAGAGGTCATACAACCTTTTCAACATGGCCGGGGTGGATTATCTTCAACACGACGTCCTCAACGACGAATATACCAAGAAAGGTATATTTGCACCAGGTCTCTAGAAACTGTGCGCCGGGCTTTCGATACTACGACCATGTTCTCGAAACTGCTTGCCGGGTTCTCGAAACTGCTTGCCGGGTTCTCGAAACTGCTTGCCGGGTTCTCGAAACTCCGTATCACGTGAACTCGAAACTTGCGCACGAGCATAGATGCCAATTCAAAGAAAACGCGTGTATGGGTGAACGTATAGTTTTTCCCTCTGGCCGAACTACCCATGCGGACTTAAAAAGATGGCGACGTCTCAGGCTCAGATATGTAATCATACAATGTATCTTTAAGAAAATATAGTAAGTACAAATATTTGATCATCTAGTTTCACTACAAGGTGAAAAGTTTATTTTTAAAATAGATGATATGATAAAAAATATTTACGAATCAGACGATACCCAACCATATCTGAGGGTATCCGTTTTGAGTCTCGATGAGATCAAAAGTTTAGCAATCAATTTCTGCGAAATCGACTATATACCATCTATTTGGAGTTCAAGATGAATTCGGTCCCAGGCGCTGAAAGTTCTACAAAAAATTTAATTGAAAAAATTCTTTCCTGGTTGAAATTATTCAAAATTTGAAAACTTAGAGCTCGTTTAGTTTCCCAGAATGAGAAATAAAGACTATTCTCAGATAATTAGCTCTTTTTTTTTGTGCTTCACGTCTTACTACCCATCCAGCCCATCCTAATCTTCAAACTGATAGGATAGGGTAGAATGAAGAGAAACCATTTAGGGGGAAAAACACACACATTCAATCGCTATTCGAACCATGACCTCCCGGACCAGAAATACTATCCATCGAGAAAGTGACGTGTTAGATCACGAGACCACCGATGCTGGAGATGATGCATCTAATCCGATCACAAAGAGGAAGTGCCTCGAAGCACGGAAATAACGAGCTAAAGTCGGTAGAAACCATAACGTCCTCGGCGAGACAGTAACCATAAGGTTTTATCGCCAGCTGACGCAACAATCGTGAACTCCCATTTATTCCACAACTTTTATCGTAACGAGGCCCGAACAAGACATGGCGGCCACTTTCCTTTTCACCGTGTGTAGAGCCTCCTTTACACACTGTTACACGACTCGGCAACGACAATCGTAGAGTTTAATAAACGATAACCCGCACCGGGGAAAATGAATTTCTCCGTCTTGCGAAACTGGCTTTATCCTGATTATAGTTCACGAGCAAGTCGCGGAAACTTCACACGGATGCAACGAACGTCGTGTCATCTCTTCCGTCGGCGGCGAACTGGCCCGACCTATGGCCGGAGAACTAAACTCACCACAGAAGTCATTGTCCGAGAATGGATCAGAAGCCGTTTGTTAACCAACAGTTCACCCCAAATGGTTTCTGAGCGAGCCGAATAGTGAAAACACCCACAATGTTTGTATATAATCAGAGGAACACAAAAAGGGCGCGTCACTCGCCAGTTACAAGGACGAGTTGATGGATCGGTGGATTCCAAATGGAACGTTCCCAATAGGAGACATCGTCTAGTTGCATCAGTGCAATAAAAGGTTATCTCAAAGAGCGATACACTGGGTATCCTTTGCTGATAGCATTTAGAGATCAACCAAATATAAAATAGCTCCCTTATCTGCATTTTGCCCCAACACCTTCACCCCTCAAATTCCACCCCCGAAAAACTCGAAATATACAATCCAATTTTCATAGGAAAAGCCTTTTAGAAAATACAAACACATTTTTTTTAGGTCAAAATTGATAAAATTTTACACTATTATTATTGTTATTTTATAAGTATTTATAATATCTAAAAAAAAGTGACAGCTGCAGATAACATGACTATTGACTTGACGTATGCATACGTTAAAAGTAGATCTATTAACTTGCCAGGTGTTAGATAAGGCTCTTACTATTATGAAAACTGGATTTAATTTTTGGGCCAAGTAAAACTATTCGCGGTGGACAGAGGATCGAGAAGACCAATTTTCTCGCAGTTTAGGGTCGCCAACAGAGGAAATAAAATTAGACCTAGGGCGGAAGAAAACTCACTTTAGTTGTACGTCATTTTTCTTCCCGTCCAGGCATTGGCACTGGTGCGGTAGGGATGAGTAAAAGAGCATTTGTGTGGAGTGAGTGCGAAAAAACACCCACCCTCAGTTCTCTCGGACCGGGATTCAAATCTCGACCTCTCCGTCACCGGAAGACCGACACCTTCGTCCACGTCCCCATCGATGCGGGTTTAGATCAATTAAATTTGTCAACTGCGCAATCTAGTATACTATCTTAAGTAGCCGGTGTTTCTCGAAAGAAATGTTTTTAGTTTAATGATCGTACGTGGAAGGTAACTTTAAAAAATAGTTCCTTTGAGGTGAGAGAGAGTAGGGAATGCGAGTTAGGGGAAGTATTTTTTGCAGTTTTTATATTAAAACTCATAATTATAAATCAAATATTTCCCCAGTAGATACATGAAGTTTAATTTTCTTCACATGGTGACCTCATTAGTTGTTGAATATTTGTCAAGGGTGTCCGGGGATTTAATGACAAATTTTTCTCTTCATTTAAAAAGTTCATCATCTAATGTCGCTATGCTCATTACAGACATTCAAGATCTCTTCGATATCACCATGTGAAGAAAACTTAACTATGTTTGTACTGAATCAATATTCTATTTATTTTGGCCAATAAAACTGCAAAAACACTTCCCTTTGTTCGCATTCCCACACTCCCACCTTAAGCCCTGCGTTGCCCGTGATCTTTTTGCTTCCAACCCAGTTTTTAATTAACTAAAACAATTCTTAACAATTTAAAGTTCCGGCTGTGAGGTGCACATGTTCATATACTGGGGCTACTTTTCTAAAAATTTCAGACCTCAACGTGCGGTGGATATCGCGCAAGGTTCATGACAGGCAAACTCTTAATTTTATTAATATAATTAACTCATTTTAGTTTTCCATCAGCTGATTCAGGAATTTAACTTGAGCAGCCGCTATTTGTTACTGCTTTTCATTCGATATTTCCCTCCCAAAACTTATTTCTCGGAGTTAGGACACTGTTCCCCTGGGCCCGAGGATGAGTGAGTCTCAAATAATGAGACTGGCATTCCAGAGAGGATTGCTGTGTTGGATTCAATAGATCAGTACTTTGTTCTGGATGATGCGCTCTTTGTGTGAGTGGCGGGAGACTTAGCCAGGGGCAGGACGATTAGGGGGGTAGCCGTAAGCTCTTATTGGGTCAGGCTTTGACTACAGATTACGTTAAAATTGTTTAGTGCAATCGCGGTAGGAGGGTAAACACATATTTCTATGCGGCTAACATTTAATTTATATTATTAGTGATATTTTATAGGTACTAATATTATCTATCAAAAGTAACATCTGCAGATCAGATGACTTGACGTATGAATATGTGAAAGTGGATCTAGAGTCCATTCGCCAAAGAAGTGGTGCTAACTGACAGCTAGTAGAAGATATAAAAAGAGTTTTAAAAGAAAAACATAGCTAAAAACAAATTGATTGTTGAGAAAGTTTTGATTTGAAAAATTAGCTACCACTCAACATATGATTTTTTTTTCATAACATGGTTTGGCGAATGAATACATGAAAGTAGATCTGGTAGCTTTGTTGTCACTTACCTACACTCCTACCAAAGATGGGTTATGTAAGATATTTTTGTACATTTTAAAGAAGCTATATTAGTCTGATCCTGTTGTTTAGCCGCATTATTTGGTGTAGACATTTCCAAAGAAGGGCCTTCCTACACATCTTGTCTCTTGGGACTTCGTCGGGATTTGTGATCGAGTGTGGGTGTGTGATTCACCCACACGTATATTTGGTAATGTTTATGTTTTAACGCCACTTGGCCAAAAATCTGAATCTTATAAATATGTGATTTGTAGTTAATTTGAATTTTTCTGAAAGTGTGAGAGAATAAAGTAATTGAAAAAACTAAGGGGGTAACTGCTTATTTGTTTAATACATAAAGTCATTCTATAATCAACTAATAATTCTGGTCTTGTAATCAATTATATTTAATGTTCTAACATGGTAAAATATCTTGTTACAGGTATAGTAGTAACTAGCTGTCAGAAATCCCTTCATATTAAGATTGGACTAAAGTTAAGGTATTGTCTTAATTTAGGGTGCCAGCCAAATGTTGACACTTGGAAAGCTAAATAAAACTATGCTCTCACCCAAGACTTGAACATAAAAAGTATTTCAAAGATGGTTGGAAATTGTTTGAAGCATGGTTGTTTGTAATCATCACACCACCCAAGAAGTGACGTAATCACCCGGGTATTGCTCGTGAACATCAGGGAAGCAGCACCGTGAAGGAGGTGTATTTATTACCTCACTCCCATTACCACTTGTCAGAGCAGTTTCACGCCACGTTATTCAGGCCGAGGGGGGGGGGGAGGGGGGATTACATCGCCTAATAATAACCAGAAGATTGGATACAGCGCCGGGGATTCAAACTTACTTTAGAATTCAATGACTTCCAGCCCACCTTAGCTCTCATTGACTTCCACCCACCTTAGCTCTCGATGACTTCCAGCCCACCCTAGCTCTCGATGACTTCCAGCCCACCTTAGATCTCGATTACTTCCAGCCCACCCTAGCTCTCGATGACTTCTAGCCCACCTTAGCTCTCGATGACTTCCAGCCCATCTTAGCTCTCGATGACTTCCAGCCCACCTTAGCTCTCGATGACTTCCAGCCCACCTTAGCTCTCGATGACTTCCAGCCACCTTAGCTCTCGATGACTTCCAGCCCACCTTAGCTCTCGATGACTTCCAGCCCACCTTAGCTCTCGATGACTTCCAGCCCACCTTAGCTCTCGATGACTTCCAGCCCACCTTAGCTCTCGATGACTTCCAGCCCACCTTAGATCTCGATGACTTCCAGCCCACCCTAGCTCTCGATGACTTCCACCCACCTTAGCTCTCGATGACTTCCAGCCCACCTTAGCTCTCGATGACTTCCAGCCCACCTTAGCTCTCGATGACTTCCAGCCCACCTTAACTCTCATCGATTCCCGGCCAACCTTAGCTCTTAATGACTTCCAGCCTACCTTAGTTCTCGGTATGTCCAGTCCACCTTAACCTTTTCCGATAGTTCACACAAGGAGCACAGAATGTGGGCTACCGGCTCTTGCCAAACGCTGAACTGGCTCCGTCCACTGGAACCTGTTTGGAAGCCGGCCCGTGAACTAATTAATATACAAGCATTCCAAACTGTTGCGCAAGAGAAGTGTTCGACTGTAGGACAGAATCAAAGTCACGAAGCCTGGTCATAACTTTCCTCGACTCGTTCAACATTCACTTGCGTTGGACCACGGCTACCAGATATTAGTGAGACTAGTACGGCCGTTATCACTTCTAGACCAGTGGTTCTCAAAGGCTGTGACTCGAAGATGCGAGGAAATTAACAAGGTCACAAGCATGCTACAAAAAATATATTATATTTCATGTTAATAATAATAACTGTTCTCACGGTGCATTTACTCTTTTTTTATTTACTTTTTATTTTGAGCCTGTTCTCTTGTAAGGTTTCCTTAATTCGAGACGCTTGGACATGAGGACATTTCATTCCAAAGTGCCGCGAAATACAGGGAACGTCTCAAAGGGTGCCACCACGAGATATAGGAGAGGTATCAAAGGGTGCCACCACGAGATATAGGAGAGGTATCAAAAGTGTGCCATCACGAGATACAAATGGGGTATCAAAGGGTGCCACCACGGGATATAGGAGAGGTATCAAAGGCTGCCACCACGAGATATAGGAGAGGTATCAAAGGGTGCCATCACAAGCTATAGGAGAGTTATCAAAGGGTGCCATCACGAGCTATATGAGAGATATCAAATGGTGCCACCACGAGATATAGGAGAAGTATCAAATGGTGCCACCACGAGATATAGGAGAAGTATCAAAGTGTGCCACCACGAGATATAGGAGAGGTATCAAAGGGTGCCACCACGAGATATAGGAGAGGTATCAAAGGGTGCCACCACGAGATATAGGAGAGGTATCAAAGGGTGCCACCACGAGATATAAGAGAGATATCAAAGGGTGCCACCACGAGATATAGGGGAGGTATCAAAGGGTGCCACCACGAGATATAGGAGAGGTATCAAAGGGTGCCACCACGAGATATAGGAGAGGTATCAAAGGGTGCCACCACGAGATATAGGAGAGGTATCAAAGGGTGCCACCACGAGATATAGGAGAGGTATAAAAGGGTGCCATCACGAGATACAAGTGGGGTATCTAAGGGTGCCACCACGAGATATAGGAGAGGTATCAAAAGGGTGCCATCACGAGATACGAGTGGGGTATCAAAGGGTGCCACCACGAGATATAGGAGAGGTATCAAAAGGGTGCCATCACGAGATACAAGTGGGGTATCAAAGGGTGCCACCACGAGATATAGGAGAGGTATAAAAGGGTGCCATCACGAGATACAAGTGGGGTATCAAAGGGTGCCACCACGAGATACAGGTGAGGTATCAAAGGGTGCCAATTTGGTAAAAGGGTTGAGAAACACTGGCTTAGATTACTAAAATATCCAAAACTAATCGTAAAGGTAAACTTAAAAAAATTAAAAATATAAAACTGTTAAAAGATGCCATGCGATATGTCTAACCAAAATTACCCTCATTGGTAGACTCTGGACTGGAGAGTAAATCTAGTCTAGTTTGGTTTTCCGATGACAAGGAGGTCGGGGTTCTAATCCTAGCCATGTATTAAGGTGTATTTCCTTAAATAGTTTCCCACTCTCCCTCCACGCAAATCCATGTACATTTCCTCTATGTTCTACATTCCTTATCCCTACACCGTTTGTGTAAATAATCGAGATAGCTAGGACGGGTGGTAAGACGTGTAGTACGTGAATACGTACTTTCACCCAACAAGACCGAAATGTGGTCCTGTAGAGTCCTGTGTAGATAGATATCTCCTGCCAAATTACACGACAGATGGTTCTGTTAGACCTTGCATTAGTGTGGTTTGGAAAACAAATTAGGAGAGAGAAGGTTTTATGGGTGACATGACCTTTGACACAACACGTGGACAGGGTCTTGTGACCGCAACCGAGAAAGTGCACACAGCATGTTTACATCCTTTACATCTGGGAGATTGTGGATAGTTTCAAAAGTGCAGTAGAGAAGGAGTAGGTGAATAAATGTCAAGAGCACGTCAAACTCGCATAAAAAGACACTCGGCATTTTGTGACTACTCTACGTTTAATGATTGCACTCATTCCTGGGTATCAAAACACTAGACATTTTGGGAGTACTCTACGTTTAATGATCGCACTAATTCCTGAACATTAAAACACTAGAAATTTTGTGACTACTCTGCCTCTAATGATTGCACTAGTTCCTGAGCATCAAAACACTCGGCATTTTGTGACTACTCTACGTTTAATGATTGCACTCGTTCCTGAGTATCAAAACACTAGACATTTTGGGACTACTCTACGTTTAATGATCGTACTAGATCCTGAACATCAAAACACTCGGCATTTTGTGACTACTCTGCCTCTAATGATTGCACTAGTTCCTGAGCATCAAAACACTAGACACTTGGTGACTACTCTACGTTTAATGATTGCACTAGTTCCTGAGCATCAAAACACTAGACATTTTGTGACTACTCTACCTCTAATGATCGTACTAGTTCCCGAACATCAAAACACTCGGCATTTTGTGACTACTCTACGTTTAATGATCGCAGGAATTCCAGTCAAATTGGAGCTCGACTGGCGCGCGATTCTAAATGAACGACTTTCACTTTCCATAACGACGAGGTTGGTATGAATGGTTGAAGGAGGAGGAAACGGTATGAAGAGGAGGGGGTCCAGAATGAAATGGTGAGGTTCACTTGTTTTTGTTTTAAACCTCATCCTCCTTAATAAGTTGAATGAAGATTCGTTTACCGACCGAGCGCTAAAAAACATGGACAAAAGCACTTCCGTTCTCAGGTTCTCTCTCAACTCTCGATTGGGAGAAGCGCTGAATCCTAGAAACATGTCTTACTACCCGTCCATATATTTACACTAACGAGATAAGGATGATGAAGGTAGAATTTTAAAAGAAATGTGTGTGAAGGGAGAGAGAGAAACTAAGAAATCCTCCTAAGCCCAACAAACTGGAATCCGATCTGCCAGTCACCAGCAAACCAGATGAGAGTGACGCCTTTGTCCACAAGCCCACAAGTGCGGGTGATATGTTAATATATTTTTTCATTTAATTAAGGTATTTAACGTGCACTTTCTTAACCGACTAATTATATCAGCACACGACTTATAACTAGCTTAAATCTAGAACAGACAAAACATCCAGCCCCAGATCATTAATTCATTACTATGCAAAAGGGGAAACCCACTTCCCTAATGCATACATTTTTTGGCCATGCCAGGAATCGAAGCCAGGAGTAGAGAGACACGCTACCGACTGAGCTAAGGTGTCGGAAGATGTGTAATCAGAGCGTCATAAAGTTAATCAGGTGAATTTCTTTCTAGTTGATAGGCCAAGCTATTTGGTCATTACGACAAAACGTTACGTTGAGTTCATAGGCAAAATGTTAGTTCGGTAAAATGACCGCTACAATCGCCCCTAGTCGAACATTTCAAGACATGGGTATCCGCGCAAAAAATTGACTTAGGTAAAACCAATGTTAAAAACTATGAGCCATCAGATGTGCGTCAAGATATTCAAAAACCCGACCTCCTAAAGGCAAAAATCAAATATCTAACTGTTCATAACTAATCCACATTAATTTAAAATGCATTTAAAACCTCGGCACAGTCAGATAAAAGTAAATAGTTTAGAAAGTATTCAGGTGATCGTATATTTACACATTCATTTATAGAAAGTTATTAAGTCAAATATAAAAATCAAACACTTGAGTTAATTGGTTTGGAAAATTTGATACGTCTAATTACATCAGTTAAAACACTTTTAAAGGAAATAAAGGATTTAAAACTTTAAAAGATGATTGTTTGAAATCAAAACACCATTAGAATCAGTTTTGTTGAAACAAAATAATTTTTTTTTCATAAGTTCCTATGTGCGATTCTCCTCAATGTGTTTTACAGAAGCTAAAAGCTGTCAAAGTGAAACCTCAATAATCTTTTTAAGTCCATTTATAACTACATAAAAATTGATTAGGAGCGTTTAAAATAGTCAAATATAACCCAATAAGGAGGAGGGTACGTGCTTTCACTCGTCCAACGCAATATTTTAGTTTCCCCCTCTGGTCCTTCACTAAATTGAAACACTTTCCAAAGCCAAACTTTCGAGTCATCGCAGATTATTACAGTGGAGACTAATCTTGCTGACAGCTTTGTACGAGCGGTAGACGAAATTACTTAAACACATTACACCGAACTTTCCACTATCATCAGAGTAACACAACTCGTACACAAATTAAGGGACGTAATAACACGGCTACACACGAATATATATATCTTCAAATTCATCAAACTAACAACCAGACCTCTGCGCACACTTTCACGACGGACCGAAACAAGAACTTTCTTGGGAGCGGACATTTATTAGGTTTGTTTTGTACATATGTCCAATGTTTATGTGTCACGTGAGAGCTGGTCATTTTGAATCAGTGGCGTGTCCAGAATTTATATATATCTTAATATATATAATTCTTCTGTACGTGTGTATGTCACTGAACTACCTCCTAAACGGCTGGCCCAATTTTGATGAAATTTTTTGTGTGTGTTTGAGTGGGTCCGTGGATGGTTTAGATTCACAATTGGACCCGGTAGGTGGCGCTGCAATCGGGGTCTAGGATTTTTTTTTCATTTTTTAGGAATTTTTTTCTTAGATTCCCTGCATATTAGAACATGTAACCTCAAAATTTAATCTCCTTCCCCCCCCCAATATTTATAATAATGAATATAATATTAATAATTGACCGTTAAAAAAATCATAAGTTCATCAATAATTGACCGTTAAAACCTTCTAAAGACAAACACTGAATTTGTAATATTTGTGTTACTCACTAATTGGAGTTTATTGTGAATTTTTAATTGTGATGATCACATAGTATTTGTTTTATTATCGAAATCAATTACGCCACCCAAACGAAAAGCCAACGTTCGGGCAAGACAACGTCTGTCGGGTCCGCTAGTATATATATATTATATATTACTAAATTACTTTAGCTTATGGTAACGGGGATCAAATACCGACCAGGTATATTAAGGGTGATATATTCTCTCTTAAATGGTTTCCCATTTACCTACACGCAAATGTGGGTACATTTACTATTCTGTCCCAACTTCCTCATTCCTACCCCATTAGTTTAATCATAATATGTATAGCCCGGAGGGTAATAAGACGCTGCGGTTAGTTAATAAATACAATTATTAATTCTCAGTGTCTAGACAAGGAATATCTAGAGGGGTTTGGGGAACATTCGACCCAACTCATATGAGATCTTATCTGACAGCTAGAAAAGTTATAGATCTAGTTTTAAGTTAGTCATACGTCAATTCATGTGATCTGCAGCTGTCATTTTTTATATATAATACAAATGCTTATAAAAATTACAATATAATAATAACATAATGTAACCTGCTTCGGTGGCCGCATGGTCTAAGGCGTGACTCTTGTGTTAAACTATGCTGAGGGGAGATCGGGGTTTCGAATCCCAGTTGGGTGGTTTTAAAAATGGTGTTTCATTCTTCCTCTACGCAAATGTGGTAATTCCTCTCTTAGCTCTAGCGTAATTAGTACGTATGTTTATAGCCTAAATCGATAGTAAGTCGCGGTGCTAAATAGTAAGTTGGTAGGTGTCTGCCCGCTGACCTAAGGGACCAGGGGTTCGATTCCTGGCATGGCTGAAAAATGTATCATTGGTGAATTGGGGTTTCCTCTTTCACAGTGATTAATTAACGGCCTGGGGATTGGATGTGGTGTCTGTTATAGATTTAAGTTATAAGACGTGTGCTGAATCAGTCACAAATAAATGAAATGAATAATATAATAAAATGTTATCAATGTAGAACCGTAAAAAATATGTTTTATTTCAAAAAAGTCTTATTATGATAATTGGAGTGTACATTAGATTACTAGGAAGCTATTAAAAGTGTGGAGGGGGGATTTCACTGTAATTGATGTTTTACGTTCTATTCATCAGTATTTTTTTATAATCCTCTAGCCACGAGTAACCTGTCAACGGTAGTTTTTACCGTAGTTACCGAAGTACCGGGTAGGGACCAACCCCCAGACAAATAGAGCGATCTTCTGGAGTGTCCGCCTGCACTGTTGCCCCAGTGGGGCCCACGAGGTAGCGGGTGAGCGTCACGCGAGGTGCTAACTTCACACTCGGGAGACTGCGAACATGTGTTCCGAGATGTGTTTACCTGGATATGTTTGTATGGAGCGTCACACATGGTAAACGCTGCTACAGCTAAATATTCACACACGACAGTTCCCGTGTACAGTCTGATCACAATGTTCGTGAACCACGTCTGTTGGGAATATCCGAGTGTATGCACTGATGTATTAGTACAATTCATATAGAATGTACCAGAATTTGCGGGAGGAGAGTGGGAAAACCATCTAGGGAAAAAACACCCTTAGGACACCCGACCGGGATTCGAACCCCATCTTCGCAAATGACAATCCACTCTAGCGTGAGAAAGAATTAGACCATTCGACCACTGAAACAGACACTATAATAATAATATTATATAATAACTATTATTGGACCCTGCACCAGTGGATACGCGGACACAAGAAAACTAAACCTAAGGCAGCAACCAGAACTGTAGCTGTCATCTGCTGACAGAATTGCGTCAATTTTAGGACACTGTCAATGATTATTGGTTACCTTAAGCCACGGTCGGCCAGTATACATTTATTTGGAATATGTGCTGAAACGTTATTCCTAAGGCGCTCTGACTGTAGTCACCTGCAGCAGGGATTGAACCCAGGGTCCTCTGAACGGTGAGCTATGAGTTGCAGTTATACCTGGCTAACGTACAGTAGGAAGGACCTAATCTGACACCTAGAAAAGTTACTAGATATACTTTCACGCATTCCTACGTGAAGTGATTTTATCTGCAGCTGTGACTTGATAGATATTATCATTACTTATAAAATAACAATAATAATACTATAGTAAATGTTTTAATATTTATCTAAAAACATGTTTGTGTTTTGTAACTTCTCACCACAATCTTGCAAGCCACTGTGTACTTGTGCCAAGTACCGTGTGTTGGAATTTCAAGTACACAAGTTGGATCATCGCTACTTTAAAACCGATCTTTTACAGTCGAAGGCACAAGAACCGATATATATATATATATATATATATATAACTAATTCTTTTCCCACCGCTTTTCAGTATCCGTTTGGGCTTTACATTTACCATATGTTTCTGGAATATGGACGAGGAAGGTATAATTTCAGAGAACATGTACTCACATTCGCATGGGGGAAGAGCGGGAAACCATTTATGAAAAAAACATACCCGGATTCGATCTATCGCAGTCCAGTCCAACAAGAGTGTGACCGAGCGACGCGCTAGACCATACGACAACCGAAGCAGGTTAGAAATGATAGTTCCGCTAGAGTGTACGCCCGCAAGAGTTCTACTTCAGAGGAGAGTTGGGAAATTCCAGTATATTTACAGTATATACAATATTTAAAAAAGAGAGCTGATCGAGTATATAGGAACTATAATTGTCTTGTCAGAATGAAAAATTTCCATAAGTTTTTTGTGAAACATATATATTTTTGATGTTATCATAAACTACCATTCATACTACAATATATTCTTCAGGGAAGCAAAGATACCAACTAGATATAAACCAGGACCCCGCTATTAGCGGGTTAAGGGGTTCAACCTTCACCCAAACGTATGATTACTAATGTAATCATGTATTACTTGTCAATATCCATTCTCGTACCTTATTGGAGTCATATACAATTCCTAATAGAGTTACAATCCAATTATATTAAAAACCCTTTAAAATGATTTTTGAGGGGTTCAATGTTTAAAAAAAACTTGATAGCTCCTAGAGGGGGAGCCCTCGCCCATGGGTACAGCTATAATATAATACTATCATGTTGAGAATTATATACGGTCTTTAGAAGATCGACATTTTCAATATCATGTTTACATTAGTTTAGGAGCAGTAACAAAGATTTTGAGGTGTAAATCAAAGAAAAAATATTATTAAAAGGGTTTGTAACAGAGCCTAATTTTAACTTGAAAAGACTTCTAGTTCGCTGGGGAAGGAAGTACTTCCCTTTTCAATTTGCATATGGTTAAAATGATACTAAATTCCATAGCCAACATTTTACTTAATTCAAAGAGGTTTATTATTTTTCCAGTCCTCGAATTAAAATTCAAGTATATTCCAGTAAATTTTCAATATCAACAATAATATAAAGTACATTTCCAGTATATCATTTATTTTTTCAGCACCGCGTCTTTACACCCTTTCGGGTATACGCTGATTTACTAATTACATCAATAGTTTTAAGGATTAGGAAGGTTATATTTATATGTACCCACATTTTCGTGGAGGAAGAATAGACACCCATTTTAGGGAAAACAATCCTCGGTGAACCAGACAGAGATTCGAACCTCAATCTCTCCATAATCGGCGGTCTAGTCTATTGTGAGAGTGAGATCTTAGACCATGCGGTCACCGAAGCAGGTATAAATATTTCTAGTGTTGGTAGACACCCTGTACTTGAAACGAGAGTATTTTCATGACCCATCTTGGCGTATGAACACACGAGAATGGTTCTAGTGGTTATTCCAAGTGTAAAGTGGTTATTCCTCTCACATTGTATGCCTGTGGGTGTACCTGCCCGCCGAGAGTCAAGTCAGTACAGTTCCTAGAAGACTGCGCTAGGCTCAGTCACTGCCCGAAATAGCACAGGTGCATTTATCACCGTCATGCGGAGCGATGTAAGCAAGCAGGGTGAGAGGGGGTGAGGGGGGACAATGTTTCAACAAATGCGGGTATAAACAGGGCCGTTAATAAATTACTAATAGATGTAGGAGTGACCTACTTAACGTGTGTGTGAGCTTTGAGCAGGGAATACTACTAAAATACAAACAAGTATAAAAATAGTTTTAAAAAACTAAGAATTCAATGTTCTAAACTTGAACCAAGGACGCACTCTGACTGGGAAGTGGGGGGAGGGGGGGGTGGAACAGTAAACTTTCCCCTCCCCCAATATTAAAAATGTCAATCAAAGCTCAAAACATGAGAACTAAATTCCAATTTTCATGAGAAGGGTCTTTTAGAAAATACAAATATATTATTTTGTTGGTGTTAACATAGAGAACATTTCATTATTATTGTTATTTTAAAGGCATTGATAATATTTATGAAAAGTGAGAGTTGAAGATTACATGACTTGCCGTATGAACACTTATAAGAATATCTAATAACTTACATGGGGTCAGATAAGGTTCTTATAGGAACGTTAGACTGTAACAATATTAAAGAGCGATGAAATTGTGTCGAACACGTAAGCTACATTTTAACGCAAGTCTCACGCTAAAGGTGAACAGTTAAAGATAAATTAAATAATTCCCCTAAAATGTCCAACTAGAAAAAGAGAGAAATGGTGATCTAGAAACATTTGCATGCTCCTACCCCAAGTACAGCTCTGATTACGCTTATATTTTAACTGTCTGCAGTCCCTTGCCTACTTTCTTTTGGTCAGGATGGGCGTTATGAACCGCGTCTTACTACCCGTTCATGTGATCCTAGTTTATATATTAAGTCCTGTTAGGTTAGAGTTAGACCACTTTGGAAAATCCCATCCTCGGTGCACCCAACAGAGCTTTGAACCCCGATCTCATCGAAAATCTAGTCTATTGCGAGAGTGACGCCTTAAATCATTCGGCCACTGAGGCGGGATCCTTATTTTCCACCTTTCAATTTCTTTGTTCTTCTCTAGAATGTAAGATATTAATCAAAGTTTGTGAGGCTTGTATTTTGTGGGACAACCACTGACGCATGTATAACAGTATATTACCAATAATTAGATGGCGCGAAACATTTGACCAATAGACCCACATTAATGGGCAAGCAGATTAAATGTCAGACATTCAGTATAGTTTGCTGGTGATGGTCAAAGTTCGAATCATGGTCGGGTGTAATGAGGCTTGTTTTTTCTTAAATGGTTTTCCACTCACCCTATACGCAAATGCTGGTACACTTCTAAATTCAACCTTCTTCATACCTAGCACATTAGAGTAATTAGTACATTCGCATTCAACCCAAACGGATGGTAAGACGCGGTGATAAAATAAAAGCAATATGTGTGAGTGACCCGGGTTTGAGCCTTGCTTACCGATAATAGCCGAGGCATGGAGGAAGCCCGCCTCCATGCTGCCCTCTGCCTCTCCCGCTCCCTGCGCGGGGCTCCCTGGGGCCTCATCTCGGGGACTCGGGGCCCACTGTCCCCTTCCAGTAGCTTGACGGACACGAGCCGACATATCTTACTATCTCCCTCCTCCGTAACCACTACCATGTTTTAGCTGTCACATGTCACACAAACACTCGCGGTCTGGACTAGCGCCGGATATAACTTGGAACCAACACTCGCACACGTCCGCACTCTACCACTTCGTTCAACTGACTGACGAGCCAGCGGCGCTCTCTAGGTGACCCGCCTCCACTAGCGCTATCCTAGCGGCGCGCCGCCTAACTAGACCAATTCTGTCTCTCAGCGCAACTAGAGCGTCATTTATTATAAATGTTTTCCCGCCTTGTCATTCAGCTGAACTGTCTGCATATTTACACTGATGGGAGAAGGACGAGGAAGGTAGCTTTTAGAAGAAGTGCTTCAGAGTTTGCTCGGAGGGAAAAACAAAAACTATTGAGGAGAAAAAATTCCAGTACACCCAGCCTAGATTCGAACCCTGACCTCCCCATGCCTGGCCAGACAAGACGAGCTTAAAACGCTTCCTTTACGTAAATGCAGGTATTTCCTCTAAGTTATACCTTCCTCCACCCAAGCACGGACGGGTAGTAAGACGTGAAGCATATTATAACAGAAAGTTGGTCAAATTCTGAAGATCAACGCCTTAACGCTCTCAACCAGGGTAAGGGCTTTTAAATGTAGATTATATTTTTTTAATGACTCGATACTAAGCCGGCCACAACGGACAAAATAAACATTCAAAGATTGGGGTCATGTTTCTCTTTCGAGACACAAATTACAAACTAACTTAACCTAGGACAGCAGGTAATAATAATACAACGCAACTCGAGATCAAGCGCCAGGGATTACAATATATTATTATTATTAGCACCGCGTCTTACTACCCGTTCGGGTTATACGCACTTACGCTAATGTGCAATGGTAGGGTGATTGTGAGATGAAATGGAGGACCTACAGTTTAACGTGGAATCCGAACCACGGTGGAGGCCTGGCATTCCTCACATTCACAAGTTGTGATTAATACACATCTTGTCAGAGGTGAAGGAAGGGTTTGGCAATCAGATAAATCTGTGCCGGGACCGAGGATTGAACCCCGGACCCTCAGCACAGAAGTCTGACACCTTACCCCTAGACCACCAGGTCACCATTTCAATATACAAATATGAGTGGTTCTGTCTCAGACCAGGTATGTCCCTGACCTGAGTGTGTGTGATCTGTATCAGAGTTACCCACAATGCCACGGGATAAAAGGAGAAGATGTGTAAATGTGGGTCGGATGGAACTCTGCCGACTGCTTCTAGGGAACACCCCCAAGTTGACATCCGACCCACATCCTGTCTCGGGAGAAGAGGGGGGCCCCACACACACATGGTGAGGACACTCGCATTCACACATTCGAGATTCATCAAAATCTTGAGTCCGATTTTTTTGACGATCACAATACTTTCTCTAGCTGTAAGCTAGCGAAAGTAATAATAACAAAGAAGATATAACCTTATTATAAATTAAAGGATAAAATAATTGATAGCACCTTCGATGAATAAAAAGGTGTTCTCAAATTATATAACTTTTTTTCAAAAGTTTTAACACTTTCATTACAAAAATGAATGCTAATATTGTCAAAAATATCCACGAATGTACCGTGAGACTTTTATAAACCCACTTCGGTGGTCGCATGGTCTAAGACTCTAGCTACCACCACCCCAGTTGGATAATTAATTTTGTTGACTCAATCTTAACGGGGATACATTTCGTACTCAGTTCTAAATGAATGTTAACATATTTTTTAAAAACCAAATTATGTTTGAGTGATCTAAGGGTCTAGTATTAAATTTATACAATATTTTGAAGAAGGGGAGTTTAAATGGATCCTCAGTCCTCACCGACTTCTAAGTTTAAAAAAAATCCAATTGTAGTATTTAACACAACCCTATTAAGTCCACATCGGTGTTATTGTGGTCTAAGGAGTCACTAAATGACTGCTGTAGCTGGTGATTGGAAGAAGTACATCTATACTTGTATCATCCTTCCCCTCCCACTGCTTTTAAAGGAAATAGTTCATTGTCATGATACCAGATGTGGTGGTAAAAAAACTAGTTTTGATAAAACATTTATATAGTCTCTCTCTCTATATATATATATATATATAAAATTTTAAGTATCGCCTAAGATATGTTCGCGGGCCCCAGGTTGAATACCACGGCTCCATCGTACCTGATTTCTCGAAATGGGCAGTAACCGACCTTCACAACGCTTGCTCTACCCCTTTACATCGTAACACTATAAGAGAAGAGGTATGCCCATGTATGAGTCATTCCTCACACGGTCCATGTGTGAACCAAGCAAGTGAGGAGTTCATACGGCAATCTTCCAGGGATAGCAGCTCTCATGTGGCGCAAAGACGTATCACCGCGCGGCGCTTCTGTGAACTAACGTTACTGTACGTCGATAACAGTGTATGTCGGTACCTGCCGTGGTATGGTCATGCGCACAGCCCTTTCCTCTTCTCGTCCCTCAGGGGTGAACAAAGCTACTGATCCAAGTGGAGCAATGGTCCTTTTTTAACTCAACCCTTTTAAGAGTAATGGAAGCGTTAAAAGAAAATGATTAGCTCTGGTAAAAATGTTTGCAAATAACCCAAACCAGTTATTTAAAATAATAAGTGAAAATATAGAAAATAAAATAAATGATGTTTCTCGTTCCTGTGGATTAAGTAAAATTTTGAATTCTTTATGAAATATTATAATAATCAACTTTCAAAGGGTTAATGATCGATTAGGATTTATTCAAAATGTTAAAGTAAGTAAAATGAACCCAATTTATGTTTTAATTAAATAAAGAGAAAAATGTTGAAGTATGAAATACTCAGAATAGATTAGTTATCATTTTCAGAAGTGAGAATTTTTATTTTTAGATATATTTCTATTTAAATCAGTTGTAAATATTGTAATAAATAAAAAGTAATTTAATATTCTAAAAATACATAAGGTAAAAATGAAAGATAAAGAGGAGTTATTTATGAAATAGATAGATATTAGATTAATTACGAATATTTCCAAAATGACATATTGATATTTGGTTGAGCTAATCTTTCCGTTAAAACTTAAAAGTAATAATGTTATATTATTATAAAATGGTTTAAGAGACCAGTAATTACTTTCAATTATTTAAAGAATTTAATTATCTTCTTTCAATGAATTAATTCAAGAAATGAATGAGATAATAGGAACACGTTCTAAAATAATAGGTATGAAATGATTATATGATTTGTTATACAAGTTTCTGAACATTACCCAAAGAGTAAATCTGTTCGATTAATTATTATTGCAATAACGAAGATGTAATTACATTTCGGATATAAACCTTGGAATGTAAAACCGTTTGATTATCTACACCCAGAAATCTAAAACCATTGACTATTGAAGTTCAAGGTGAAATCAAGGAGATATTTTAACTTAAAATCAAAGAGGAATAATAGGCGATATTTCAACTTGAAATCAAATAGGAATAATAGGCGATATTTCAACCTGAAATCAAATAGGATTAATAGACGATATTTTAACTTGAAATCAAATAGGAATAATAGGCGATATTTCAACCTGAGATCAAATAGGATTAATAGGCGATATTTTAACTTGAAATCAAATAGGAATAATAGGAGATATTTCAACTTGAAATCAAATAGGAATTATAGGCGATATTTCAACTTGAAATCAAATAGGAATAATAGGCGATATTTCAACTTGAAATCAAATAGGAATAATAAGCGATATTTCAACTTGAAATTAAATAGGAATAATAAGCGATATTTCAACTTGAAATTAAATAGGAATAATAAGCGATATTTCAACTTGAAATTTAATAGGAATAATAAGCGATATTTCAACTTGAAATTAAATAGGAATAATAAGCGATATTTCAACTTGAAATTAAATAGGAATAATAAGCGATATTTCAACTTGAAATTAAATAGGAATAATAAGCGATATTTCAACTTGAAATTTAATAGGAATAATAAGCGATATTTCAACTTGAAATTAAATGGGAATAATAAGCGATATTTCAACTTGAAATTAAATAGGAATAATAAGCGATATTTCAACTTGAAATTAAATAGGAATAATCAGCGATATTTCGACTTGAAATTAAATAGGAATAATAAGCGATATTTCGACTTGAAATTAAATAGGAATTATAGGCGATATTTGAACTCGAAAGCCAAAGAGAACGTATAGAAGATATTTTAACTTGAAAGTAAAAGAGGAACTATAGAAGATATTTCACTCTACTGTCTCTTGGAAACTAAAACCTATCCAGTCTAAATAATAAGGCTGAATTTTTACGAGCCCATAACGTGGACAAAGGCGTCAGTCTCGTCTTGTCTCGTCTGTCTTGACATTGACGGGGAGGTCACTGTTCAAATCCAGGTAGGGTTTGATGAAAATGAATTTCCACGTTCGATTCTGCAATGTGGTTTTCCCATATTCTCGCTACGCAAATACTGGTGCGATTCCTCTATACTACCCTTCTCATCTTTATTTCTTAGATTAAGTCACCACCTTGGGGAAAATTAGAAAGAATAATAATACAACTCGTCACTTGAAGAAGTAAGTCTTGTGCAGCTCAATGCACAGAGCATGATCGAGGACAGAGAGCGAACTTTTGTTCGTGACCATACCTCGGTCCTATCTACGAGATTCTTGTTACCAAAGATAGAACAAGAATAAACAAGATTGATGCAAGAAAGACTAAACGATAAAAAAAACGCGAGGTTAAAAAAATTGAATAAGTTGAGTTTCAAGCTATTGAACTCGTCATCAAGAATAGAATGGATGGAAAGTGATTTATAATAAAAGCTAGTTTGGAGCCTAAGTTTAACTTATACAGGTAAATATTACTAAAACTCCAGCTGATGAGCTCTTCGGAGTTCACTACAATTAAAAGGTGCCACAAGAATGTTAACCTGAGCATGTCAAGTACCGGAATCAAAAAAGCTCTACTAAAACCCGAAACGTGCCTTCTTTCTTGTAAAGGCAAAACCGAGTGACCCGTATTGGCGGTCAAGTTGTCTAGGGTGTCATTCTTGAAATATCTCGGATTGCTGGTGACAAAAGATTTCAGTGATCAAACTCTGACCGGAAGAACTGAGGGTGATTTTTCCTCAATTATTTCCCACTCTCCCTCCACGTAAAAGTGGATACATTTCCTCTAAAGTCTACCCTCCTCATCCATAACCCATCATGTTAGGGACGGGTGGTAAGACGCGGAGCAAATAAAGGCATATTTCTGTCTATATGCAGCCGTATTAGCATGGAGAGGGTGTGGGGAAAACCACAGTACAGAATCACATAAACCGTGCCTGGATACGAACCTTTGAACTCTCAGTCAGACGAGACGATATACCTGCACATCTTCAGTTTCCAATGAGTCAGGTATTCATACCGGACAAAGTATGAACTGTTACCAGCCTCTACTTCACGGTCAACACGTAACTGACCGTTATAACGTGGCCTTAACATTTTAACAAACGTCTTCAATTAACTCGCTTGGGTGTAGCACAGGTACGGCACACCGCACACACTTTCTCGACCCTTTACTTAGGTGGGGAGACATTTACTTAAAACTAGTGAGATATGGGAGACAAGATAATATACATTGTCGCAGAAACATATTGAGAAAAAAGAAAGACTATAACAATCAACTCCCATTTATCAAACCTCATCTTAAAATATATATTTGCCAAGAGCTCATAACCCACTTTTATAAAAAAAATATTTCAAATAAAAGTTTTTCGTAGTTTAAAAGTCCTAAAACGTTTACAAATATGAGTTATTTCATATCTCAAAGAGTTGTGGAGGCGATCAAAATTGGAGATGTCCACTAGTGTAAAGTATTATTTAAGTAATTTTTTTTTCTCGGAAAAATGAGAATGTGCCATTTTGTCTGAAATGATAAACAGTACAAAGATATGAATTATAATCAATATCGTTTAAACCAATTTCAAGAAAATCGCTTTTCTCTCTTCTAATAGTTAAGTAAACTACCCTTAATCTTAGGTTGGACAGATAATTCCAAAAAATCCCTTTGAGGAACCTTCATGAAAGCCCTAGATACCAAGTTTTATCCCTGTAATTAAAATGGTCAAGATGCTGACAGACGTCATCTGAAAACAATTTTTTTTTTTAATATTCAGAGGTTCATGAAACGTAGACAGCCATCAAAATGTTGAACTAGATATTTTTGACCATCACAATACCTACTCTCTCCAAGAGGTCACGGGAAAGTAAAAGTGACACGGGGAGTGTTTAGGGAAGTGCAGTCAATATTTCGAGACTGTACAAAGTAAGTATCGCTGGTCTGATTCGAATTCTAAACTAAGGATCAAGTTGTGAATAGTTACAGTCCAACTGTCAGAAGGGCCCTATCCAATAGCTGGAAAAGTTACTAACTTTACTTTCATGTATTCATACGTCAAGTCATGTAATTAGCAGGTGTCGCTCTCGTTAGATTATATAAATATATATAAAACATTGTCCTAAAATAGTAGCATGTTATCAATTCTGACCGCAGGAATATGTTTGTGTTTTCTAGAAGTGCCTCCTAACCCAAATCCTATTGTATTTCAGAGTATCACTATCACAAAGAGCGCTTGAAGTGGTGAAGTCTAGAACTGCTGGAGGAATCAGTCTTCCCCCCCTCCCCAACGAGGTAACCGCATGAGGGTCCGGGAGGGAGTTGGCAAACAGAAACCAATCTAGATTATCTCTTTAAATATCAGCTTTACATAAAAGTAACTTCTGAACAAAATTAAAGATTATTAAATTTACCATGGTATTTGTACAAATAAAATTTATCCATATCAGATGGTTTACTAAATATTTGCAAAACATGAATCACTTCAATATAGCAACCAAAAAAGGTATTTAAAATACATTATTCCATATATTGTTTGTTTTCTAAATTGTCATTTTTTAAATTTAAGAATATGACATTTGATGCGACTATAACCGTAATTAACAAATATAATAAATAACTTGGCTATTAAATCCATCAAATATTGTCTCGCTTAAATCAAATATGGTAGTGACAATGTTCAGTTGATACGATGGGGGAGAGAATAGGGGTCTGACTTAATACCCCCCCCCCTCCGCAATTACGCCCCCATGAACGCAGTGAGCAGCAGCGACGCAATGAGACAATCCAAGAGCCCACGTATTGATAAGTAGGTCGACATTAATCGAGGCGTCGCACCGCGGACCGACTACGAAAATACCTCGTGACGTGAGCAAGATACTTCTCTCACAGGTATGCGAGGGGAGAACATCGTGACCTTGAGAATACCGGACATATTATAACTCCTACACTAGTTCACACTAGAGGAGAATCTCGTTGGAGAATAGTCTTGTGCGTTTATTTATGAAATCATTTTGCATTTTGTACCGATAAAACCTTGTCTTAATCACAGCTCTGAAAAACAGGAGGAAGTGATTGTTTTAAATGGGAAAGATTAAGAGCGTGCGACGTTTCAAAATGTCCAAGTAGGAGGGTCAAATATCCTCTTTTCGACTTTAACACCCACAATAACTTTCACGTCTTCGAACAATCAAAGAAACTAAAATGTCGATATATATTATATAATGAGCAGATTTTAAATATCCCCCTAAATTTAACATTATTTCAACAGATATAATTTTTTGAAAAGTCACTTAACAGTATTTTAACACCGATTGGTCATTAAATTACATCTATAATGCAAGCAGATATGTCAGCATAAAATAATATTGTGGGCTTTGTTTAGTTTCTCTAGGTTAAACCTCTCTTCACCCAGATGCACGTAATGGATAGTATGAAAATAAAAATAGTGATATGACTACGAAAACCTTATTTTCTACTTCGCCTCGCATTTAAAAACTAACCTTCAAACCCTCCTAGGAAATATATTATAAACAGGCCCCGGAAGTTTATGAATGCCCTTTAAAAAAATGCATTTAAAAATTGTGTATTAATGCTCTCAAAAATAAAAAGTGCCCTTAGAAACAAAAAATATGCACTTAAAACTATGTTTTTATATCCTCAAAAATACAAAAGATGCTTTTAAAAAATCAAATAATACATTTAAAATCTAATTGGTATTGTCCGTTTATGGTAATGGCTGGGGAATCATGCATAGGAATTAATAAATAATAAATTGTATGACCAATATACCTATTAAAATTAATAAACTAGGCAAAGCATGTGTGTGCGTGAAAGCTAGAAAGAGAAAATTACATTTTTGATTTTCCTTATTCTGCATTGCAATGCACGACAAATTTCATCTTAGATTCTCAGGTGTGGGCTATTATTGGCCAAGAGTTTTTTGATCCTGGAGAAGCTGCGCTCTACATCCACGGATGATAATGGGAAGTATAGAATGTCACCTGGCGATATGTCCCTCTTCAATGTCTTATAAAGAGTCTTTTTTACCGGTGATTACGTTGGCAATTTGACATACTGTTTTGAATCAACACATTCTGAAGTTTTGCCAACACTGCTTCTCCAATTTTGCCTGAAGCTTTCTTGAGGTTATTCTGCAGTGTTGTGATAAGAACAGTAGCATCAGACAATGACATACCTTTCTTTTCGAAGTTTGTTATGGTTACGGGCAAACAAATTACCTGTTTTGTGTTACTATTTTTATGTACTTATTACAAAAATGACAGAAAATGCACTATAAAAGTAAAAACAAGAAAAATGCCACAAAATGGCATAAACTGTTAAATCCTTCAAATATGCAACAATAAAAGTGATGTTTTCAATATGTGGACGTTAATAAAATGTGTTTATATAAAAGCTACCGTTGTGAATAACTTTACAGAGAAAAGATGTAATGTCATCAACTTCCGGGCCCCGATTATAAATACCAAGTTCCAACGTTATTGATTGTTTACTAGGCATAAACGCAATTGATCCCTTTCGTTACTCTGGATAGTCGAGTGTCTACCGATGTGTATTCCCCCCCCCCAATCGATCCAACTCATGTCACAGTTGTGGGTTCTATCTTCTCTCCTGAATTGGGCCGCTGGACAGCTTGACATGTTTCCAATACCACGTGTTGTAACATATGATTGGTATTCAACAAGAAGTGTCTGTACCCTCTGACAACACGTGTTGGAGTGTCCTTTCACTCTTTATGGCAGAAAAACCCGATATCCCATCTCCGGCAACAAACACTGCTGGCTGGTGTTCAAGGGATTCTGTTTCCATCCACGGGGTGGAGGTTGCCTATATACTCAGGGGTGACTGGTGGAATATTGGCATGTGTGTGTCCTTATCAAGCTACACTTCCTGGTTCATTGGTTTAGTGTTGATGTCCTAAGTTAGTTCGTAAGTCGTTTATAGATTTCATGTTTAATAAAACAAACCAATGTACCTGCACAAACAAGTACTTGAGAACAGTCGGTAGTGTGTCTGTCTGCTGAGCTTAAGGGTCCTGGGTTCGATTTCCAGCATGGCTGAAAAATGTTCGTTGATGAAATGTGGTTTACCCTTTCTTAGTGATGAATTAAAGGCCGGGGCTGGATGTTGTGTTTGAACTAGATTTAAGATTAGTTTATAATTCGTTGTGCTGATATAATCAACAATTTAGAAAGTACCCGTTAAATACCTCAGATAAATAAATAAATAAGTACTTGATAGTGATTTTTTAAAATGACACGATACGTCCCTGGCATCAATATGACGCGATCTCCGGCACAAATGTCCCCTAGAGATTTTTTTGACACTCGAAGAACGAATTTTCGTCAAAACTAGATCAAGTAAAGCCAAGCAATCTTGTCCTCAGTCGGTAGTTACTAGGTAACGATCAGTCAGGAGTTGGAATGTCGATGTTAGGTCCCGTGGCACGTTAAACGGCCGTCACGTGTTTCTTAATTGCTGCTATTGTTAATTAGAGGATTGCTGATGACGACGCCAAGTTATAAATTGGAGCCTAAGCGAACGTTCAATAACGCACGGTTGACTCACGTGTAGTCGTTGCTGGGACGGTGATAAAAAATGTCAAACAAAATCTTTAATTAAAATTTCACACGGCTCTTTAGTGAGCCAACCATTTACAGGAAGTGATGTCATCTAGTCCAGTCCGGTAATCCAGGGATTTGAGAGACTCTATAACGTCTAGGAGGCTCTGGATTCCAATACAGACGAGGCCAAAAATGATGTTGAGATTGTCCTGATATCCTACCTGATATCTGGTGTTAGATTTGGAAGGTGCTGTTTCAGGTTAAGCTAGTTTATATATAATTCATGTGATGAGAGAACCATGGCAAACAGAATTTGTAAACAAAACTTATCGAAAATATAAATTTTAAGGATGATGTTCCTTGTGCTAGTGTTGCTCAGTTAGAAAATTAATATATATAAACCGGCTTTGGTGGACGCATGGTCTAAGGTGTCACTCTTGCAATAGACTAGACTGCCGAGCACAGGGAGATTGAGATTCGAATCCCGGTCGGGTGTAGGCCTACCAAGGGTTGTTTTCCCTAAATGGTTTTCCACTCTCCCTCCACGCAAATAGGATACACTTACCCCTAAGTTCAAACGTCCTCATCCTAACAGGTTACTGGCTAAATTCGTACATAGGCGTATAACCTGAACGGTAGTAAAACGCAGTGCTAAAAAATGTATAAATATTATTTTCCCTAACTTTAAAAAGAAGTAGGACTACTTTTGGAAGTCTTG
Source organism: Timema podura (assembly GCA_033556935.1). NCBI lineage: Eukaryota > Metazoa > Arthropoda > Insecta > Phasmatodea > Timematidae > Timema > Timema podura. Next base: position 47,385,662 of record JAVRXN010000005.1, on the reverse strand, counting down.
GATACAAATCAGTACCTATGTGTGTACTACAGCCTGTCTTGTAGGACAAGAGGACCTCACACCAGAAAACAGTACCTATGGGTGTACTACAGCCTGTCTTGTAGGACAACAGGACCTAACACCAGAAAACAGTACCTATGGGTGTACTACAGCCTGTCTTGTAGGACAACAGGACCTCACACCAGAAAACAGTACCTATGGGTGTACTACAGCCTGTCTTGTAGGACAACAGGACCTCACACCAGAAAACAGTACCTATGGGTGTACTACAGCCTGTCTTGTAGGACAAGAGGACCTCACACCAGAAAACAGTACCTATGTGTGTACTACAGCCTGTCTTGTAGGACAAGAGGACCTCACACCAGAAAACAGTACCTATGGGTGTACTACAGCCTGTCTTGTAGGACAAGAGGACCTCACACCAGAAAACAGTACCTATGGGTGTACTACAGCCTGTCTTGTAGGACAACAGGACCTCACACCAGAAAACAGTACCTATGGGTGTATACAGCCTGTCTTGTAAGACAAGAGGACCTCACACCAGAAAACAGTACCTATGGGTGTACTACAGCCTGTCTTGTAGGACAACAGGACCTCACACCAGAAAACAGTACCTATGTGTGTACTACAGCCTGTCTTGTAGGACAAGAGGACCTCACACCAGAAAACAGTACCTATGGGTGTACTACAGCCTGTCTTGTAGGACAACAGGACCTCACACCAGAAAACAGTACCTATGTGTGTACTACAGCCTGTCTTGTAGGACAAGAGGACCTCACACCAGAAAACAGTACCTATGGATGTACTACAGCCTGTCTTGTAGGACAACAGGACCTCACACCAGAAAACAGTACCTATGGGTGTACTACAGCCTGTCTTGTAGGACAACAGGACCTCACACCAGAAAACAGTACCTATGGGTGTACTACAGCCTGTATTGTAGGACAACAGGACCTAACACCAGAAAATAGTACGTGTGCTCATGCTAGTCATACCGTACGGTGCGAGTGACTGAGGCAAAGTAAAGTGTCCTCCACCTCACAAACTTATCATCGAGTGACGCGCGCACACAAGGAGTGTAAACTGTTTGAATAAATGGCGAGTGTCAGCCCAGTTGAAGACGTCTATCTGCTGTGCTGTTTACCTGGTATCTAGGTCTAGTGGCCGCTGGTTCGAGGCCACAGTGATACCGGCGTTGATAAGTGGACTAAATACCCGACTTATCTGTGGCCTAGCCTCCAACTTAACCTGACGACAACTGGCTCATACACCGATTGCTTTCTTCTAGGGGAAATTATTTACCTTGGAGCAAAGCAGGGAAATTTAATTGGGTTTACTTTCTCACGTGTTTGCAGGGTTTTTTGTGTGTGATAGTTAAAGCTATCTCTGTTTTTTTTTTTAACGAGATGAACACTATTTACCAAAGCTTATCTTGCTTTATTCCACCACGGCGTGGCCTGAATCATAGTGTAAGCTGTGATGGAGGACTTCTAACTTTCAGGGTGAAATAAGTTTTACTTTACATCCATTACTGTTTCCGGCCTGTGGTCCAGCTCAGTATTTTATTCAAGCCATATATTTTCCACTACCGGCTTGCTAGGCCTACCGTAGCTTAATATGCCTTACAATCTAACTTAAAACTAGAACAGGCACAACATTCAGTCCTCCGGCCGTTAATTCATCACTGTGAAAGGGTAAATCCACATTTCATCAATGATAAATATTTCGGCCATGCCAGTAATCGAACCTAGGAAACTTAATTCAGTAGATAGACACTCTACAGACTGAGCTAAGGTGGGTAAACAAGATGTGCAATTTAAATATACCTGATTAAGAACTTTTTTTTTTAACCAAACCGTTTATTTGTGCGTTTATTTATTAATGAATATCAACACAAAAGGTGTAAATAATTGTAATTAAGGGAATGTCCTATGGAGATGACCACAATGTCCCGGGTTAGATTCCCGTGTACAGATGTCATTTTTACAACTAATGTAAGCTATTTTATTTATTATCTTAAATTTATAAATGTTTCTATCCTATCGGTTAAGCTGTGGTGGTGGGTGCCGTAAATAAAGCTCCGTATTTTTACAGTGTTTTGTAAAAAAAACATTTGTCCGGCTAAAATAAATAAAATATTGAATCAGTTGTAGTAACATTTATTTTAATTTCTAATAAACCCTCTTCGGTGGTCGAATGGCTTAAGGCATCTCTATCGCAAGAGACTGGACCTGTCAATGATGACGGGAAGATCGGAGTTGAATACCAGTCGGGTGTGGTGAGCGCGGTTTTTACTAAATTATTTTATTCTCTCTACCCATCCACACCCCCCGCCCCACAAATGTGGACACACTTTATCTAACCTCAATGTTCCCCATACCTACCACATTAGCGTAATTAGCACATATGCGTACAGCCCAAACAGTTAGTAAAACGCCATGGTTTAAAAAAATCTACATTTAGTAATACAGTAAAACCTCATTAATTCGGACCCTACTAACCCGAACTTTGCTTAATCCGGACAGCCCTTTTCCCAAAATAATACAGTAATAAACGCCGATGAAAATGCTGGTAGCGAGAGCGTGGCTTCAAAGTACACATTAATTTCTTCCCCCGCCCATTCGGGGGCCGCGTGGTCTAACGCGCTACTCTCGCAGTAGACTGGACTGCCGATAGCGGGAAGATTGAGATTAGAATTTAGGGCGGGTGTACTGATGGTTTTTACAACTGGGGTTTCTACTCTCCCTCTGCGCAAATGCGGGTACACTTCCAATAAATATAACCTACCCTATTTCTAAAAAATTAGCTTAATTAGTACATAAGCGTGCAACCCGAACGAGTAGTAAGACATGGTGCTAAAAAAATCTTTCCTACGGATCTTTTCTTTAATCCGGATAATTTCAAACCCTAATTAATCCAGATTTAATGAGGTTTTAATGTATCAACATTCTTGGATATCTGTTCTGGTCAAAATCTGCTCTGACCACGGCAGATATTCTAGAACTGTTGTTATTACCGTGTGAAGAAGATTAAAATAAACATTTTTACTGATGCAATGTTTTATTTATCATGGCCAAAATAGTTTCTGGTTATAAGAATTGTTAAAATACAGACTTTAACTCATGTTCCCTTCCCTCTCACATTAAACTTACAAATAAGAGTACTTTACCTAAAGCAACCAAAACACCATCATTATAATTAAAATACACCTTTCTAAATCCCAAGGTAAAAAGAATCGTATCTATACCTGAGATCCAGCACTGTCCTACATCACATTACAGCGCTATCATACATCACACTACAGCGCTATCATACATCACATTACAGCGCTATCATACTTCACAATACAGCGCTATCATGCTTCACAATACAGCGCTATCATACATCACATTACAGCGCTATCATACTTCACAATACAGCGCTATCATACTTCACAATATAGCGCTATCATACTTCACAATACAGCGCTATCATACTTCACATTACAGCGCTATCATACTTCACAATACAGCGCTATCATACTTCACAATACAGCGCTATCATACTTCACAATACAGCGCTATCATACTTCACAATACAGCGCTATCATACATCACATTACAGCGCTATCATACTTCACAATACAGCGCTATCATACTTCACAATATAGCGCTATCATACTTCACAATACAGCGCTATCATACTTCACATTACAGCGCTATCATACTTCACAATACAGCGCTATCATACTTCACAATACAGCGCTATCATACTTCACAATATAGCGCTATTATATTTCACAATACAGCGCTATCATACTTCACATTACAGCGCTATCACACATCACAATACACTATCACTATCAATCAAATGTAAGTTACTTACAGCCACATTTCACCGGTTTAACCTCAAGGTAAAATTATTAAGAGCGTTCATCATAGCAGACCAAACTCAGCTCCCGGCTCGCGCGAGGTTTGGGAGTAAAAGAGAAAAGAAAATACCAAGATATGCCAGAAATGTGTACAGTGCATTCGTATTTGAATGATTACTCAAAATTGTCCGTGGTGACAAAGGAGGACAAAGCGACAAAGTTTATTGTTAATAACTACAGTAAGTCCCTATTATGGCAGAATAAAGATTCGTGCACATTGCTTATCTGTGAAGCTATTCTAAAATATTCCAAAATGGCCTTTTCAATGCAGTTTTAATCCAAATATCATTTAATATTTCAACAATATTCAGTATTAGGAACTTCTATTAATTCTTTATCTCCATTAGTGTTTAATCAGAAATTATCCACGTGCAATAGTGTTTGTGTAAATTTACAATTCATTGGGCCAGTTTCATAGATTTAGTACGCCTCAAGTGCGGCGCTATACTAAATCCATGACGTCACCTACCTGAAATTGAATGGAATGGGCCAGTTTCATATGCGAAACTGGCCCATTCAATTTCGGTCTAGGTAGGTGTCGTCCTGTATTTAGTATCGACTCGCACTTTAGGCGTACTAACTTTGACTATGAAACTGGACCACAGAGTTAATTGGCATTTGATGCACGTTAAAAAGAGGTTAATCGTCACGACTGTGAATCGGTACCAATACATAAAATCAGCCTTGTATTCCTTTACAGGCCAGGCAACACTAATGTCCCGGGCAGGTTCGGAATGGGCAACAGCCGAATGGTAACCGAAACCAAATTCCTCCAGAAAGTTATGTATTGTATTAGTGGGTATAGCTTATCGACATGATAAGGTTGGTGTACGTATTTCAAACAAGCATTTTTATTTTAATGTTTTGAAAATATTATCACCAACAAAGATCATGTGGACTAAGGCGTCAGACTCCACAGTGACACAGATTCCTAACAAACGTTCAAGGACCGTCCTGCCTTCTCCCGCGCGGGAAACGGGGGGAAGCACGCTAAACAATTGCCGCGAGGAATGCGGAGTTTATATCGACCAAGGTCGTCAACAGTGATCACGTTTAACTGAAGGCGAATAGGAATGTACTTTACCGGTATTCGTCTAGAGGGAGAAAGGAAAACCATCACCAGAACTACAAAGACACTTTATTTAAGCACCACGTCTTACGAACCGTTCGGGCTACACGCTAATATATAAACATTGATATAGTAGCTTTTATAGCTGTCAGATAAGGACCTTCCAAAGAAAATGGGACTCTATTGAGCCTCGGACTATCTCCCGGATTAGTCGGGTACTTTAACCGTACGTCCAACCGTGTGGATCCTAAATACTTCACACTCCAACCCGCATCGGTGGGCACGCAAAGGTATCAATTGTGTCTGGTATGGATGTATCGAGGGTTTTTTTTTCCCCTAAATAGTGCTTCGCCCTCAGCTTTACGCAAATTGGGCTACATATATTATATTTTGTAATCCTCCCTTCCTCAGGGTTAGCCTCAATGAGGAGAGCCCAGAAGGTTGGCAAGACGCGGTGCAAGAAACACAACTTTGAGCCCGTGCCTTATTAAAACCAGTCAAATAGCTGAGTCAGCAATGCACCTCCCCTTGCCCAAGAAACACAACTTTGAGCCCATGCCTTATTAAAACCAGTCAAATAGCTGAGTCAGCAATGCACCTCCCCCTGCCCAAGAAACACAACTTTGAGCCCGTGCCTTATTAAAACCAGTCAAATGGCTGAGTCAGCAATGCACCTCCCCCTGCCCAAGAAACACAACTTTGAGCCTGTGCCTTATTAAAACCAGTCAAATGGCTGAATCAGCAATGCACCTCCCCCTGCCCAAGAAACACAACTTTGAGCCTGTACCTTATTAAAACCAGTCAAATGGCTGAGTCAGCAATGCACCTCCCCCTGCCCAAGAAACACAACTTTGAGCCCGTGCCTTATTAAAACCAGTCAAATATCTGAGTCAGCAATGTACCTCCCCCTGCCCAAGAAACACAACTTTGAGCCTGTACCTTATTAAAACCAGTCAAATGGCTGAGTCAGCAATGCACCTCCCCCTGCCCAAGAAACACAACTTTGAGCCCGTGCCTTATTAAAACCAGTCAAATGGCTGAGTCAGCAATGCACCTCCCCCTGCCCAAGAAACACAACTTTGAGCCTGTACCTTATTAAAACCAGTCAAATGGCTGAGTCAGCAATGCACCTCCCCCTGCCCGAGAAACACAACTTTGAGTCTGTACCTTATTAAAACCAGTCAAATGGCTGAGTCAGCAATTCACCTCCCCCTGCCCAAGAAACACAACTTTGAGCCTGTACCTTATTAAAACCAGTCAATTGGCTGAGTCAGCAATGTACCTCCCCCTGCCCAAGAAACACAACTTTGAGCCCGTGCCTTATTAAAACCAGTCAAATGGCTGAGTCAGCAATGTACCTCCCCCTCCCCCCCAACGCAATAAAACAAGAGAAAGTGGTCAAGTGGAGAAGGTTAGGAAGGGGTGGCTCAGTGGTGCAGAACATCCACAACAGGTGTCTCGATAGCGGCTTCCTGTGCGAGTACAGAGGACCGCACTTAGTAAGGGGGGCGGGGCGGAGCGCACAAGACGGAACAAAACGAGGGGCACACGAACAAATCAGGTCCTCGACCCTCTAAAGAACCTCGGTCCTCTGAGAGAAGCATCCTCTGGCTGTCGAAGACCTGTGAAACCTTCGTATCCTGCGCTTCAAGTGAAATCCCTTCAGACCAGACGGATGAAACAAAATCAGAAATAAAACTAGACCTCAGATTGTAGCTCGTCGAAATAATATCGTGGATACTCTTACAGGACACATCACTTTTATACTTCGGGGCTTAGCAGGTATTTTATACAGTCCCATTTTCATAGGAAAGCTAGAGCAATTAGTAGATCTACTCTCATGTACACACACGTCAAGTCATGTGATATGCAGCTATCACATTTGATAGATATTATCAACACATATCAAAATTATGATAATATAACCACCCACTTCGGTGGCCAAATGGTCTAACGCGCTACTCTCGAGTTAGACTAGACTGCCGATGATGGGGAGATCGAGGTTCGAATCCCATTTGGGTGTACTAAGGGTGGTTATCTAAAATGGGTTTCCACTTTCCCTCCACGTGAATGCGGGTACACTTCCTATGAATATAGCCTTCCTCTCTCCTAAAACTATTAGTGTGATTACGACATAAGCGTATAAACCGAATGGGTATAAGACGTGGTGCTAATCTTTTTAAATATAAAACCCGTTTCGGTGGCTGCATAGTCTAAGGCGTTATTCTAGCAATAGACTAGACTGCTGAAGACAGAAAGGTCAGGGTTCGATCCCGGTCAGGTGTACTGAGGGTTATTTTTCCTAAAAAAATATTTCACTCTCCCTCTATGCAAATGCGGGTGCACTTCCTATAAATTAAACCTTCTTAATCCCTAACGCATTAGTGTTATTAGTACATAGGCGTATAATCCACACGGGTAGTAAGACGTGGTGCTTTTAAAAAAATGACATAACAACAATATAGTAAAATATTATTAATGTTGACAGCGAACAAAATAGGTTTGTAATCTCTAAAAGGTTCTTCCTACCAACTTTCTACTGCACATTTATTTATTTCCAAATTCAAAAAATGAATTAATACATAGAAATCGAACCTGAAACCGGATGGGCTAGGCAACATTAGGCCCTGGGTTCAATTTCCGTGTCCAGGCTTATCCCGAGTCTTCAATTTTTAAAACAAAATAAGCACTTATATATATATGAATAAAACACATAATATATAATAATTTTCTAGCCAATGTGTATTTTCTCGTATATAGCCTACATAAATGTAATCCCACCTGACCCCCCTACCAGGCCGTTGTGCGTTCTGTCACCTCCTGTTCTTGAACTCAATGTAACAGGGCAACAGAAGAACAAAGGAGGTTAACCAGATCACAAACTGGGAGGCAGGAAATCAATTCAAGTGGAATGGGACAGTTATTCGCCGGCGGACGGTAAAAATAGCCACGACGACACGATGTTTGTAGACAGTTTGTAGTAGTTGAGTGGTCAGGGGGTCTAGGCCGCCAGGCTGGGGAGACTCTGGTTCTGGACCAAACAATCATTTGTTATTTTTAGTGTTCCACGTCCTACCAACCGTTTGGGCTATCCTCATTTAACTACACTTATAGGGTAGGGATGATGAAGGTAGAATTTAACTGAAATATACCCGCATTTAAATGGATAGTGGGGAAGCACATTTAGGAAAAAAGTACCTTCAGTACACTCAGCCAGGATTCGAACCCCAACATCTTAGTCACCGTCAAACCAGATTAGATGAACCTGACGTTTAGTCCCCGCGCCCACCAATGCGGGTTGGAGGAAAGTTAATCACAACGACTTTTAGGGACGTCACTGTCTTAACAAGAAATAGAATGAAAAAAAAAGTTTAAAACTAATAAAACAAAACTCGTTACGAAGAAAAAACCTAAAAAAATATCGTTCAAACCGTAGCACGTCTTGTCGGTAACAATCATGACCTTGAAACAAACGACAGACTTGTCCTTCGACCCGGCAACTTGTGCTCGGCAACTATTTTACTCGCTCATTACTTCTAGACCTATATTTAAATCTAATCCCCTCTCCCTTTCCACATGTTTTAGTTTGTGTCCCAACGCTCGCGAGCTGCCACGTGACCTGTTGAGAGCTAGGACACGTGATATCGCTCCACGTGGTTGACGCGGCATCCCGCCAGGAGCAGCACTGGAGCTGGGGGTGTGGATGTCGCAGTAACAACCTTCATACACAGTTTGGACCATCGGCGTCTTAAATCAACCAATGGAGGAGGAGGAGGGGGGGGATTTTAACGAATCACACTGGTACTCGCCAGATGGTATATTATAATTTACTCAGGAAAGAACGTTTTTTCACATAGTTATAAAAGCTAATAAAGCAATTTTTAGGTATCCATACGCCAAGTTATGTGATCTAAAGCTGTCACTTTTGATAGATATTATCCATACCTGTAAAATAACAATAATAATATAGTAAAATGTTATCAATGTTAACTGCAAATAAATGTTGTTTTTTCTAAAAGGGCCTTAATATGAAAATTGGAGTGTAGATATCGCCCCCGCTTTGGGCCGTCGTAAGGAGCGTGGAGGAGGACTGGTTTGTGTAGACCACCATTACAGACTTAGGATAGTTGCAGGTCTGGAGGCGACAAGAGGGTTACCTTGGGAATACACGTGATCTTTGGAGAGATTCGCAGCCTCCTTCCTTAGTTGAGATGCAAGAAGTTGGTCTCCTTGATGTGCGTCCTTGGGGACACTTCATGAAATAGAGCCGCTGTAACGTTCAGAGAGCTGTAGCTTCATGAAAAATCCGTTGTAACGTTCCGGGAGCTGTAGCTTCGTGAAATAATCCGTTGTAACGTTTTGGGAGCTGTAGCTTAATGAAATAATCCGTTGTAACGTTCCGGGAGCTGTAGCTTCGTGAAAAAGAGCCATTGTAACATTCCGGGAGCTGTAGCTTCATGAACAAGAGCCGTTGTAACGTTCCAGGAGCTGTAGCTTCATGAAATAGAGCCGTTGTAACGTTCCGGGAGCTGTAGCTTCATGAACAAGAGCCGTTGTAACGTTCACAGAGCTGTAGCTTCGTGAACAAGAGCCGTTGTAACGTTCCGGGAGCTGTAGCTACGTGAACAAGAGCCATTGTAACATTCCGGGAGCTGTAGCTTCATGAACAAGAGCCGATGTAACGTCCACAGAGCTATTGCTTCATGAACAAGAGCCGATGTAACGTCCACAAAGCTGTAGCTTCATGAACAAGAGCCGATGTAACGTCCACAGAGCTGTAGATTCATGAACAAGAGCCATTGTAACGTTCACAGAGCTGTAGCTTCATGAACAAGAGCCGTTGTAACGTTCACAGAACTATAGCTTCGTAAACAAGAGCCATTGTAACGTTCACAGAGCTATAGCTTTATGAACAAGAGCCGTTGTAACGTTCACAGAGCTGTAGCTTCGTAAACAAGAGCCATTGTAACGTTCACAGAGCTATAGCTTCATGAACAAGAGCCGTTGTAACGTTCATAGAGCTGTAGCTTCGTAAACAAGAGCCATTGTAACGTTCACAGAGCTATAGCTTCATGAACAAGAGCCGTTGTAACGTTCACAGAGCTATAGCTTCATGAACAAGAGCCGTTGTAACGTTCACAGAGCTATAGCTTCATGAACAAGAGCCGATGTAACGTCCACAGAGCTATTGCTTCATGAACAAGAGCCGATGTAACGTCCACAAAGCTGTAGCTTCATGAACAAGAGCCGATGTAACGTCCACAGAGCTGTAGATTCATGAACAAGAGCCATTGTAACGTTCACAGAGCTGTAGCTTCATGAACAAGAGCCGTTGTAACGTTCACAGAACTATAGCTTCGTAAACAAGAGCCATTGTAACGTTCACAGAGCTATAGCTTCATGAACAAGAGCCGTTGTAACGTCCACAGAGCTGTAGCTTCGTAAACAAGAGCCATTGCTATGTTCACAGAACTATAGCTTCGTAAACAAGAGCCGGTGTAACGTCCACAAAGCTGTAGCTTCATGAACAATAGCCGATGTAACGTTCACAAAGCTGTAGCTTCATTAACAAGAGCCGTTATAACGTTCACAGAACTATAGCTTCGTAAACAAGAGCCATTGTAACGTTCACAGAGCAATAGCTTCATGAACAAGAGCCGTTGTAACGTTCACAGAGCTGTAGCTTCGTAAACAAGAGCCATTGTAACGTTCACAGAGCTATAGCATCATGAACAAGAGCCATTGTAACGTTCCGGGACTTGTAGCTTGTGAGCGAGATATAGGTACCAGGTAGCGCTTGTACTCCCTTGTAAATAAAATATGTAGGTATGACTTGAAAGGAAAGTGGGAACTTGTAAACTCCATTCACGGTAGGAACTACTCTCTGAAAGGTCTTTTTTCCTACCAATATCCTACTATATAATAGATTTCTGGTAGAGAAAAAGGCCTTTAAGAAAACAATTCTTACGGTGGACAGACTTAATGAAACTTGGGGTAATACCGAGTGCCGATACCTTGTCAGTTATTTACAGACCTATATAACCCGCCTCGGTGGCGTAGTTGGCTAACGCGCTAGTCGTGTTGAGCCCGACTGCCGAGGACGGGGAGATCGAGGTTCGAATCTCGGTCGGGTGAACTGGGGGTGGTTTTTCCTAAATGGTTTTCCACTCTCCCTCCACGCAAATGCGGGTTCACTTCCTCTACTCAACCTTTCCAATTCCTAATCCATTAGCGTAATTAGTACTTAAGCGTATAACCCGAACGGGTAGTAAGACGCGGTGCTAAAATAATAATAATAATAATAATACAGACCTATATAAACGCCACACCCTAAAGAAGGACAAGACAAGTGGAGGTTGACGCATGCGTAGAAACGTGCGAGGTGCTCACACACGTGAGCGTGGTAGTCACATTCTCCGCCTGGGGACACAGCTGGTCTACAGTTCTAGCCACGAATGTTGGACCCTCATAAGCGATACATCGGCTTACTTCTATCAAGTGCCTGACCCCTCACATAGCTGCGTGCAGTCTGCAGGTGGCGTTAGGGCCACTACAGCTAAGATTACTTGTCTACAGGTGGAATTAAGGACACTACAGTTTGGATCAATGGTCCGCAGGTGGCATTGGGGACATCATAGCTTGGTTCACTAGTCTACAGGTGGCATTAGGGACACTATAGTTTGGTTCACTAGTCTGCAGGTGGCATTAGGGACACTACAGCTGAGATTACTGGTCTGTAGGTGGTATTAGGAACACCATAGCTTTGTTCAATAGTCTACAGGTGGAATTAGGGAAATCATAGTTTGGTTCACTAGTGTGCAGGTGGCATTAGGGACACTACAGCTTGTTCATTAGTCTGTAGGTGGCATTAGGGACACTATAGCTTAGTTCACTAGTCTGCAGGTGGCATAAGGGACACTATAGCTTAGTTCACTAGTCTGCAGGTGGCGTTAAGAACACTACAGCTTGGTTCACTAGTCTGCAGGTGGCATTAGGGACACTATAGCTTAGTTCACTAGTCTGCAGGTGGTATTAGGGACACTACAGCTGATATTACTGGTCTGCAGTTGGCATTGTGAACAACATAGCTTGGTTCAATAGTCTACAGGTGGCATTAGGGACACTTTAGTTTGGTTCACTAGTCTGCAGGAGGCGTTAGGGCCACTACAGCTTGGATCAATGGTCTGCAGGTGGCAGTAGAGACACCATAGCTTAGTTCACTAATCTGCAGGTGGCAGTATATACACTATAGCTTAGTTCAGTGGTCTGCAGGTGGCAGTAGATACAACACAGCTTAGTTCACTGGTCTGCAGGGGAGTAGATACACCACATCTTGGTTCACTGGTCTGCAGGTAGTAGTAGATACACCATAGCTTAGTTCACTGGTCTGCAGGTTGCAGTAGATACACTACATCTTAGTTCACTAATCTGCAGGTGGCAGTATATACACTATAGCTTAGTTCACTGGTCTGCAGGGGAGTAGATACACCACATCTTGGTTCACTGGTCTGCATGTGGTAGTAGGTACACTATAGTTTGGTTCACTGGTCTGCAGGTGGAAGCTGATACAACATTATATTAGTTCACATACTCGCAACTATAATGACCCACAGCTGTGGACAGGACTATGTCTAGTGAAAGAGCTCTGGCTAGTAAAAGCGACCTTCTCCCATAGCTCCATTACCCTCTCAAGGAAGTGGAGATCAACGCAACGCACATTAACATAATTATTTAATCATAACTTGAGTAATGGTGTTATTATAATCAACATTCTTTACATGTACCCTAACACGAGGAGTCTGTTAGAGCCTGGGGCCATAGAGTTGTAACTTATCAATTCTTGCATTACGAATATAAAGAAATCAAACCTATCCGGAAAATATACCAGCACTTATATATATATATGCTTATTTTTGTTTGTGTGATATATATCACACAAAAACAAGTGATTGATCAGTCTCTTGAAATCTTTGCCTAAACGTTCTGAATCACTGTCTCTGTGGTCCCAGGTCAAATGGGTTGTCTTCCAATCAAATGGGTGGCCACAAGTCAAATGGTAGTGTAAATATATCTTGTTCCTCCCTTGTAAATGTATCTTGTACCTCCCTTGTAAATATATCTTATTCTTTGCCTGTAAATATATCTTCTTCATCCCTTGTAAATAAAGCTTGTCCCTCCCTTGTAAATATATATTGTTCTTTCCCTGTAAATATATCTTGTTCCTCCCTTGTAAATATAGCTTGTTCCTCCCTTGGAAATATATATTGTTCCTCCCTTGGAAATATATATTGTTCATCCCCTGTAAATATATCTTGTTCCTCCCCTGTAAATTTATCTTGTTCCTCCCTTGTAAATACATATTGTTCCTCCCTTGTAAATATATCTTCTTCATCCCTTGTAAATATAGCTTGTCCCTCCCTTGTAAATATATATTGTTCTTTCCCTGTAAATATATCTTGTTCCTCCCTTGTAAATATAGCTTGTTCCTCCCTTGGAAATATATATTGTTCATCCCTAGTAAATATATATTGTTCCTCCCTTGTAAATACATATTGTTCCTCCCTTGTAAATATATCTTGTTCCTCCTTAGTAAATATAGCTTGCTCCTCCCTTGTAAATATATCTTATTCTTTCCCTGTAAATATATCTTGTACCTCTCTTGTAAATATATCTTGTACCTCCCTTGTAAATATAGCTTGCTCCTCCCTTGTAAATATATCTTATTCTTTCCCTGTAAATATATCTTGTACCTCTCTTGTAAATATAGCTTGCTCCTCCCTTGTAAATATATCTTATTCTTTCCCTGTAAATATATCTTGTACCTCTCTTGTAAATATATCTTGTTCCTCCCTTGTAAATATATCTTGTACCTCCCTTGTAAATATATCTTGTTCCTCCCTTGTAAATATATCTTGTACCTCCCTTGTAAATATAGCTTGCTCCTCCCTTGTAAATATATATTATTCTTCCCTGTAAATATATCTTGCTCCTTCCTTGTAAATATATATGTTCCTCCCTTGTAAATATATATTATTCTTTCCCGTAAATATATCTTGCTCCTTCCTTGTAAATATATCTTGCTCCTTCCTTGTAAATATATCTTGTTCCTCCCTTGTAAATATATATTATTCTTTCCCTGTAAATATATCTTGCTCCTTCCTTGTAAATATATCTTGTTCCTCCTTGTAAATATATCTTGTTACCTCCCCTTGTAAATATAGCTTGCTCCTCCCTTGTAAATATATATTATTCTTTCCCTGTAAATATATCTTGCTCCTTCCTTGTAAATATATCTTGTTCCTCCCTTGTAAATATATCTTGTACCTCCCTTGTAAATATAGCTTGCTCCTCCCTTGTAAATATATATTATTCTTTCCCTGTAAATATATCTTGCTCCTTCCTTGTAAATATATCTTGTTCCTCCCTTGTAAATATATTTATTCTTTCCCTGTAAATATATCTTGCTCCTTCCTTGTAAATATATCTTGTTCCTCCCTTGTAAATATATCTTGTACCTCCCTTGTAAATATATCTTGTTCCTCCCTGTAAACACACCTTGTTCCTCTCTTGTAAATGAGTCCTACTCCTCCAGTCGGACTGTAAAGCGGGACATGTTTCCCAATGGCCCGGACTAGATCTTCACTCTTATCTTCTGTGTGAAAGTAACTCTAGGATTGCCAAAACAAGCTGTATTCAAACCACATCTTATGGAGATCCCACCGATCAAACTACTCCAATAGCGGAAGAAAACAATTCTGATTGAGTAATTGTTTCAAATGAAACAGGCAGGCTCTACGAGAACCCACGACATTGTCTGGCACTCTCCCATTCCTCCACCCATTAATCTCACATCAATCTCCCAAGGTGCCAAATAACAGACGCGGTATACACTTTCGATAGCTGAGAATTAGAATGTTGAACATGAGATGAGAATCTGATTTTTTAAAACATGGTTCTTGGTTCTTCATGAATTTGTAACTAGAACCATGTTATCCCCCAACCTTGCGATGATTCGGTATCGAAGGCTGGACATGTCAAGTGAAGGGAACAAACAAATGAATCGAACAACCAGTTACGTCCCAAAGTGACCCGGTTAAACGAGTGGGTGACGGAAACTTTCGTAACAATACCTGGGTCTGCACGTGACCAGGGTAGTAAAAAGGTGAGTGCGCGCGACAAAAGAACACAATTCAAGCATGCAAGATATATAGATATTACAAGGTTGCGTCATGCAACAGGCAACAGTCCAAGACGTAGAGATATAACAAGGTTGCCCCATGCAACAGGTAATAGTCCAAGAAATAGATACATAAGGTTGCGTCATTCAACAGATAAGAGTCCAAGAAATAGAGATATAACAAGGTTGCCCCATGCAACAGTAATAGTCCAAGAAATAGAGATATTACAAGGTTGCATCAAGCAACAGGTAAGAGTCCAAGACATAAGGATATAACAAGGTTGCCCCATGAAACATGCAATAGTCCCAGAAATAGAGATATTACAAGGTTTCATCATGTAACAGGTAGTAGTCCCAGTAATAAAGATATCCCAAGGTTGCATCATGCAACAGGCAAGAGTCCAAGAAATAGATACATAAGGTTGCGTCATTCAACAGATGAGAGTCCAAGAAATAGAGATATTACAAGGTTGCACCATTCAACAGGTAAGCGTGAAACATACAGAGCTAAAATACTAGTTAATTAATTACAGATTTAAAACCTGTTGGTGCGTTTGACACCAAGATTCTTAGTGGTTTAATCATAGAGATATAACTAAAGAGGGTAAATGAAAAAATGTATCCGCAATAGTTTGTAATACAAGAAAACTGCAGTGAAAACTGCGCAGCCCCTTCTTTCAGTATCCGGCCGGGATTTGAAAACAGAATCCTCCGTTGACGGCGGTAAAGTCTAGCACTTGAGACCACTCAGCCACCACTGAGAGTAATTAACTACTGCTTTTGCAAACAAATTAGGTTATTAGCGTCTAAGGCTGCACTCTCGGTTGGATCCGAACCACTGTTCGCCAGATAACTTTAGTGCCACGCGAAGACAAGTCCCAGAATCAAGGTCTGTTCGAGGTGTCTGGCAGTCTACACGATCACGACCACGGCTTAGCCCACTAGTGATGTCTGGTCTAGGTCTAGGTCTAGGGAGGCAGTACAGACAAATATTTTTAGAAAGTGCCTTATCCGAAAGCTTGAAAAGTTCTACGTATTTTTTTTATTTAGCATCACGTCTTTCTACCCGTTCGGGTTATACGCTTAAGTACTGATTACGCTAGTGGCTTAGGAATTGGGAAGATTGAATTTAGAGGAAGCGAACCCGCATTTGCGTGTAGGAAGAGTGGAAAAACATTTAGGAAAAACCACCCCATTTCACCCGACCTAGATTCGAACCTCGATCTTCCCATCCTCGGCAGTCTAGCTCAACACGAAACCAGCGCGTTAGCTAATACTACGTATTCATACGTCATGTGAGCTGTCAATCTTGATAGAAAAATACTATCCATAACTATAAATTAGGCGTTATTTTGCAATATAATATACTGCCAATAGCGGGGAGATCGTGGTTCAATCTTGGCCAGGTGTACTGAGGGTAATTTTTTCCTAAAGGGCTTCCCACTTTCTCCATGCAAATGTGGCTGCACGTCCTCTAAATTCAACCTTCTTCATCCCTAACCCATCAGCGTACAGTCAGAATGGCTACTAAGACGTGGTGACAAAAAAAAAATAACAATAACAAATGTTATCAATGTTGACAGCAATAAGATATGTTCTCATTTTCTAATAGGCCCTTCCTGTGAAGATTAGACTGTAGCAAGACAATGTTGCTCCTAATGGACGGTCTAATGGGGGTGAAAGTGCTCGTCCTGACATCACATCTGCGCAGGACCGGACACAGCCCCGACTTGATGACCGGGAACCCCCCCATTAATCCACCTGATCGGGCCGGAAGTTGTTCAAACTTGGTAGGCCCGGGGGTGGAGGGAGGGGTAACATCCAAGGTGTCGCGATGAATACTTGACTGACTAATTAAAGGGTTTTTACGTGCACTTTCTACCGCGATTGTCGGCGGCACTTAACCTCGATCATACTAATCTTCGCGCAAAGTGTGACGTAGTGTCCGTTATCTGAGGGGTCAACCCCCCCCCCCCCTTTCGGTTCTTTCAATGCGGCCAACCTTGGGGCTTCAGAATGAGCGAGAATTATTCACTTCAGCTTGTAAGAGTCTAACTCTTTAGTTGATGACTTTATGAGAAGAGAAACTGCACCAGCATTCTCCTGGAGAGAGACAAGAAAATATCTTGGTCATCAGTGCATCAGTGCAAAGCTCCCTGAAGTTGCCCCATTTGACTAAACTAGAATTGATAGCTCTGTGATATCTGGAGTCTAGTAAAGTGGTACATGCCTACCTCGGACATGACACATGTGTTATTAGTACCAGTGGCGTCATGAGGCAGCTATGTACAGGAGAGTGTTCGGGTGACAATAGCAGCAGAGTTGAACCACGCCTCTAGAACCAGGGACAGGAGCTACAGCTATACCCAACAACAGTTACAAGACCATTATAGATGGATAGATTAATCCAGTTAAGTCCTTTATTATTAGTAAGTTTTATCATCATTGGTGACACACTTTAGGGTCAGAAAAAATAGAAGGAAAATGGTGAATTTTAAATAATTTCTTAACAGAGAATTGAAATCTCCAATGAGAAATAACACCCAAGTTTACCAGCAGGGAATCAAAAGTTGGTCTCCTGAAACGTAGCCAAGAACGTTAGCACTCTGTTATCAAGACTTGAAACAAAACACACTTATTAGTTTTATTGCTGTAAGACTCTGATAGGAAGAACCTTTTTGACAGTTCTAAAGGTTGATAAAACAATGTTCATATATTCATACGTCAGTTCACGTAATCCGCAGATGTCACTAATGATATGTTACAAATACATTATAAAATAACAATAATTTTATTTAGCACCGCGTCTTACTACTCGTTTGGGCTGTACGCATATATACAAATTATAATGTGTCAAGGATGAGGAAGGTAAAGTTTTAGAAGGAGTGTACCCACATTTGCATGGATGGAGATTGGAAAACCACTTAGGAAAAAACCTTAGTACACCCAACTGGGATCGAGCCTTGATCTCCTCGTCATTAGATGTCAAGTCTATTGCAAGGGTTACGCCTTAGGACATGCGGCCACCAAAATGGGTAGTAACAATAATAAATAGTAAAATGTAATCAATGTTAACCGTAACATTTATGTTTGTATTTTTTAAAAGTTTCTTTCTAATAAAAATCCTGCTATAGTTTATACAAGCGAAACTCGTGTTCCAAGCCTCACTCTAAACTTAATAAACGAAACATAGTTTGTTTATCTAAGTTACAATTTTTTTTATCAGGTCAATGAGGAGTTTATAAGTGACCCGTGAGCCGGACAATAATTTAAACTAAAATATAATTGAGTCAAAATCAATCAAGTAGAACTTAATTTTAATAAATTAAACGACAGGCGGCTTTGATTTGCAAGAACAAAAATTGTGACAAAGCCTAAAACTACAAACCCATTTTAACACCTCTAAAATAATTGGTCTTTTAGGACCAACTTGGGTTATTTTAATTTGGTTTGCAGATAAAGTCTTTCTATCGAAAATACTCATAAATGTTTGATATTCCGTCAAGGGTACAATATACCTATTAATCTTAATGTAAATTCGTGTAGCACTTTCTCCGCTGCATCATGGTAGATTGTATGGTAATGATTGAGATATTATCTCTTTCAATCTCACACAACTGGGTTGACATTCCTGGAGAGTTGATATATACAATAGTTGTATAGCGCGGTGAAGTTTGTTAGCTTTTCTCCGACAAATATAATGGAAATATTTGTATGGATAGCAAAGTAATGAAAATACAACCTGGAATTAAAAGTCTGGTCAAAGCATGCACAGTGTAAGATTAGTAGTAGCCCGCATAGGTGGGCATGTGGATTAAATATCAGGTAAATCTAGTATTGTTTGCCACTGACGGGGAGGTAAAGGTTCAAATCCCAGAGTCGTGTATAATGAGAGTAGTTTTTCTTAAATGGTTTTTCACTATCTCGCCAAGAGAATTAGGGTACATTTACTCTAAAACTCTTACCATCATCATTCCTATTCCATTGAGAGTAATTAATGTAGGACCTATATTAATTAATGTATACGTATAGCCAGAATAGATACTAAACCGTGGAAGAAAAAAATTATCTAGTACCTAGAACTGAGGTACACTATCGGGTAAAAGAATGTACCTAGAACTGAGGTATACTACCAGATAAAAGAATGTAACTAGAACTGAGGCATACTACCAGACAAAAGAATGTACCTAGAACTGAGGTATACTACCAAACAAATAATGTACCTAGAACTGAGGCATACTACCAGACAAAAGAATGTACCTATAACTGAGGCATACTATCAGACAAAATAATGTACCTAGAACTAAGGGATACTACCATACAAAATAATGTACCTAGAACTGAGGTATACTACCAGATAAAAGAATATACCTATAACTGAGGCATACTATCAGACAAAAGAATGTACCTAGAACTGAGGTATACTACCAGACAAAAGAATGTGCCTAAAACTGAGGCATACTACCAGACAAATGAATGTACCTAGAATTAAGTTATACTACCAGACAAAAGAATGTACTTGGAACTGAGGCATACTACCAGACAAAATAATGTACCTAGAACTGAGGTATACTACCGGGTAAAATAATGTACCTAGAACTGAGTTATACTACCAGACAAAAGAATGTACCTAGAACTGAGGTACACTACCGGGTAAAAGAATGTACCTAGAACTGAGGTACACTACCGGGTAAAAGAATGTACATAAAACTGAGGTACACTACCGGGTAAAAGAATGTCCCTAGAACTGAGGTATACTACCAGACAAAAGAATGTACCTATAACTGAGGCATACTATCAGACAAAATAATGTACCTAGAACTAAGGTATACTACTGGACAAAAGAATCCACTTAGAACTGAGGTATAATACTAGACAAAAGAATGTACCTAGAACTGAGGTATACTACCAGACAAAAGAATGTACCTGGAACTGAGGTATACTACTAAGGTGACCAATCGTCCTCCTTTAGGGAGGACAATCCTTCTTTTGTAGGTTCTGTCCTTACTCGAAAAGTGTCCTCCTACCTGTCCTCCTTTTCGATATTTTAAAACTAATCTGTTAATCTCTGTATTCAGAGAACTAATGCAGCAGTTGAAAGAGTTTTTTTAATTGGTAATGATTGTTGGACAGGTGAGAAATCAAGATTGAATGTTGATACTCTAGCTGCAGCACTTACAGTAAAATTCAATATGAAGGATATTTCTTGCTCCGAAATTTCCAATATATTGTTAGAAAATGATATATTGACAAAAAATATTCATTCAATGGAAAAATACTCGTTTAATTAAATACATAAGCATAAGCATAATTAGTGTATTTTTGTTTGAATTAATAAAATGTTTAATTTATTTACGTTGTACTTTTTTCTTAAAATATTTCGTCCTCCTTTTCATTGTAAAAAAATTGGTCACCTTAAATACTACCAGACAAAACAATCCACTTAGAACTGAGGTGTACTACTGGACAAAAGAATGTACCTAGAACTGAGGTATACCACCAGACAAAATAATGTACCTAGAAGTGAGGTACACTACCTAACAAAAGAATGCATCTAGAAGTGAGGTACACTACCAGACAAAAGAATGCGTTGGAAACTGGAATCAAGAGTGGTAGGTACACTCTGGTGCAATATCGCTTAGACCCGCTTTACACCTCCCAGAAGTGCCGTTACTCCGACACAACACACACGACACCCTGGTCGGCCCTTACCTAGGACAGGCGATGTTAACACGCCTCTTTGTTTAGAGACATAAACGGCGACCTTAACGAACAAAAGACACCAACAAACCAAGACGACCGCCGTCCAGCCAAACGCTCGATCAGTCCAAACAAACGCCGGATGTGACGCACGGGAAGAGATGGAGGGAGGGTGGACCTTTCAAAATACCTTCGTGGCCGCGGCTCGGAACCTTCTTTATTACCAGCGACCTTCTCGATCCGAGTCACGGAGACCGGTCGACGGGAACGAATCGAGCCTTAGTTCCAACTTTTTTCTTTTTTCACTCAGTACTCTGGGAGTATTTAATCGGTATTTCAAACGCGGGTTAGGTAACAAAGACGAAACTGGGTGACGCTAATCATCTATGTTAATTGCAGCTGCCTGCCATGTCAGCACCGCCCGTATTAACACAGGGGCGTTACAATACCAGGCTCACAAGTCAAGGCTAGTTCAGCTGCTAGGTGAGCAGTTGCTGCTACCAGAATGAGTTCATCTGGGGAGGAAACAATTTATACTCGTGCCTCTGGTAACTCTCGTAAGAGTTTGGGATTCAGGTCGTTTGTGTTGAGGGTGGCTTAGCCTAAACGTTTCCCCATCATGAACATGCAGGTACATTTACTTTTAATTCTACCCTCCTCATTCCTGTCTCGTTGGTGTAAATATACGGATAGTCCGGATGGGTATTATATTTGGAGAACAAAATAATATCATAAAACCAATTTAACCCTGTCATGGTCAAAAAAACAAGGCTGAGACGTTGGTTTCCGAAATTTAATTCCAACCTTGATCTATTCATAGTTGGTTTGGGGTTCCAGACTCTAGTGACTCAAATTACTTTACCACAGATTCGCAAAGAAACAGGAAGTCTTCTTTTTCTCTATTCCAACTGAGAACGAGATGTCAGTTTTTTTTTTTACCAATTTCAACAATAAAAGAAAACATTATTTTTTTGACATTTGATGTTAGCTTTCAAAACACAAAGTTGATTAACATAAGTTATTATATAAAAACTAGCTTAGCTTAACGAAACATAATACCAAACTCTAGAGGCAGGAATATAGTATTCCAGGTACTTGAACGGCACTCTAGATGTTGTTGGTCTGTATTTCCCTGGTTCACAGGTATTGAACGGCACTCTAGATGTTGTTGGTCTGTATTTCCCTGGTTCACGGGTATTGAACGGCACTCTAGATGTTGTTGGTCTGTATTTCTGGTTCACAGGTATTGAACGGCACTCTAGATGTTGTTGGTCTGTATTTCCTGGTTCACAGGTATTGAACGGCACTCTAGATGTTGTTGGTCTGTATTTCCCTGGTTCACAGGTATTGAACGGCACTCTAATGTTGTTGGCCTGTATTTCCCTGGTTCACAGGTATTGACGGCACTCTAGATGTTGTTGGCTGTATTATCCTGGTTCACAGGTATTGAACGGCACTCTAGATGTTGGTGGCCTGTATTATCCTGGTTCACAGGTATTGAACGGCACTCTAGATGTTGTGGCCTGTATTATCCTGGTTCACAGGTATTGAACGGCACTCTAGATGTTGTTGGCCTGTATTTCCCTGGTTCACAGGTATTGAACGGCACTCTAATGTTGTGGCTGTATTTCCCTGGTTCACAGGTATTAACGGCACTCTAGATGTTGGTGGCTGTATTATCCTGGTTCACAGGTATTGAACGGCACTCTAGATGTTGTTGGTCTGTATTTCCCTGGTTCACAGGTATTAACGGCACTCTAGATGTGGTTGGCCTGTATTATCCTGGTTCACAGGTATTGAACGGCACTCTAGATGGTGTTGGCTGTATTATCCTGGTTCACTAGGTATTGAACGGCACTCTAGATGTTGTTGGCCTGTATTTCCTGGTTCACAGGTATTGAACGGCACTCTAGATGTGTTGGCCTGTATTATCCTGGTTCATAGCTATTGAACGGCACTCTAGATGGTGTTGGCCTGTATTATCCTGGTTCACAGCTATTGAACGGCACTCTATATGGGTGCCTGTATTATCCTGGTTCATAGGTATTGAATGCACTCTAGATGTTGTTGGCTGTATTTCCTGGTTCACAGGTATTGAACGGCACTCTAGATGTTGATGGCCTGTATTATCCCTGGTTCACAGGTATTGAACGGCACTCTAGATGTTGTTGGCCTGTATTATCCTGGTTCTAGTATTGAACGGCACTCTAGATGGTGTTGGCCTGTATTATCCTGGTTCACTGGTATTGAACGGCACTCTAGATGTGTTGGCCTGTATTATCCTGGTTCACAGGTATTGAACGGCACTCTAGATGGTGTTGGCCTGTATTATCCTGGTTCACAGGTATTGAACGGCACTCTAATGGTGTTGGCCTGTATTATCCTGGTTCAAGTACTTGAACGGCACTCTAGATGGTGTTGGCCTGTATTATCCTGGTTCACAGGTATTGAACGGCACTCTAGATGTTGTTGGCCTGTATTATCCTGGTCACAGGTATTGACGGCACTCTAGATGGTGTTGCCTGTATTATCCTGGTTCATAGCTATTGAACGGCACTCTAGATGGTGTTTTGGTCCTGTATTATCCCTGTTTCATAGCACTATTGAACGGCACTCTATATGGTTTGGTTTGGCCTGTATTATCCTGGTTCATAGTATTGAACGGCACTCTAGATGGTGTTGGCCTGTATTATCCTGGTTCATAGCTATTGAACGGCACTTAGATGGTGTTGGCCTGTATTTTTCAATCCTGATGTTCTATAGTCTATTGAACGGCACTCTAGATGGTGGTTGGCCTGTATTATCCTGGTTCATAGTATTGAACGGCACTCTAGATGGTGTTGGCCTGTATTATCCTGGTTCAATAGCATATTGAACGGGCACTCTAGATGGTGTTGGCCTGTATTATCCTGGTTCATAGCTATTGAACGGCACTCTAGATGTGTTGGCCTGTATTTCCCTGGTTCACGGTATTGAACGGCACTCTAGATGTTGTTGGCCTGTATTATCCTGGCTCACAGGTATTGAACGGCACTCTAGATGGTGTTGGCCTGTATTATCCTGGTTCATAGTATTGAACGGCACTCTAGATGGTGGTTGGCCTGTATTATCCTGGCTCACAGGTACTTGAACGGCACTCTAGATGGTGTGGCCTGTATTATCCTGGTTCATAGCTATTGAACGGCACTCTAGATGGTGTTGGCCTGTATTATCCTGGTTTCACAAGAACTCTAGATATTGTTGGCTTAAGTTCTCCTGGTTCAAGTGTATGAATGTTTTTATTTATAAAACGAAAACAAATCGATTTTCACACAAAAGCGTGAAGAGAGGATTAGCGCCGCATTCTAATTACCACCTCATCCTCCATTAACTTGAGTGAATTGTGTTACTCAAGTTCCCAGAACTTCAATAACCTCCCGACTGGTAGGGAGGATTTCTTTCACTCCCATGTCCCACGCTCGAGCCTGGGATACACAACTACTCAGCAATTATAATAAACTGTGTAAGGCGCTTCCTCAACCTTCCTCAACATTTGCGACTGGAATTATAACGATGCAACAAACCCTCGTTGATAAATATAGTTGTACATTTTGTATTGGCGTGTCAATTTTGGTTTACGTAACTCATCTTCTTTAACAAGATAAAAATTGACTTGGCGCTGGGTTCGATGCCCGTGTCCAGGTGTTATTTTTCATCTAATTTGGTGGCCTTATGGTCTAAGACATAATGCTTGTAATAGTTTGGACAGCCGATGGTGGGGGTATTGGGGTTCGAGTCCGGTAGAGTGTACTTAGGGTGGTTTTCCATTAAAAACTTTTTAATCTCTTTCTCTCTCTGCGTTAATTATGGTACACTTCCTCTAAATTCTAACTTCCTCGTCCCTAACACATTAGCTTAATCAGTACATATGAGTATAACCTAAACGGGTAGTAAGACACAGTTCTAAAATATCTTTTTAAAAGTATGAACAAATAGGAGTATGGAAAAAGTTGCATAATGAAGAACTTCATGGCTTGTATGCATCCCCAAACATCTTAAAGAGAATAAAGTTGCGTGTGTTAAGGCAATGGCAGGTGTGTACACAACACTTTAGTTGGGAAACCTGAATATACAGAACCTCTTGGTAAGTTGAGATGTCAATGGAAGGATAATATTAAAATGTTTTTGAAGGAGGTTGTGTCTCTGGATAGGGTTGGGTAGCGAGGTTACATTCAGGCAGCCACGAGCTTTCAAGTTCCTCGAGACCGTAGGGTTAGTTAATTTTGATACCAAGTTACGGCTATATCTGTACCTAGGTCTATTCCCCCCTCTTGTTTAACTTGGTCCCAATGGTTCACCTTACGGAAACAGACATGTGGGTAACACATCAAGATGGACCACTTGTCATACTCTTGATGATGAGGAGTGATATGTTTGATGAGGTTCCATGTGTGATGCAGGGCATGTCGTCACCGTGTGTTATTGAAGATATGGCTCACTGCCAGAAGTAACGGCCCAGGTCTACACAATCAATAGCACAAACATTCCAGCGTGAACAATGCACACACATGTAGACAATGCGTGGCGTGGTCCAGTTCCTCGCGGGAGGTCCGCACTATACTCACACACCATACAGGGAGACAAGTGGAGACACACTATATCCTCCAAAGGGAGACAAGTAGAGACACACTATATCCTCCACAGGGAGACAAGTAGAGACACACTCTATCCTCCACAGGGAGACAAGGGAGGCACACTATATCCTCCACAGGGAGACAAGTGGAGACACACTATATCCTCAATAGGGAGACAAGTGGAGACACACTATATCTTATACAGGGAGACAAGTGGAGACACACTATATCCTCCACAGGGAGACAAGGGAGGCACACTATATCCTCCACAGGGAGACAAGTGGAGACACACTATATCCTCAATAGGGAGACAAGTGGAGACACACTATATCCTCCACAGGGAGACAAGTAGAGACACACTCTATCCTCCACAGGGAGACAAGTAGAGACACACTCTATCCTCTACAGGGTGACAAGTGGAGACACTATATCCTTCACAGGGAGACAAGTGGAGACACACTATATCCTCCAAAGGGAGACAAGTGGAGACACACTATATCTTCCACAGAGAGACAAGTGGAGACACACTATATCCTCCATAGGGAGACAAGTGGAGAGACACACTATCCTCTACAGGGAAACAAGTGGAGATACACTATAACCTCCACAGGGAGACAAGTGGATGCACACTATATCCTCCACAGGGAAACAAGTGGAGACACACTATATCCTCCACAGGGAGACAAGTGGAGATACACTATATCCTCCACAGGGAAACAAGTGGAGACACACTATATCCTCCAAAGGGAGACAAGTGGAGGCACACTATATCCTCCACAGGGAAACAAGTGGAGACACACTATATCCTCCATAGGGAGACAAGTGGAGACACTATATCCTCCATAGGGAGACAAGTGGAGACACTATGTCCTCCAAAGGGAGACAAGTGGAGGCACACTATATCCTCCACAGGGAAACAAGTGGAGACACACTATATCCTCCATAGGGAGACAAGTGGAGACACTATGTCCTCCACAGAGAGACAAGTGGAGACACTATGTCCTCCACAGGGAGACAAGTGGAGGCACACTATATCCTCCACAGAGATACAAGTGGAGACACACTATATCCTCCATAGGGAGACAAGTGGAGATACACTATATCCTCCACAGGGAGACAAGTGGAGACACACTATATCCTCCATAGGGAGACAAGTGGAGACACACTATATCCTCCATAGGGAGACAAGTGGAGACACTATATCCTCCATAGGGAGACAAGTGGAGACACTATATCCTCCATAGGGAGACAAGTGGAGACACTATATCCTCCATAGGGAGACACTATGTCCTCCACAGGGAAACAAGTGGAGACACACTATATCCTCCACAGAGAGACAAGTGGAGACACACTATATCCTCCATAGGGAGACAAGTGGAGACACTATATCCTCCACAGGGAGACAAGTGGAGATACACTATATCCTCCATAGGGAGACAAGTGGAGACACTATGTCCTCCACAGGGAGACAAGTGGAGACACACTATATACTCCACAGGGAGACAAGTTGAGACACTATATCCTCCACAGGGAGACAAGTGGAGATACACTATATCCTCCATAGGGAGACAAGTTGAGACACTATATCCTCCACAGGGAGACAAGTGGAGATACACTATATCCTCCATAGGGAGACAAGTGGAGATACACTATATCCTCCATAGGGAGACAAGTGGAGACACTATATCCTCCAAAGGGAGACAAGTGGAGGCACACTATATCCTCCAAAGGGAGACAAGAGGAGAAAAGTGGAGACACACTCTATCCTCCACAGAGAGACAAGTGGAGACACACTATATACTCCACAGGGAGACAAGTGGAGATACACTATATCCTCCATAGGGAGACTAGTGGAGACACTATATCCTCCACAGGGAGACAAGTGGAGATACACTATATCCTCCATAGGGAGACAAGTGGAGACACTATGTCCTCCACAGGGAGACAAGTGGAGACACACTATATACTCCACAGGGAGACAAGTTGAGACACTATATCCTCCACAGGGAGACAAGTGGAGATACACTATATCCTCCATAGGGAGACAAGTGGAGACACTATATCCTCCACAGGGAGACAAGTGGAGATACACTATATCCTCCATAGGGAGACAAGTGGAGACACTATGTCCTCCAAAGGGAGACAAGTGGAGGCACACTATATCCTCCATAGGGAGACAAGTGGAGACACTATATCCTCCAAAGGGAGACAAGTGGAGGCACACTATATCCTCCAAAGGGAGACAAGAGGAGAAAAGTGGAGACACACTCTATCCTCCACAGGGAGACAAGTGGAGACACACTATATACTCCACAGGGAGACAAGTTGAGACGTGCGTTCATTTGGTTGAGGAGGGGACTCAAACCAGTGGACACGCGATATAAATGTCAGGCTCATTCAGTTGGGCTTATGGCGACGGAGTGATAAGGATTAGAATTCCGTTCGGGTGCCTTCTGGGTGTCTTATTTTAATTCAATGGTTTCCAACTCTCCTTCCACGAAAATGAGTAGAACATTTCCTTAGATTCTATACGTATCCGTATAAGGGGAAATAAGACGCGGTGAAAAATACAACATAGAAGGATATGTCTAATTATGGTGAACTGGAATTGGTTTAACTTGACTCGTTCCTTGTGAATTGTGACTTATCTCCTACAAATTCACCTTCCTCATTATGTTCTTATATTATGATATCTTGGGGAAACCCCCAACATGGTGTAACGTGCATAGTTTTTTTTAACGCCTTTCCTGTTGCATCCAACTACATTTGTTTTAGCATCATCTTAAAAAATGTTTATTATGTAGTGGCTAGAAAATTAAATTATTTATTTTATATTCCTTAGCATAATAATACAATCATTTCTAATATGACACATTTATAATATTATAACAATATAAGAGGCATAGGTTATTAATCAAAGGAAGTTTGTTGGTATCGCCTGCAATGTTCCTGTAAGGCAACCCGCTTATCAATACCACTCAACATATAGAGTATACTCCAGGCGCTGCCAATGAAGCTGGCAAACTACTCTGCTTACATTGATAAAAGTGTGTTGGTGCCTGTAATGTATATAACATACAACCCACAATACAGAGAAGGTGTATGGGTGGACTATACACTAGGAGTCTGTAATGTATCTAACATACAACCCACAATACAGAGGAGATGTATGAGTGGATTACACACTAGGAGTCTGTAATGTATCTAACATACAACCCACAATACAGAGGAGATGTATGAGTGGACTACACACTAGGAGTCTGTAATGTATCTAACATACAACCCACAATACAGAGGAGATGTATGAGTGGACTACACACTAGGAGTCTGTAATGTATCTAACATACAACCCACAATACAGAGGAGATGTATGAGTGGACTACACACTAGGAGTCTGTAATGTATCTAACATACAACCCACAATACAGAGGAGATGTATGAGTGGACTACACACTAGGAGCCTGTAATGTATCTAACATACAACCCACAATACAGAGGAGATGTATGGGTGGACTACACACTAGGAGCCTGTAATGTATCTAACATACAACCCACAATACAGAGGAGATGTATGGGTGGACTACACACTAGGAGTTTGTAATGTATCTAACATACAACCCACAATACAGAGGAGATGTATGAGTGAACTACACACTAGGAGCCTGTAATGTATCTAACATACAACCCACAATACAGAGGAATGTATGAGTGGACTACACACTAGGTGCCTGTAATGTATCTAACATACAACCCACAATACAGAGGAGATGTATGGGTGGACTACACACTAGGAGCCTGTAATGTATCTAACATACAACCCACAATACAGAGGAGATGTATGAGGTGACTACAAATTAGGCTACTAGTGGTAGTTGTTGAGGTAGTTTTTAGTTACATACTACTAGAATCTTTGGTATGTGTTAGTATTCATGATGCATGACTATGGCATGATTTATTACTGTCAAGGAGAATTTTGAATCACAATGTAGTCAACGCTATCTTGTGCTAGAATGTATTTACATTCATAGTAAATTGGAACACTGTCTCTAAAGATCTCGAGGCAAAGACTTAATTCCGAGACACTTTCGGATCCCATCTATTTGTTCGTGTGTCAAAGAACAATGATAAAAACCAGAACTATATACATCCACCACGCTCCACATAACTAATATATTTTTAATGATGTCCGTCACCCATTTGGTTCAGCAGTACCTTCACAGCACTTCTCCAACGATCATCACAACAGAGAAATGGAGCACCCAGCTATAATCAGCGCAGTCATTCAAGCATTAACATTGCCCTCCATATGAAGACTCTTACCTCGCATGACGGCCAAGAGAGAGAGAGAGGCCGCTTTTATTAGTCTATGATGCTGTGTGGCTCGTGGGACGATCCTTTTATTAGTCTATGATTGATGACTGTCACTCTTACCTTCAAGAGGCTCGGTAAGAGAAATTGTGGTTTCCACGTGCCTTTATTATATTAGATCCAGGATTCCATGGGATGGTGTGAGAAGAGTAGATGCAATGGCTGTTATATTTGACTTTTGGGGTCTGGATTGCTGAGGTTCGATCCATTACTGGGTAAAATGGGAGTTTTCTCTTTCCGCCCAACATTGTGAATTTTATCCTATCTCGAGCTGACTATTGGTGTATTTCGTTAAAGTTAGTTTTTATGATCATGTTTATTTGAATTACGTGGGTAAAATACACCACAATGTTGCTAAAAAGCTATCAAATTAGCATTAAAAACAAGTAAACTGGTGCGAAAAACAATCAAACCAGCGTAAAAAAAAACACCCAATAAACTGGCGCTGAAAACAATCAAACTAGCGACGAAAACCAATAAAATGGCGCAAAAAAAATTAATGTAGTGCTAAAAACCAGTATACTGGCGCAAAACACAATCAAAATAGCGTCCAAAACCAGTAAATCGGCGCTAGAGGTGTTACTATGACAAATATTCAATAATGCGCTGAGAGGGTTTGTGTGAAGTGGAACAGTTGACTACAATCGTCTTACAAGAGTATTTTTCAGTCGAAAACTAACTCCGATAAAACGCTCCGGCCATTTAGCTACTAATTAAAATATCCCCTACACTCCATCAGTAAGTTTCAGGTGCTGGTGACCCACAGATTGATGAAAACGAAACATCCCCACATAGTCCAAGGCGTGGGAACCTCCCGGTTTACTGTTCGAGCTCCACTAAGGGAATGTAAGAGCATGGTGTAGGTTCCTGACGCTAATAACCTGGTCATGAGTAGTGATGAGTAGTGACGACAGTCTTCTGTCCTTATTCCCGTCGTGCATCAGTGCAAGAGCGCGGTAATGGGCCCGCTCATGCGCACAAAGACTCATATAAGACGAATCGCAAATGAGCGATCAGAAACAAGGACTACGCCCTTAAGGAGCTACGTGGGGTACACTCAGTCGCAACATATGCAGGGTGTCCGGGTAGCAACATGTCTACCACTATGATAATTCACACAAATATCTACCACTCTGATAATCACACAAATATATTCCGTTCCACTAATCACACAAATACCTACAGCTCTGATAATCACACAATATAATTCCCTTCTACTAATCACACAAGCTAGAGTCAAGCAATTTAAACCGAAACCTCCCAGCAGTAATTGTTGGCACGTGGCCTGGTTCTGATTAATTCCCACAAAGGTTCCCCCAGCCTGGTGATGGATTCTCAACAATCGCTCCCGGAAACTTAACGAGAGCACATTCGAGTTTTCTCGAGACGTAAGCGTTCATTTCTCACCGGCAGCACACACACAAAAAGAGACAGCGCCATTTGTCCCAGCTTGTTGATTAAGACTTCGAGAAGCACAACACCTGATAAATTAGCTCCTCTTTACCAAGCCACACTATTAGTTTTTTTTATCGCTTAAAAAGTTTGGTGTAGAATTAAGTGAGGTAAAGTGCAAGAAACGAGAATTAGTCTACTAAAAAAAAAAGCTTGAAGACTGTTTGAGGCATGTGTTGTTTGTAATCTCCGTTATTAAGTGCGGCTGCGATGCCTTAAAAGACTCACGCTTGGCTTTGAAAGATGATCTTCATTAAGACAAAATGTCCTCTCTTCCCTTTTGATGACTTACGTACCCTCCTGATGTCCTGATATTCGTGGCGAGCAGCTGAGTGCAGTAACAGCACGGCAAGAAGGAACCTTTACCAAATACAAACACGTGGTTTTTGCTCAAAACATTAATAACATCTAATTTCGTCAGGATTTTAATATTGTGTGACTCGGGAAAATCTTGGCTCATTTTACAGATATGAAGCTCAGGGACCTGGTAGAATAGAATATTCCCTCTAACTTGCATTCAAATCACCATAAATAAAAGCTCCTCTAAGTTCGGCCCTGTAGAAAACGTGACGTAAATGTGTCTGGACTTAGATACAAGACATAAACGGTGACGTCAGCCCTAATTTCCTTACTCCTGCGCAAAAATATAAGTGGGGGACAAAAATGTATCTACTAAAAAGCTTCTAATCAATTTTAGCTTAAGATAACGTGCAGCCGACGCCACTAGTTTTATTATATTATTAGTATTATTTTATATGTAGTGATATTATCTATCAAAAGTAAAAGCTGCAGCTCGCATGCCTTTACGCTTGAATATGAAAGTAGTAAGTAGTAGTAGTAGTAGTAGTAGTAGTAGTAGTAGTAGTAGTAGTAGAAAATTTGTTGGATCCATTTCTCGCACAGACTTTCTACAATTCCGAGGAGCTTGCTTCAGGAAATTAACGATGTTGAGTGTGGGATGGACAAGGGATGGTTGCAAGACGTTGGTAGGAGGGCCGTTCTAGAAGACCTTATTTACAAAATCAGGTTATAGTTTATATCGTGAGAGATAGATCCTTGTTAATAAACCGCTTTAAAAATATCTATTGGCTTTTGTGCCAGGGTGCTACCTTTTAGCAACTCACCTTCGCTTATTTCCAGGAAGAAAAACACAATAGTATAACACCCCAGAACGTAAATTTGACACTCCGATGGAGGGGAACTCTCTTGAATGAAGTCTACAGACAGAAACATCGACTCTCAAATACATAAAGAGAAACACTTGCAATGAGATTATAAGAAATACGAATGCGCGTTTATTTAGACAATTTCACAATCAGTCCAAAGAGTAACTAACTACAGACCTACCCGCATTTGTGATCACGTGGACTAAACGTTAAGCTCATTTAATATGGCTCACTGGTGACGGGATGGTGGGGTTTTAGTCCTGGCCTAGTTTACTGAGGGCGTTTTATAATCTAAATGGTTACCAAATCTTCCCGAACGCTAGTTCATGTACACATCCTCCTTATCACTACCCATAATCGTAATTAAAATGTGTAGAACCCAGATGGGTAGTAAGACAGGGCCAAGGAAATAAACCATTTTGAATATGTCAATTTATTGTATTAGGAAAGTAGGAAATAAAACCATTTTGAATATGTCAATTTATTGTATTAGGAAAGTAGCAGTCGCCAAGGAAATAAAAACCATTGTGAATATGTAAATTATTGTATTAGGAAAGTAGAAGTCGTCAAGGAAATAAAACCATTTTGAATATGTCAATTTATTGTATTAGGAAAGTAGTAGTCGCCAAGGAAATAAAACCATTTTGAATATGTCAATTTATTGTATTAGGAAAGTAGCAGTCGCCAAGGAAATAAAACCATTGTGAATATGTAAATTATTGTATTAGGAAAGTAGAAGTCGTCAAGGAATAAAACCATTTTGAATATGTCAATTTATTGTATTAGGAAAGTAGAAGTCGCCAAGGAAATAAAACCATTTTGAATATGTCAATTTATTGTATTAGGAAAGTAGTAGTCGCCAAGGAAATAAAACCATTTTGAATATGTCAATTTATTGTATTAGGAAAGTAGTAGCCGCCAAGGAAATAAAACAATTTTGAATATGTCAATTTATTGTATTAGGAAAGTAGTAGTCGCCAAGGAAATAAAACCATTTTGAATATATCAATTTATTGTATTAGGAAAGTAGCAGTCTCCAAGGAAATAAAACCATTTTGAATATGTCAATTTATTTATTAGGAAAGTAGTAGTCGCCAAGGAAATAAAACCATTTTGAATATGTTAATTTATTGTATTAGGAAAGTAGCAGTCTCCAAGGAAATAAAACCATTTTGAATATGTCAATTTATTGTATTAGGAAAGTAGTAGTCGCCAAGGAAATAAAACCATTTTGAATATGTCAATTTATTGTATTAGGAAAGTAGCAGTCTCCAAGGAAATAAAACCATTTTGATTATGTCAATTTATTGTATTAGGAAAGTAGCAGTCGCCATTATTGCGATACTAAGAATCAATACCCAAGTGGACGAATTTAATTTACGAATTTCTGGTTTATTCTAAGATTTTTGTGTTAAGTATATTTTTTACATGAACTGTGAAAATAACGAGTTTCAAAATGAGGTGACATGATCCCAAAAAAGGCAGGTGAGCCCCTAGTTTGGATAAACCAGCGGACAGTGAAACTTAACCAGGTTAATTTACATTGAGGTATGGTCTCATATATTCGTGAACAGGGACCAACTTTCCAAAAATTGAAATAAAACTTTTCATTACGATGCAAGGTCGAGATGGACAAGACATCTTACCATGAACGGACTATACCAGCCATATGATGGCTGAAAAACAACCGCAAGAAGTTGTAGATATATTACGGGTCAATGAATCCTAGATATAACTCTTCCAACAAAATAAAATATTAAAAATTAAATAGCCAAAGCTATTATTTATGCTATTATTGGGAATTACACCATCTAGATAATTATCATATTCTGAAAATTGAAAAATGACACCTGGACACAGGAATCTAATCCGGGTACTAAGCCAAAGGTCCCGGGTTCGATTCCCGTGTCCAGGTGTCATTTTTCAATTTTCAGAATAAAATAAAATATATTTGAAATTTCTTTGATATGGTTATAATCGTATTCTGTGGCTACAATACAATGTTCACAGGTAGGGCCTTATCTGACCGCTAAAAAGTTACAAGATCTGCTTACACGTATTCATACGTCAAGCTACGTGATCTACAAACATCACTTTCGATAGATATAAATATCAATAAAGTAACAGTTATTTTAGTATATAGTAAAATGTTATCAATGTTGACCCAAAAAAAATTATGTTTTTGAAAAGGTCCTTCCTGTTTCCTGCACAAAATACTTAGCATATTTTGAGGTCCCAGAAGGCAAAAGTTCTAGGCCATGGTGTATAGTCAATATATTTTAAGCCAAACTAGTTTTTATCTTCTTACAAGCTAATGAATATAAAACAAGACGTTAACTGCACTAAGTGTGGGGCAGGCTTTGTTTGAGTTGAGAGGCTGGAGTTTGATTCTCGATCGAATGCGTTTTAATTCTAACCATGCGGCTTCCCGTACTCTTCCAAGTGAATATCAATGTAGTTCCTTTGAGTTGATATAGTTCGCTGATATTTGGTATCGGCACGAGAGAGAGAGAGAGAGAGAGAGAATGCTATTTCTAACAAACATATTAAATTAAGAAAAACCTGAAGAAAAGGTGACAAAGTTTATATGGAGGATGAGCTATACAATGTTAGTCATCAATGAGGATAAGAATTGTGTTTGGCTCTATGTAGTTTCCATACGCCAAGATTAGAAAATATTTGAGCTATTGCCCTTTTCAAATATGCGCTAAGATGGATATAGTTGCAAACTGGTTTGGATATGCTTGTTGTTAATACGTTCCTTCTCAGCTTATTCAAGATAGACTACAGGTATGGTTGCAAGATGAGCTGATATCAGTGGTGAGTCCACTACTAGCAACACGGTCCCTTCTCAACTTATTCAAGATAGACTACAGGTATGGTTACAAGATGAGCTGATATCAGTGGTGAGTCCACTACTAGCAACACGGTCCCTTCTCAACTTATTCAAGATAGACTACAGGTATGGTTACAAGATGAGCTGATATCAGTGGTGAGTCCACTACTAGCAACACGGTCCCTTCTCAACTTATTCAAGATAGACTACAGGTATGGTTACAAGATGAGCTGATATCAGTGGTGAGTCCACTACTAGCAACACGGTCACCCCTCATCTGATAACATCCTCTGGAATGTTGCAGTGAAGCGAAAGTTATTTTATCCGATATCGGGCTGCTCCAGGCTCGTCGCTTTCGACGAACTAACCTGGGAGTTTTGCACATGCCCCCTTCCCTGAGCCCCACACACTCCCCCACTCCCCCACTCCCCCCAACCACTTGACTTATAATGAACCAATGATGGCAGCCATCACGAACTCTTTACTTCTGAAGAAACTACTGCAGGTTATACGACACGCATTCTACACACTCACTTTTTACATCTTTAGCGTGTAAATAGTTAATGCCACAAATAAAAATAAAATTCCTGTCATAAAATGGTTTGTTTGTGAATAAATTAAATAAAAATATTAACGCGTATTCTGAAATAATATGGAGTTTTTGTTTTAGTTATGAATATTTTAAAATATAATAAATACCCTACAGCTAATTTAAAATCACTTTCATATATATTTCAAAATAAAGATTTTTAGTTTGACTTTTTTTTTTCAAGACAAGCAAGTCATTGTTAAATCTGCGAATGTAAGAAAACTTGTATATTTTCTGCGCATACGTCTGTACTTAAACATCGATGATGGCTTGGCTCACTAATAGTCGTCATTATAATAGTCGTACGAGTTGTAATAGTTCACTTGTAATTAAATCAGTATTGAGTTAAGTAGGAAAACATCACCAGTTTGTAAGGCATGTCCCAAATCGCAGAGAAGCAAGGGTGAACACTTTCTGAGCAAGCTTTGAAAATATAACGAGAAAGAAGATTTTTTAAACAAGTAAAAAATGAATATGTAGCTTTTTTTATATGATGAGATATAGCCTGAATTTATTAAGAATAACCACATGGAAAATATTTTTTTCTTACCAGAATCGTGTTATATATAGCCTGATTTCGTAAGAACAGTTTAGAAAACACAAACATATTTTTTTTTACACTCAACACTGATACCATCTTACAATATTGTTAGTGTTATTTTATATGTATTGATAATATATATCAAAAGGAAGATAGAGAATAAATACTTGTAGAGCTTTGAATTGTGGTGCTGGAGAAGACTTGAGGAGATCAGGTAGAAAGAGTGACAAATGAAGAAGACCTAAAAAGAGTGGGTGAGAAGAGAACCGTTTTGGATGTGATTCTTCGGTACAAAGCAAACTGGATCCGACACATCCTTAGGAGGAACTGTCTTCTGCACGACGTCAAAGAAGGCAAGATTGAAGGAATGAGGAGCATAGGAAGAAGGAGGATTCAAATATTGGATAACTTTAAGGAAAGGAGAAAATTCTGGGAGCTAAAGGAAGAGGACAGAGCGCAATGGCGGTCTAAGTTCAATGACAAAAGGAATGTACCTTTCGTTACGACAGAACACCCAATAATAAATACTCAACAGTGACAGATGCAGATAACATGACTTGATGTATGAATATATTACCATTGTTTAATTAACTTTAGTATCTACCAGATACTGTTATTTCCACCAAAATTGGGTTATAGTATTGTTCTGGTAAGATAAAAGGCCTTTAAGAAGATGTGGTCTACTCTGGGCCGAGTGGGATGTCCCAAGTCACGTGAGAAGGACTCACCATGGAGATGAAGTAGAACTTCTCGAAGTCTTGTTCCTGCTCCTTGATGGCCGGGAGGTTGGTTGCCAGCTGAGCATGTCTCTGTAGCGTCTCCTCCCCCTTCTTGCTCAGCCAGGAGAGAACCTGCGACAGAAATAACAAGATATCAGGATAACAGGGAATAAAAGGTCACTGCTTCAGGTGAGCTATCAATTCTCAGACAATAAACTACATTTGCGCCAGCATTTAA
The DNA here is from genome assembly GCA_033556935.1 of Timema podura. Taxonomy (NCBI): domain Eukaryota; kingdom Metazoa; phylum Arthropoda; class Insecta; order Phasmatodea; family Timematidae; genus Timema; species Timema podura. The sequence continues at coordinate 47,348,284 of JAVRXN010000005.1, read as the reverse complement.
GCTTAATTTGATTTGTTGTATTTGGTTGTTAATGTTTATCACGATCTTGATGGCCCTTGCATGAAGCTTTGACTAACGTGGGGTGAAATGGAACGCGAGTTAAAGTTTTTATAGCATAATGACTTTTTTTGGTCCAAAATAAATACAATATTGCTCCAGTCCGGAAGCCTGGGCGTCGTTACTTCCCCCGCGAAACACACATGTTGGACACGGATGAGGTTTCCGCGCTAAGAGTCAGTCTATCACTAAAGCTGAAGATGGTTGAGCTACCACCAGACAGGGACCGACACCATATGGCCCTCACCAAAGGTTGGACAGCGGCCATTGCAGTTGGAGGTGGAGATGCCGGTTCGGCCATATACCCTACAGGATTTCAGCCACCCATTCTACCTCCGGTCCAGATAATATATCGGGACCGCGGACCAGGAAGAGTATCAGCCGGTGGCGGCGGCCGCTACCGATCGCCACGCGGGAGATCCTCAGTCAGCGGGCCACGTCAATTCGGCAAATTGCGCTCGTTATTCATTTTCCCCGTGTATTCACCTGATTATGTATATATCTGTATGTAATTCCTAGTTTTTAATAAAGAAATGACTTCAGCTGGGATAGCCTCTTCCAGGGTCACTGTCTCCCGACCTTCCTTCATAATTCTGTTTACTGTGGCCATCTTTGGTCACTATATAAGCGGGAGTCGAGTCGAGACTCAGTCGATAGTGGTGGAGGCACCCAACAATAATTGTGCTTTAATGTTGTGTTTAATGTTCTTCACACGATAATATCAACATTTATCTGTCATGGGGTTTACAAAATATGAACATAAAAATGTCCTGGTCAAGTCCCACTATACTCATGACAGCTATTCAAGAATTGTTGATATCCCCGTGTGATGAACATTAAACTAAACGTAGCTACTGGACCAATATTTAATTTAATTTGGACAACTTTTTTTATTATACAAACGTACAAAATTACTGACCCTTAGCTCTTGTTCTTCCCCCCTCCCTCCCCTGCATCCCTTAACTAACATAGTTAGTAATTCGTTCAACAAAATATCATACATAAGGATTATTAAAGAAGGTTGCTGAGGAAATGTGCACCCGCATTAACATGAAGAGAGGATGGGAAAACCACAATGAGTAACCAAATAGTTCAGAAAGTATTGGACAGCCCTGGACTACTCGATTGGTGATCACACAGCTTAGGGCGTCTCTCTCGCAATACATTGGACTGCCGGGTGATGGAGAGATCCGAGCTCAAACCCTGGTAGGGTTCTTAGAGTGTAATTTTCTTAAATTATTTTCCTCTCTCCTTCCACGCAAAACGGGTGCATTTCCTCTAAATTTAACCTTCTCCCTTAGTGGAAGGTATGAAGACGCTAGGGGGGGACGCGGCAGTTGGCCTAAAAGGCATTCGGCCTAAAGGCATTTGGCCTAAAATGAAACCAAAAGTCATTTGGCCTAAATGCATTTGGCCTAAAAGGCGTTTGGCCTAAAAGGCGTTTGGCCTAAAGGCGTTTGGCCTAAAAGGCGTTTGGCCTAAAAGGCATTTGGCCTAAAGGCATTTGGCCTAAAAGCATTTGGCCTAAAAGGCATTTGGCCTAAAAGCATTTGGCCTAAAGGCATTTGGCCTAAAATGTAAATTTAAAACCTTCGGCTATCTTCGGAATGTAAAAAGTATGTTAGTTGTTTCATCTGAATTAGATAGCACAACTGATGCAAGGTAGTTACATATATTCTAAATACATTGACACTATCCTACATACAACTAGATCAGTTCACAAAACACTATTATCACCTTTTTTGAGGTCTGATTCCGATATTATGTCCGTGTTATAGATATCGCTCGGTCATGTAATGTTAACGTAGTTCATAGTAGTAATCCACTCGGGGGGTCGTGGGTATTACGGTGGGCGTATAGGGTTATGGTTGGGGTGCCTATGGTGGTTTGGTTTGAGTGTTGTGGGTCGCTGGTTATGTTTGGGGGAATGGTTTGTGGGTGTCGGCTTTACGGTGTGATGTTAGGGGGGTCGGGGCACATTGGGGTTGGAGCACGGTGTGTCATAGAGGGGGGTGGGTGTGTGTGTGTGTGATGTGTGTGTGTGTTGTGTGTGTGTTGTGTGTGTGTGATGTGTGTGTTGTGTGTGTGTTGTGTGTTGTGTGTGTGTGTTGTGTGTGTGTGATGTGTGTGTGGTGTGTGTGATGTGTGTGTTGTGTGTGTGTGTTGTGTGTGTGATGTGTGTGATGTGTGTGTGGTGTGTGTGATGTGTGTGTTGTGTGTGTGATGTGTGTGTGTGTGATGTGTGTGTGGTGTGTGTGATGTGTGTGTTGTGTGTGTGTGTGTGTGTGTGTGGTGTGTGTGATGTGTGTGTTGTGTGTGTGATGTGTGTGTGTGTGATGTGTGTGTGATGGTGTGTGTGGTG